>BSBM01000153.1:3750000-4082500 GCA_027924585.1 Larix kaempferi
TAGATCTTGATGCTTTGAAGACATGTATGGGTGGAAAATATGTAAACCACTTGAAAAATCAGAAGCACCAGCAGATTCAGAGGAAGGCTAGGATCTTAGTTGATACTTGGAAGAAACATGTCGATGCAGTAATGAAGAACAATGACACAGTCTGGATTAAGCCAGGGAGCATATTTTCCCTATAAGTAAGATACATGAAAATTTGCTTATACTTATGGTGGCAAGCATGCAAGATCTACTAAATTTGTGAAAAAATCAACACCATTAAGTGATATGGATGATGGGAGTACGAATCTACTGGTAATTCTAGCAACCACTGAAAATTCCAAGGACAGACAAGTTCTTGTTGTTGTCAGTGAAAGATGTTCCTCAACAGTAGGAGAGGGTATTGTGGATGAGTCCACAATAAGGTTCTTTGTTGATAAAATCCATTCTAATCCTAGTGACCATGTAGATGATAGAAGTACCCTTTTGGATAAAGGAAGTGAAGGACCTTATTGTTTCCAAATAGAGTTCAGATGTTTCTAGATATGACTTGTTGAATAAGATTCAGAAAATTGGAAGGCATGATCCTAAAAAAGACACACTTGATACCACCTATAACCTTAGAAATAACCAAGTAAGAGATAGTGACTTGCGAGATGACCTAAAAGATGCTAATAAACTACAAAATTCAGTGAAGGTTGAAGACAGGCAATAAACATGGGTGTTGATAATCATCATCTTCTTAGCACAAGGAGCATAACATACTTGGATGAAAGTAAAAAAATTGTCATCGAAAAGAGAGGAGATATGCTAGTAGAATAAATTGCAAGAGCCTCTTATTATGCACCCTCTCCATAGTAAGCACATTGAACAACATGTATACCAACTATTCTATAACCAAATGCATCTTATAACTTTCCTTCTTGTCTTTAATGGCATTTTTATGTCGAGTAAATTGCATGGTAGACTGGTTTGCATTTGTTTACAAAATGCACTCTACCATAATTCTTATGTTTGGGCCTATTAACCTCCATTTTGTACCAGGATTACTACCATATTTGGGCCTATTACCCCCCTTTTGGTATGGGTGTCCACATGTGCTATTGATCATAGTCTTGAGACAATAAGATACAACACTTCTGAGCATAATGGGAAATCCTGATTCGTGACAGAACTGGGCCCTTTCATTGTCAATCCCATACAATCCAACAGTAATGAATATGGCCATACATTAAATCTGGGAATACTAGAAGGCATTCTGGAAAATTATAGTGAGGATAAATGTCATATGTGGGCATATTTGTATTCATTTGGAGTTAGTTGTGGCAATATTATCCCCAAGGAAGCCATTAAAGCATCATTTTTTAGGCCTGTAGCTGAAAGGGTATGTGCAACATGTATGAGAAAATTATGTGCACTGTATTAGACCTAAATAGGGGCCCTAACCATTCAACAGTAAGGTCGCCTACAACACCCAGACTTGGATCAGCAGCCTACAGTTGTATAGTAGTCTTGTGACAACACATAGTGAGGTCTGAGCGCATCTTCTAGGAGTCAAATTCCATCTTTCTTTCAGCCCATCTTATCATTTTCCTAAGAGGAAACTTGAAAGTATGATATATATTTAATGTTTTAATTGGTTCAACTCAGAGGAAACTTGAATTAACGTATTGGATCCAGGTCCTGATTTAACAAGATCGACATAGAAGCAAATTCTGAATTTGGAAATGGATAGGATCTTCCTAGGAAATATATCCAACAGACTTGAAGCATAAAGTACACATGGAAACAAAATTTCCCTTGATTGTTGAAACCTTGAAAACATCGATGCCCTAATCCTCATTCCAAATCCCATAAAAATTGAAGTTGCACAGACACACATATAGATACAATATCCATGAAAAATATGGTAACTACGATGGATACAACTATTATAATAGGATATGATATAGTTGTTGGTACAGGATATGATACAGTATGTTGGGGGTAGTATAGTAGTATACAGAATATGAACATGAATAGATGAACTTATCTAGGGGTATTATAGTAGTATACAGAACATGAACTTGATGGAGTTTATTAATATTCATTACCCACACAAAGCAATCATGGAAATGGAGTCTTCGTTGAGAAATAAATCAATGTGTTTCTTGAAAATGGTGTCCAAATCAGGGAAACTCTTTCTATAGAAGCTCCACGACAGAACCTTCAATAGGGGTGGCTTCTTGTCATGAGATATTGCAGGAGCCACAGTCGATATGAGCACAATGATATTGTAACATCCTGGAAAATGACAAAAATTTAAAATTTTTCTACGTGACATCTATTGCTTATACATTGTATGTGGAAATAGAATAATGCATAAAAGTTTAGCTTGCTGTACTAAATGCCAAGCAAGTTTATACGAAATTTCAACTAAAAGATTTCAGAAGATGTCTTGATATTATTCCTATTTAGCTGCATTGTTACAAACTTCTATTGTTGTCATTTATGGAAGATGAATTTAACTGCTTTGACTAATGTATTTTTGTTGATTGATGAAGGGGTCCTACGGACGCCCCGAGGCTTACTTAGCATTTGTGCTAAAGCATGTGATTTCATACTTGTGATAGTTTACAAGTAAGATTTTTAAAGATGTGACAAGTAGTCAATCAGTTTTTTAGAGAAGATCTGTAATGATCGTATTGCAGTGTTGTACCCATAATTATTTTGGTTTTCGTTCGTGTTGACTGTATGTAAATGTCTACTTTTTACCTCCGTGGCAATTTGAGGAAATTCTAAGTACAATTGTTTTGTTAACTTGTTTAGGGTCTATATCCTACGATGATGGTGTTGGTCTGAATTATTTCATTTACACAATACATTATAATATATGTGTGTGTAATGTCTAGAATCCATTCACAATGTGTAATTCTATTTAATGGATTATCTATATGGTCTATTTATAATGTTTATGGAATTGTTATCGAACCCTTGAAAATAAAGTTTGTTGTAATATTAACAACTATTGTAAAATATATCACATTTATGTAATGTGAGTTGTGTGCATTGTGATACCCTATGTGGCAATTATGCAATTGTGTGATACTATATGAACAATATGATTTCTATGAAATTAGTGTGATACTATGCGATAGGTGAAATATATGCAAACTATATGGTATGTGGATTATGTGCAAACTATGTGATATGTGACATATGCAAATCATGGCACATATCTATACCAACTTAATAGTTTAATGCCTTGGCAAGGTTACGTAGTTCAACCTTACAATATGCAATGTATTATGTTATGAATGTTATGGTGTGAATGTTAAATGCTACAGGTTGGAAAACACCAACACTACCATATGCATTAAATGGACACAACTGTCGAGTTGGTGGTTTTCCATCGTGGATGGCATATCAATCTTGTTCACGTTCCAAAACCTTGATAATGACTAACCTGGTGCTGATGTGTAAACACACTGTTTCGAAGGTTTAAGAGCTGGCTCCTTCGTGGTTCCCTCGTGGTTTTTGTAATGATATCACATTTAATGTGGTAGATGGTATTGATGCTTCGTAAGTCTCCCAGTGATCTCCACTGTTGATCTTGGGAGTGTAATGCTGGGTATGGGTTAAACCCTACCTTTGTTTCCATCGTAGTGTTTATTGTGAACTTGGAAATAGTAGTTATGGTTCAGCAACAGGCCGATAGGCCAAGGGTTTGTAGGTCTTTCTGTTGTGCATTTTGAGTTGTGAGGCCAGGGTTTTGAACCCATGACTCATGAATATTTTAAGAGCCGAACTCCTTAGTTATTTGTACAGTGATGGATGCCTTGGTTAGCAGCTTAGTGCTTGTCTTTGATGTGTTTCCATTGTCAAACATGTTGAGGGTTTTTAAATTGAAAAATTGATTCAAATGAGAAACCAACCATTCGCCATGGTTGTTCCAGGTCTCGGCACTATTTAGCTTGCTTGAACGTTGGTGGCTCTGTGTGGGGTTTCTCTGTGCCTCGACATTTGATAGTATGAGTAGTTTCAGTTGTTGTTGCGCTTGTATGATGATTCTTGCTACTGTTGGCCAACTAAATTGAGGTAATGTGTTCGAAACTCCTCCTGTAGCTTTCAATTTAACATTTAACGCAGCAGTTGAATGTTTGTGTAAATAGAGTCTTGTTTCTTGATAAGATAAATGTTTAACCACAACATTTATGTGGTTGTTTATAGGGCAACGATTCGTTGGTGTTCTCTTGTTTGGGAGTTGTAGGCTGGCTGCAACTATACCAACCGGTAAGCCTCGGTGGTTGCTTTGAAAACTCTGTGTAGATGAGATGATGGCCGACTGTGTGATGTCCTGTGTGTTGTGTTTTAACTCAGAGAGTTTTGATAGGGTTTGTAAATTTTTTTAAAAGAATGGGGAGGAGGATTGCTCGACCCACCGGGCATTAGCCGTGTTTGTTTTGAATGTAATTGTTGTATAACAGGGTTTTTACCCTCAGGCTTGGATAATGTGATAAATGGTGTTTTCAAAACTCTGTTGTTATCGTTTTTCTTCTGTGAATAGTAAAAGTTGAAATGTAAAATGGTGAGATAAAATGTATGAAGTCTATATAAACGATAATTCTATTGCTACAGACTAGATATTCGTACCTATGGAAGGCTTATGGCCTGTATGTGGTTTGTCTATTTTGTAAACATGATATTGCGTTTAGGGTTTGATGAATAAAAGTTATAGTTGTGAGATTTAAATGTTGTTATCGTTCCTCCTACAGATAATCGTTATACAGTTAATGTTGTAAGTAGAGTTTGGTTTATGTATGAATCGTCGAATACAGGAAATCTCTGTGATTTTACTAAGATGAAGATTTCTATGTTAGGGTTTAATGTTTATCCTCAATAGGGTCTTGGCATCGAGTTGGTGTTTGATATTCTTAATTTTATTTAATCTACAGTCATTTGTATTAGCTAAATCTTGAGGATGAAATTGAGAATTTCAACTGTTCGATCTACAGTAATGATTGTTGTGTAATTATTTGGTTTTGATTTATGGTTATCGTGAAGATACTGAATTTTGACTATGCCGAGTTGTGGGAATGAATAAAGTTGTATTCTATTTTAGCTTCAAGATAATGTCATAAGGTCTGTCATGAATTGAAAGATAAGAAGCATGATAAGCTAGTTTTCTGTGTGATGAGAGTTGTAAACTTACTGTATTTTCTACTATATGTTTGGTTTCTAAATCTGTACTATCTGCTTATAAATATATCTATGTTTTCTAAATACTATAGCAGAAATATAATTTATATAAACATTAGAAAGGAAAACTATTTATTTCTATACAACTAATATCTATAAATGAAGTATATATTACTATGTATTTTGAGAACAATTAATTATGCAGAAATAACCATGAAAACTCTGATACATGTGTACATAGAAATTTTAATAGTAAACAATATCTTTGAGAAAATGCAATGTTTTTATCTTCTCATTCACATGGCTATTTACCTATCAAACTTATCTATCTTAAACTATCTCTATACTAGAGTACGATGCTATTCCTTTTTGCGTGGGGAAAAATGCAGAAATCATTCATTTCATTCATAATTTCCATTCATGCTTTAAAATTGAATTAGAAACTAAAGTAGAGGTATATAAATCAGATTACATTCTATAAATTAAATACTTGTAAATAAACAGAATTAACTAGTTTAATAGCAGATAAACAATTAGAACCTGTAGATGACGATAGGGCTGACAAACACGCAAGGAGGCATGTTCCTCCCAACCTGCTTCAGAAGAAGCAGCTCAACTACTGACTTCTAGTGAACCCCCGAGCCTGATTACTGATCCAATAAGTGGGTGGAATCTGTATAGAAGCAAGGCACTCAAAATGCCTTCTCCACTCAACATCAACCTCCTGAAATAAAATGCCTTCTCCACTCAGCATCAACCTCCTAAACTCAATAAGAGTTTGGCAGACTCACAACATGATCAACAACATAGCATATCTCCTCATCAAATCTCTTAGGTGCAAAAACAGCAAAACCCCAAGGTAAATTTCCTCGTCAGGAAAAGTGATGAACCTCAGTTCAATATTTGATGTCTATTATATAGACTGCCTAGGTCTTTTAGTGGTCAGTTTGGAATAAATGAGCCTCGAGCTCGAGTCCCATCTTTCAGGGCACTATGACCACATTTCAAGGGAGTTGTTCCATACCAACAGCTAGTTAGTTGCATCATGATGCTACCACTTGTCCATTTCCTTCTACCCCAGATTCCATTCCACCTAGTGGATCAGTAACCACTCTTTCAACAGTCCTTTTAGGTGTTTGTCTCCTATTTTATTTATTTAATAATAATATATTGTGCAAATTACAGTCACCCTTGGACACCTGTCCAACATTAAACTTTACAATAAAAGTTATAATAATGTTTGCTAACACAAAATGTTTTCCAGCAAAAAGGGTATGTTACAGATATATAAAAATCATAAAACTTAAATCCATAAAACTCAGAATTTTAATCCTTCCAAGAGTGATTGGCATGATACTTGTAAAATGGTTTCCAAAGAAATCCATCTCAGTTAAACTAGAGAAATCACCCAATCCCCAACCGAATTCAACCAAGGTGCCAAACGTGTTTCTCGATTTCTTACTAGAGGAAATATAATAAAACCCTATCCCCAACCGAATTCAACCAATGTGTCGAACGCATGTGGAAAATGGGCAGTTGATGAACTTACCAGATTTCTTGACATTGTGAGGCACATTGGTTGAGTGAGTATCCTTTGCTAGCACTGCATCCTCTTCTCGCTGCTAGACGAAATGATGGATAGCATGAGATCCTCTTATCTCCCCTCTCTCCTTTGCTCAGATCTTTGGAAATGGAACCTGTGATTTGGGTTAACTGTGCAAATGGAACTCGCGGTAATCTCCTGGGTTATTTGTGCGAATGGAACCCACAGTCTCCTAGGTTATTTGTGAAAATCGAACCCTTGAACTCCTTTGCGGCCTCCTCAACCTGCAGTATGACCTCCTGAACATCCTCCGTGATTTCATCGGTGGCCTCTACGACCTCCTCAGTGATGGCCTTTGTGCTGGGGTCTCCTAGGTTATTTGTGCAAATGGAACCCTCGAACTCCTTTGTGGCCTCCTCAACCTCCTGTATGACCTCCTCAACCTCCTCCACGACTGCCTAAACCTCCTTTGGGATTGCATCGATGACCTCTACGACCTCCTCAATGACGACCTCTGTGACCTCTAGTATTGGACATTCTTGCAGGGTGAGGTAAGTGAAATGTGTTCACATAGGCTTGGAGGGAGGTAAGTTCTATATTTTGAGGGAGGTTAGTTTTGTTTATTATTGTTTTATGTTTTTTTTGTATTTATATTTATTGTTTTTTTTATAGTTAGTATTTATGTATTATTATTTATTTATTAATATAATATGTATGCAAATGTGTGTATAAAACCTAATATTCTAACATATAAAAATAGATTAAAAAGCAGGCCACAAAATATCGATGGATTGATAGAGACATCTTTTCCATAGGATTCTTGTTGATTTTGATGGATAGTTGACTGAAAGAGAGAACATGATCGTTGGGAGTCGGGAGGCGCTACTAGTGTGATATCGGACCGTACTATATGAAAGGAACTATATGACTATTCGGAGGTGCGATCAGATTTGTTCATAATTACCATGCGATATTATTCATCACAGTAAACTCATCAACATCGTGTGCGTATCCAAACGGTCATAAGTGAGTACAACAATTTCATCATGTTTGTGCCTCCAAACGGTCACAATCAAACAAACTCATCAATGGGTGCGCATCCAAACGGTCACAATCACAATGTCTCTTTCGATCAGTTTCGAGTCCCTACATAGATTGTCACTATTTTGGACGTTGATTTTCCTTCCCTCATTTTAATACTAAGCAATTTACAAGTAGTTGCTAAGTGATAAGTTGCCATAGTTATAAACAACCATGCAACATATTTTCAACATAAATGGACTATATTTCTTTTGTTCAATTGTGCTTACGTAGAGTCCAGTAAACAAACACAACGCGCTTTCACAAGTAGGGAAAATTTCGTTGTCCTTGAGCATAAACTTTACATTAATAGTGTATCTTTCAACAAGGAAGAGTTGCATTGGTTATGCATGTAATAGCACTGACAATAGCCGAAGTGAGAGAAAAAGTTAGAAACAAACTGGTTTCAAGCTCAGTTGCTATCATGATATATTTGTTTGTAGTTGTTCAACTTCAACTACCATATTGTCTTAACCCAGCCTGTATTCTGGGTCTCAAATTTGGACAACCAACATTATGGATGGTCTTTGGTAAATGCGCATTGAAATATTTTCATTATGTGCCTGCAAAGTGAATGCCATCCAAATGATATTTGTGTTGTTTTAGTACGTTCTTGGAAAGTGCATTAGATAAAACAAGATTTGCAAAATCTTATATATATATATATTGATATTTTCAATAGAACTTGTCAGATATCTGACATCCTTGGGCACAATATGATGTCGGATATCCGACATCCTCGGGCACAATATGATGTCGGATATCCGACATCCTCGGGCACAATATTATGTCGGATATCCGACATCCTCGGGCACAATATGATGTCGGATATCCGACGGGAAATTCTATTAATTCAATTTTTTTTATGAAATTTCATAATTTTGAAGGTGTAATCCGAGGGCACAGTCCTTTTCGTCAGATGTCATCAGATTTTCTCGTTGGATATTGGGTTCAACTCTGGTAGTGATTATCGTCGTCATCGTCATCACCCTCTTCCTCCTCCTCCTCCTCCTCCTCATCATCATCCTCATCATCATCATCATCAACAACATCGTCATCCTCATCATCATCGTCACCATCATCATCATCATCATCATCATCATCATCATCATCTTCATTGTCATCATCATATTTGTCATCATCATCATCAACATCGTCATCATCATCATCCTCATCATCATCCTCATCATCATCATCTTCTTCATCATCGTCATCGTCATCAACATCTTCATGATCATCTTCATCATCAACATCAACGTCATCATCATCATCTTCAACATCATCATCATCTTCTTCATCATCATCATTGGTAATGATGATAATGATGATGATGATGAAGATGATGGATGATGATGAATATGAGTACGAAGATGAAGATGATGATGTTGATGATGATGAATATGATCATCATCCTCCTCCTCCTCCTCCTCCTCATAATCATAATCATCTTCGTCATCATCAGCATCATCATCCTCATCCTCATCATTGTCATCATCATCATATCCATCATCATCATCCTCATCCTCTTCCTCCTCCTCCTCATCATCATCTTGGTCATCATCTGCATCATCATCTTCATCATCAACATCATCATCATCGTCATTATCATCATCATCAAGAAGGGGGAATCAAGGTTTGACCTAGAGTGACCCCTTTTAATCATTCCTAGAGTTATGTTGTTGATGAACCAAAATTAAGCACTACAACTAACTATGGGCCAAATCAAAAGGTTGGATCCCAAGACAAAACCTAGTAAGTTGGAGGGTTCCCCAAAGGGTCTAGTATATTCAAACTAATGATTAAAGTTATAATATTGAAGAGGAGGCAATATCAAAACCTACTTAAGCACTAGACATCACAAGGATCTCATGAATATAGGGTAAGGTAAAGTGGCTCAATAGATATTTATCTAGCACATAACAATCTTTGTATGAAGAGAGAAAAATATCAATGTTAATAATGGGTAGGTCATGTATATCAAGGAAATGTACGTAGGAAACACCCTAGTACCTCTAAGTAGGTAGGTGTATTTGAATACTAATAAATGCATACACTACAATCACTCTTATGCCTATGTTTTCATCCATTCAATAGGATTTTTGTATGGATGCATATGTGCTTGAGCTATGGTTTGGTCTGATTTTACTAAATAGCGTGTACGCACTAAATAGCGCATACATACTACATAGCGTGTATGCACTATTAGTACGTACACGCATTTAAAATAACGTGCACGCGCCATTTAAATTTTCAGGTTTTGATGGGTAATTCCTTTGCCACCAACGTGGTCGATGACTTGGCCACCATGGTTTTAGGTTCGGGTTGCCAAACCAAGTGGGGGACTGTGTTATAACAAAATACATCTTATTCTATAACTTCTTCTGTTTCGAGCATGCTTCTACATATGCTACACTAGTCCATTGCTAACGAAATTGCACACACTTGTAGAACTATGTGTGTTGATTGCGAATATGTAATTTTTTATTAAATCTATTATTTGTTTCTATTTTTTCATTAATTTGAATTGCACTAATGTCAATCTTACACAAAAAGTATGTTATTTCTTTTGTCTATAACTTTTGATTGGCTCACCTATTTTGAAAACGGAAAAGAACCCACATAAGTGCACACAAAGACCTACATCCTTAAGAAAAAAGTTCATTGATTATGTTAAGAGCATGATGTTGTGGACTAACGCTCGACCTAGTCATTCTAGGGCTTGGCTGACTTCCTTAATTAAAAAAAATAAATAAATAAATATGGAAAAATAGCGCTGCAGTATAACAACCTGTTATCTACGACTGTATAGAATTGTTTCACAAAATTCCACCATTTGCATACCGAACCAGGGAACTAATGCAAACACATTCATTATGTTTTCTTAAAAGAATAGCATACCAACCTTAGGAGAACCCCATTTTTGGGGAGTTATACTTAATTTCCATAAATAATATCTATATATGCCGGAAGGTAATCCGATTGTCTACGTTTCATATTCTTGTGCCATATTCCAAAATGTTGTGTAGGTAGCTCTAATATTTCTTTTTGACGTTCAAATTTCTATTTTTCCAAGAGTCCATTTTGACTAACGCATCATGAGTGGTCGACATTAGCTTGCACTAGCCCTTTCAGAAACATAATTTCAAAAAATATGGAAAGATAGGGCTTGAAATCTAATGCATATATCCCAGATACTAATACTTGCGTAAAAAGTGAAAGAGGTTTCTGTATATGATTCTATTATTAATAAAAACCTCTTTCATTTTTCAAAATTTTCTCTCGATCTTCTCAGGAACCGCGCCCAAATTTTGTGACTAAAACAAAAAATCATTTAAATATGTTTTAATTCTAGAAAAATAGGCTGTGAAGATCCATTCGAATATTCCAAACCATGGTCCACCTGTTTCAAAATGAGGGAGGTTTTTGTGAATAGGATCATTATTGACAAAAACCTCTTTTGGTTTTCAAAAATTCACTTTCATCTCCTCGCAATCTGTGCTGAAAGAAAATGACTAAAACAGAGAAAAAATAATACTTTGACTTGGTAGCACCTTCCCTGCTTCTTTATCTTGGTCTCTTTAATATAGGATCTCACTCTCTGATTTGAATGCATAAAAATGCTCATCAAGATCTTGGAGATTCATGATGTTATCTGATCCTTCAAATCTAGCAATGATAAAAATAGTAATCCTTTGTAACTCTACTAACTGGTGATACACGAGCATTCTCTGTGACTTCGGCCCTTGGAATTGAGTTGGAGCAGTGGCTGTTGAAAAACATGATTAAGCTTTGACGTTGGATGACTAATGAAAGAGACAGTTGGGCTAAAATCAGACTAAAGGATTATGATTCATAATTTTTCCACATAAACAAATTTCCCTTTTTGAATCCACGTACTCATGAGAGCTTTATGGATAAAGGTAAAGGTAGGGATAAAATGAAAAAAAAATATTCATCTGTTTTTAAAGACCCCTTTTTAAATATTTGTTTATAAAAATTATTATTTAAATAAAAGGTAAAAATATCCCTTTATAAAAATTTAAATATCAAAGTTATTAAGGAAAAATAAACACATAGGTGGGCAGAAAAATATTATTTTTGTAGCAACAAAGGCTCACTAGATCGAGTTTTGGTGACAAGGAACTGGACAAGTTAGTGCAAACGATTAAAGGCTTTGGAAAAAATGCAAGTGAACATTCTAGTAGTGAAAATCCGGGTTCCTTTTTGCACGTGCGCTGCCAGAATCTAAAAATTTTGATGCGAAAGATTCTGGTACCAACAAGACAAATAGATTTTAGCGTGCCCTTAAAAATTTAAGGCAAGAGTAAAAAGAGAATGAAAGCACCCCCATAATGTGTTTGTGTTTTACCTTTTTGCAATACACAATTGAATGGTTGTAGAGCCTATTCCAATGGATATGTATAAATATCGAAGGGGATTTCTTTGAAGATATGTTTAAGATTAGGGTTTTTTTCAGAAGAGTCTACTAAGGCAAAGAACTCCTAGAAAAGACAACACAATACATTCAAGCAATTAATGATTCCAAGCTACACTCTTATTAGGGTTATGGGATGTTCTATATCCATTATGATGGTTGATAACTATGTCTATGTTATAGGACTAGTAGAAGTAGGAAGTGTATAGAAAGTAATGGGATGGAAGGAATATGTAAAACTATGAAAAGAATAAAGACAAAGTGTGCAATAATATATTCCTAAGTTATGGAAGCAATAAATCATGTTGTGCATCTTTTTAGAAGAAGATGGGGTAATAGTAGAATATTTTTTATAAGTATTTATATATATCAAAAAGTAGTTGTAGGATTTGAGTAAGAAAATCATAGATGATGAACACATGAAAAATATTTACACTGTGTTAGACTTCAAGAAGGGGTGGCAGAAAAAAGGCCAAGAAGAGACCAACAAAAACAAAGGTAAAAAAAATATAGCTAAACCCCAAAGGCATTGCGAAAATTGTGAATTACATGGGCATACATATGAATTCTAGTCTTGTACACTTCATTTAACATTGCATCCAAAATGGTACAAATCCAGGAAAGGAGTGATGACATCTACCAAGTTTTTTAAAAATGGTAGAGGATAGATTGGATGTGGATGAAAGAATCATCTAGACCATCTTGCAACAACAAATGGTTAATGAAGATAAAGAGCACTATTCCAAGTCAAATTTCAATTGAGGAAACATAAGTTAAAGGTTTTTTTTACATTGTCTCTTAATGTAATGTGACTTCTAGAACATTAGTTGATGAACTTGGTCAACAAATTTATGATCTAGTACATTAATGTTCATTGGGATGATTAGAAGAAAATTTTTCTATGAGAATCATCACAAGATGTAAAATCAAATTTTGCATAAGCATTGATTATTTTGGTTAAATAGAATGTGATGTGACACATCTTGATTCATGTGAAATAATTTTTGGAATTCCTTATTTATTAGATAAAAGGCAGAAAGACCTATCTTATCAAACCACTTAAAGGAATAAGAAAAAAATCCTTAGTAACAATAAACCAATGGCAAAAAAAACACATTGATTGAAACATGTTAGCAGTAACCTTCATAGCTAATAGAATGTTAGAAGTTATGTGCTAATTCCATCTCCTTCAAATATAAGTTGAGGTGTAATACGAAAAATGATCACGAATAATGAAATTTTTTATTAATGTCTCATTATTTACGTATAGTTTATGTGCTAATTTGACCTCCTTCACATATAGGTTGAGGTGTAATATGAAAAATGATCATGAATAATGAATTTTTTTTTTAATGTTCCATTTTGTACCTACATTTTTCTACTATGTAAGAAAAACATGTTGTTGTAGGCTCCCAGTGTTTAAAAAACATGTTGTAGAAGCAAAGCATGTTGCTATGGAAGCACACATGTTACTATAGAAGTAGACAAGTTAAAAGTAATTTCATAATTTTTGCAAATTGGATGTGAATGAAATTTGAACTATTTTAAGCTAGCATATACCAAAAATCAACCCTAAATTCATAATTGTGTTGTCTGGTGAAATTTTAGGAAAAATTATTTGGCATCCATGTACACATTTACACTAAATTCCTATCTCTTAGTTAGTCAAAATATAAAAATAAAATGTGTTCTATGACCTGCAAAAAAGGTGAAATGGTTTAACTTCTAGGTTATTTTAGCTTTGGAATGTGGCTCATAGAAGACTTCCATAATTGATTCATTAGAATTTTAGCATTCCATGATGAAGAGGAACTAAGAGTAAGGAGGAAGTAAAAAGATGAGAGAGATTGAAGAAAAGGGGCAAAACTGAGGGGGAAATAATGAGATAAGGGAGCATGAAGAAAGGAGGCAAGAGTGAGGGAGTAATAAAGACATAAGGGAGAATTAAGAATGGGGCAAATTAGATAAACAAAAAATTAATAAAAGTACTATTCATTAAAAATATAACACTTGTTTAAGATTATATATAAGTTCAACTTGTAAAAAAATAATTTAGTATTAAAAAAGCTTACACAGTTTTGGTTAGTTTTCCTAAATTGGATTTTTAACGTTAAAAGGTGTTTTTATTATTTTTATATCAGCTTTGTTTTTGTTTTTTTTTTTAATTTCATTTCATTCAATGTAAAAGAATAGCCATAGTTTGATACACAATAAAATAATTTTTTTTTTTTTTTTAATTTTAATTTCATTCCAATGGATGTAAAAGAATAGTCATGGTTTCATGCATAATAAAATAGCAAAACAGAAATAAAGAAATTTAATTTCATAACATCAATGTCAATGAAATGGAACCACACCCATCTTTTACAATCAACATTGACCATGGAACTTGTGAGTATGTTTCTTGGCTCATACATAGCTTATTACAAATTAAAAATAAATAAATAAATTCAATGAAATGAAACCAGACCCATCTGTTACAATCAACATTGACCATGGAACTTGTGAGCATGTTTCTTGCCTCATACATAGCTTATTAAAAATTAAAAAAATAAAAATAAATTCAATGAAATGGAACTGAACCCATCTTTTACAATCAACATTGACCATGGAACTTGTGAGTATGTTTTTTATTAAATCTATTATTTGTTTCTATTTTTTAATTAATTTCAATTGCACTAACATCAATCTTACACAAAAAGTAGGTTATTTCTTTCGTCTATAACTTTTGATTGGCTCACCTATTTTGAAAACGAAAAAGAACCCACATAAGTACACTAGAGCTCGACCTAGTCAATCTAGGGCTTGGCTCACTTCCTTAATTAAAAAAAATAAAAAATTAAAATAAATAAATATGGAAAAATAGCGTTGCACTAGAATGGCCTATTATCTACAACTGTATATAATTTTTTTCACAAAATTCCACCATTTGTATACCGAACCAGGGAACTAAAGCAAACATATTCATTATGTTTTCTTAAAAAAATAACATACCAACCTTAGGAGAACCCCATTTTTTGGGAGTTATAATTAATTTCCATAAATAATATTTATATATTCCGGAAGGTAATCCGATTGTCTATGTTGCGTCTTCTTGCGCCATATTCCAAAAAGTTGTGTAGGTAGATCTAATATTGCTTTTTGACGTTCAGATTTCTATTCTTCCAGGAGTCCATTGCAACTAACGCGTCATGAGTGGCCAGCATTAGCTTGCACCAGCCCTTTAGGAAACATAATTTCAAAAAATATGGAAATATATTGCTTGAAACTTGATGCATATATCCCAGATACTAATACTTGTGTAAAAAGTGAAAGAGGTTTTTGTATATGATTCTTTTATTAATAAAAATGTCTTTGAGTTTTCAAAATTTTCTCTCAATCTTATCAGGAACCGCGCCCAAATTTTGTGACTAAAATAGAAAATCATTTAAATATGTTTTAATTCTAGAAAAATAGGCTATGAAGATCCATTCGAATCTTCCAAACCATGGTCCACCTGTTTCAAAAATGAGGGAGGTTTTTGTGAATGGGATCGTTATTGACAAAAACCTCTTTTGGTTATCAGAATTTCACTTCCATCTGATCGCAATCTGTGCTGAAGGAAAATGACTAAAACAGAGAAAACATAATACTTTTACTTGGTAGCACCCTCCCTACTTCTTTATCTTGGTCTCTTGAATATAGGATCTCACTCTCTGATTTCAATGCATAAAAATGCTTATCAAGATCTTGGAGATTCATGATGTTATCTGATCCTTCAAATCTAGGACTGATAAAAATAGTAATCCTCTGTAACTCTGCTAACTGGTGATACGCGAGCCTTCTCTATGACTTCAGCCCTTGGAATTGAGTTGGGGCAATGGCTATTGAAAAACATGATTAAGCTTTGAAGTTGGATGACTAATCTTGTATTTCTGAGTCTTGTCTAGTGTTACTAATCGCTTAATAAGTCCACATTTTATGAAGAGACACCCGCAACCCTAATTCTAAATTATTTGAAATCAACGCGTAAATTAACGCGTTGCATGTATGGCGGTGATCTTTGACTTTGAAACTATGGCGGACATTTTTTACTTATTTAGTGAGCAAGAAGAGACGTGAGCAAGAAGAAACGTGGAATGTACGCCTCTTCAATTCAGTGATATAATTTAATACAAATTTGCCTGGAATCTAGCATTCTACCTCACGTAATTTTCCAGTTCTGAAAGTATTTGATAGTCGTAGTAAATTCAAAATGTAGAAAATCGTCGTAGTAAATTCAAAATGTAGGAATAGGAATAGGAATAAAATTATCAAGGCTGTCAGTTTGAAATTGCAGTGATAAATAACCTGAAGGACAACGATCTCTACCCAAGTCATAGTGTTTGGTTCTTGGGAGGTAAAACTAAAGGAGTAGTCTTTTTGTTAGACTCTTTGGGTTTTATTAAATATCAGTTATAGGATGAGTACTAAAGAAATTACACATTTCTGATTGTAAAATGTACTTTTTAGACCAAAAAAATTATTGACACAAAAAGATCATATGAAATATACTCTATCCCACTAAGATGTGAGACTAGAACTCTTAAATCAAATTTGTATCTTATACTATAACACTTGTCTAAGATTATATATAAGTGGACAACTTGTAAAAAAAGAATTTAGCATTAAAAAAGCTTACACAGTTTTGGTTAGTTTTCCTAAATTGGAGTTTTAAAGTTAAAAGGTGTTTTTATGAATTTTATATCAGCTTTGTATTTTTGTTTTCTTTAATTTCATTTCATTCAATGTAAAAGAATAGCCATAGTTTGATACACAATAAAATAAAATAAAATAAAATAAAAAATTAAACCATTTTTTTTATTTTAATTTCATTTCAATCGATGTAGAAGAATAGTCATGATTTCATGCATAATAAAATAGTAAAACAAAAATAAAGAAATTTAATTTTATAACATCAATGTCCATGAAATGGAACCAGACCCATCTTTTACACTCAACATTGACCATGGAACTTGTGAGTATGTTTCTTGACTCATACATAGCTTATTACAAATTAAAAATAAATAAATAAATTCAATGAAATGAAACCAAACCCATCTTTTACAATCAACATTGACCATGAAACTTGTGACCATGTTTCTTGGCTCATACATAGCTTATTAAAAATTTAAAAAATAAAAATAAATTCAATGAAATGGAACCAAACCCATATTTTATAATCAATATTGACAATGGAACTTGTGAGTATGTTTTTTATTAAATCTATTATTTATCTCTATTTTTTAATTAATTTCAATTGCACTAATATCAAAGTAGGTTATTTCTTTAATCTATAACTTTTGATTGGCTCACCTATTTTAAAAACGAAAAAGAACCCACATAAGTACACACAAAGACCTACATACTAAAAAAAAGTTCATTGATTATGTTAAGACCATGATGTTGTACACTAGCTCTCGACTTGGTCATTCTAGGGCTTGGCTGACCTCCTTAATTAAAAAAAAAATTAAAATTAAAATAAATAAATATGGAAAAATAGTGTTGCACTAGAACGGCTTGTTATCTACAACTGTATATAATTTTTTTCACAAAATTCCACCATTTGCATACCAAACTAGAGAACTAAAACAAACATATTCATTATGTTTTCTTAAAAAAATAACATATCAACCTTAGGAGAGCCCCATTTTTTGGGAGTTATACTTAATTTCCATAAATAATATTTATATATTCTGAAAGGTAATCCGATTGTCTACGTTTCATCTTCTTGCGCCATATTCCAAAAAGTTGTGTAGGTAGATCTAATATTGTTTTTTGACGTTCAAATTTCTGTTTTTCGAGGAGTCCATTACGACTAACGCGTCATGAGTGGCCAGCATTAGCTTGCACCAGCCCTTTAGGAAACATAATTTCAAAAAATATGGAAATATATTGCTTGAAACTTGATGCATATATCCCAGATACTAATACTTGTGTAAAAAGTGAAAGAGGTTTTTGTATATGATTCTGTTATTAATAAAAACGTCTTTCATTTTTCAAAATTTTCTCTCGATCTTATCAGGAACCGTGCCCAAATTTTGTGACTAAAATAGAAAATCATTTAAATATGTTTTAATTCTAGAAAAATAGGCTATGAAGATCCATTCAAATCTTCCAAACCATGGTCCAACTATTTCAAAAATGAGGGAGGTTTTTGTGAATGGGATCGTTATTGACAAAAACCTCTTTTGGTTTTCATAAATTCACTTCCATCTCGTCGCAATCTGTGCTGAAAGAAAATGACTAAAACAAAGAAAACATAATACTTTGACTTGGTAGCACCTTCCCTACTTCTTTATCTTGGTCTCTTGAATATAAGATCTCACTCTCTGATTTGAATGCATAAAAATGCTCATCAAGATCTTGGAGATTCATGATGTTATCTAATCCTTCAAATCTAGGAATGATAAAAATAGTAATCCTCTGTAACTCTGCTAACTGGTGATACGTGAGCCTTGTCTGTGACTTCAACCCTTGGAATTGAGTTGGAGCAATGGCTATTGAAAAACATGATTAAGCTTTGACATTGGATGACTAAGGAATGAGACAAAATCAGACTAAAGGATTATGATTCATACTTTTTCCACATAAACAACTTTCCCTTTTTGAATCCACGTACTCATGAGAGCATTATGGATAAAGGTAAAGGTAGGGATAAAATGAAAAAAAATATTCATTTGTTTTAAAAACCTCTTTTAAAATATTTTTTTCTAAAAAATATTATTTAAATAAAAGGTAAATAGATCCTTTTATAAAAATTTAAATATCAAAGTTATTAAGGAAAAATAAACATATAGGCGGGTGGAAAAAGATTATTTTTAGAGCATCAAAGGCTCACTAGATCAAGTTTTGGTGACAAGGAACTCGACAAGTTAGCGCAAAAGATTAAATGCTTTGGAAAAAATGCAAGTGGACATTCTAGTAGTGAAAATCGGGATTCCTTTTTGCACGTGCGCTACCCGAATTTAACAATTTTGATGGGACAGATTCGGGTACCAAAAAGACAAATAGATTTTAGCGTGCCCTTAAAAAATTAAGCCGAGAGTAAAAAGAGAATGAAAGCACCCACATAATGTGTTTGCATTTTACCTTTTTGCAATACACAATTGAATGGTTGTAGAGCCTATTCCAATGGATATGTATAGATAGAAAAGGGGATTTCTTTGAAGAAATGTCTAAGGTTAGGGTTTTTTTCACAAGAGTCTACTAAGGCAAAGAACTCCTAGAAAACAAAACACAATACATTAAATCAATTAATGATTCCAAGCTACAATCTTATTAGGGTTATGAGATGTTTTATATCCATAACTATGTCTATGCTACATGACTAGTAGAAGTAGGAAGTGTATAGAAAGTAATGGGATGGAAGGAATATGTAAAACTATGAAAAGAATAAAGACAAAGTGTGCAATAATATATTCCTAAGTTATGGAAGCAATAAATCATGTTGTGCATCTTTTTAAAAGAAGATGGGGTAGTAGTAGAATATTTTTTATAAATATTTATATATATCAAAAAGTAGTTGTAGGATTTGCGTAAGAAAATCATAGATGATGAACACATGAAAAATATTTACACTGTGTTGGATTGGACTTCAAAAAGCGGTGGTAGAAAAAAGTCCAAGAAGAGACCAACAAAGACAAAGGTAAAAATAATATAGCTAAACCTCAGAGGCATTGCAAAAATTGTGAAGTAGATGGGCATACATATGAATCCTAGTCTTGTACACTTCATTTAACATTGTATCCAAAATGGTACAAATCCAAGAAAGGAGTGATGACATCTACCAAGTTTTTTAAAAATGGTAGAGGATAGATTGTATGTGGATGAAAGAATCATCTACACCACCTTACAACAACAAATGGTTAATGAAGATAAACAGCACTATTCCAAGTCAAATTTCAATTGAGGAAATATAAGTTAAAGGTTTTTTTAACATTGACTCTTAATGTAATGTGACTTCTAGAACATTAGTTGATGAACTTGGTCAACAAATTTATGATCTAGTACAATAATGTTCATTGGGATCGTCAGAAGAAATTTTGTTATGAGAATCATTGCAAGATGTAAAATCAAATTTTCCATAAGCATTGATTATTTTGGTTAAATAGAATGTGATGTGGCACATCTTGATGCATGTGAAATAATGTTTGGAAGTCCATATTTATCAGATAAAAGGCAGAAAGACCTATCTTATCAAACCACTTAAAGGAATAAGAAAAAAAATCCTTAGTAACGATAAACCAATGGCAAAAAAACACATTGATTGAAACATGTTAGTAGTAACCTTCATAGCTAATAGAATGTTAGAAGTTATGTGCTAATTCCATCTCGTTCAGATATAAGTTGAGGTGTAATATGAAAAATGATCATGAATAATGAAATGTTTTTATTAATGTGTCATTATATATGTATACTTTGTGTGCAAATTTCACCTCCTTCACATATAGGTTGAGGTGTAATATGAAAAATGATCATGAATAATGAAATGTTTTTTTAATGTTCCATTTTGTACCTACATGTTTCTACTATGTAAGAAAAACATGTTGTTGTAGGCTCCTAGTGTTTAAAAAACATGTTGTAGAAGCAAAGCATGTTGCTATGGAAGCACACATGTTACTATAGAAGTAGACAAGTTAAAAGCAATTTCATAATTTTTGCAAATTGGAAGTGAATGAAATTTGAACTATTTTAAACTAGCATATACCAAAAATCAACCCTAAGTTCATAATTGTGTTGTTTGGTGAAATTTTAGGAAAAATTATTTGGCATCCATATACACATTTACACTAAATTTCTATCTCTTAGTTAGTCAAAATATAAAAATACAATGTGGTCTATGACTTGCAAAAAAGGTAAAATGGTTTAACTTCTAGGTTATTTTAGCTTTGGAATGTGGCTCATAGAAGACTTCCATAATTGATTCATTAGAATTTTAGCATTCCATGATGAAGAGGAACTAAGAGTGAGGAGGAAATAAAAAGATGAGAGAGCTTGAAGAAAAGGGGAAAAACTAGGGGTGAAATAAAGAGATAAGGGAGCATGAAGAAAGGAGGCAAGAGTGAGGGAGTAATAAAGACATAAAGGAGAATTAAGAAAGGGGCAAGTTAGATAAACAACAAATTAATAAAAGTATTATTCATTAAAAATATAACAAGTCTAAGATTATATATAAGTCTAACTTGTAAAAAAAGAATTTAGTATTAAAAAAGCTTACACATTTTTTTGTTAGTTTTCCTAAATTGGATTTTTAAAGTTAAAAGGTGTTTTTATTTTTTTTATACCAGCTTTCTTTTTTTTAATTTCATTTCATTCAATGTAAAAGAATAGCCATAGTTTGATACACAATAAAATTTAAAAAAAAAATAAAACCATATTTTATTTTAATTTCATTTCAATCGATGTAAAAGAATAATCATAGTTTGCTACATAATAAAATATAATAAAATAGTAAAACAGAAATAAAGGAATTTAATTTCATAACATCAATGTCTATGAAATGGAACCAGACCCATTTTTTACAATCAACATTGACCATGGAACTTGTGAGTATGTTTCTTGGCTCATATAAAACTCATTACAAATTAAAAATAAATAAATAAATTCAATGAAATGGAACAGACCCATCTTTTACAATCAACATTGACCATGGAACTTGTGAGTATGTTTCTTGGCTCATACATAGCTTATTAAAAATTGAAAAAATAAAAATAAATTCAATGAAATGGAACTGAACCCATCTTTTACCATCAACATTGACCATAGAACTTGTGAATATGTTTTTTGGCTCACATATAGCTTATTAAAAATTCAAAATAAATAAAGAAATTCAAAGTGGAGTTTTTCAATGAAATACAAACCTTGATTTAAATTTTATTTTTTATTGGATTACAAATGTATAGTTTATATGATATAAGTGGTGCTTCATATTATGAGAAAGAATAAACCAAAAAAAAGCTTTTAACCACTCTTTTTACATCTTTTACTCCTTTTATATTTTTTTTAAAAATGTCCGTTTCTAAATAAAATAATAAAATAAATCTTAACATTGTACTCAACACTTAAATATCTTTCTATATAAATATTATTATTATTATTATTATTAATATATAATAAACAAAGTGTTGATAACAATATCTAAACTACACTATATATATATTTTATTAATAATTTATAATAAAATGGAAACTAGTATTAATACAATAAATAATTCATAGAAAAAAAATTGTAATTACTAGTTCAAAACCTTGACAAAACCTGGAGCTTGAAAGCTCTTATTTGCTATTGAAAGGCAAATAAGAATCCTTAACCAAAACACAAATCACAAAACAGAGCTGTTAATATGAATCATGGCATAACCTTCATGGCTTTGTAGATGACATCATAATATAGGAATAGCTCTGCTTTGCTTCTTATTACATGTATCCAAGCTATACGCAAAATAAAAACACCCACCCTGCAAACATCCTTGAAGACTGTTGCCCTATATTTATATAAGCATTGTCTGAAATCTTCTTCAGAATCTTACATGGTCCAATCTTCCTCAGCTTCAACTTGTTATATGTTCCTGTTGGAAATATCTCTTTCCACAAATGTGCATAGACTAAGCCTCCTTTGCTGAATGACTATAGCTTCTTCTTCCTGTCGGCTCTCAACTTGTATGTCGCATTACTCTTTTCTATGTACTTTCGCACATCTTCATGCACTTCCTTCATATGCTTTGTGAATGATTCTGCATCCGCGCTTTTCCTGATTTCTATCGGCAACTCAACCAAATCCACCACTCCATGTGGTCTTCTTCCTTGAACAATCTGGACTGGGCTCAAACTTGTCGACCGATTCACAAAATTGTTATATGAGAACTCTGCTTGCGCCAACACATGCTCCCACTGCCTGGGTCTGTTGGCCATCAAACAACTCAGAAGGTTTCCCAAACTTCTGTGCACCACCTCTGTCTACGGATGATATGCCGAGATAAACTAGAACTTTGTGTCCATTTTCTTCCATAGGGTTCTCTCGAAATGCCCCATAAACTTGGTATCTCTATCCAAGGTGATACTCTTAGGAAACCCATGCAATCTGACTATATATTTGAAGAATATTACACCAATTCTTATGGTGTCACTTGTCTTCCAACACGAAATAAATTGTGCCATCTTTGAAAATATGTCGACCACAACAAAAATTGAGTCGCTTCCCTGCTGTGCCTTCGGCAATCCTAGCACAAAATCCATGTTGAGGTTCTCCCAAGGGGTGTTTGGTATAGGTAATGGTGTATACAACCCTGTGTTCTAACTTCTTTTTTTCCAACTAGAAAACTCGACACTGTCGTACCCACTTACTGACATCTGTCATCATTCCTACCCAATAATACTTCTCTTCGACCAATTCCTTGGTCTTGTCGATGCCAAAATGACCTGCTAATCTGTCGTTGTGCAATTCTTGGATTAGGTCCTCCCTTACAGATCCTCTCGGAATACACAATTGTTGTCCCTTGAATAGGTATCGCTCTTCGATAAAATAATCCAAGTATGGCATTCTGTCTATTGCTATATATGTAACTTCAGAATGTATTTCACATATATGTATATTGTATTCCTATAGAGATGTTATTATTCCTCTACACGGAAGTGTCGTCATTTATATTGTAAGTGTCGCAACTTATACTTGATGGGTTATTAGACCGCTTTGTTGGGGTCGGCCCTGTATAAGTCATGTGGGTCAGAGAGTTATTAGACCACCCTATTGGGAATCGACCATGTGGGTCAAAGGGTTATTAGACCACCCTAGTGGGGGTCGGCCCAGTCAGCATTATGTTAAGTGGTTAAGTTTAGGCCGACCTAGTTGAGTAAAGGTCAAGTCAAGTTAGTGTATAAATAGAGAGTGTGTCTCTCTCATTTTATACATTCTATTCTCTCACTCACACTGTCGAGAGTGGCGCACTTGTGGAGGAGGAGGCTCTACTACTAGGAGAATACTATCTCTTGTATTCTGGTTGTATCATTGCTCTATCTATCTCTGAGGAAGTTATTGGGGTTTTTCACCTTTATGGTTTTCCCCAAGTAAACTCTGTGTCTCTTGTGTGCTTGCATTATTGTGTCCATGATTGATATGCTGTAGATATGCTGTACATGTTGTTCTCTCACTTAAGATCCTAGATCATATTGAAGTAAATTCTAAAAATTTAACATGGTATCAGAGCTAGCTTGAAAGAAGGCATGATATGGCATGTATGACACTTGTTGCACTTACAATGCTAGGGCTTGATATAGCAAAAACCAGTCATCGTAGCACTTTCACTATAAATCCATTTTCTAAAAGTTTTCAGATCTGAAAATTTTATAGGTCGAATATTAGATCCCCATGTACCTTGTGTCCAAAGGAAAACCTCTAATTTGTTGTACTTTGTGATTTATGATCTGTACAATATAGGGTTCCTGCCTCTTCCAAATCTGAGTCAAAATCAGGTGACCTTGAGTAAAAGGTCATAACTTGGGCTAGGAAGCTCCAAATGAAATTTAGTAAAAAGTGACAGGTAGTACACAGACTGTACTATCTCAAGAAAAGTTTTCAAAGGCTGAAGTTGAACTAGGTACACGTGGCACTCCGTACAAGTTCTCTCTCCTGTATTATCCCATAAACAGGTCACATTGCGACACTTGGCATAACTCCCTCTCGGGGAATCCAACTGAGGTTAGACCTATCGAGATGGAAAGATAACAGGTTGAGCTATCTTAGAAAAAATTTTCAGACCCTGTGGATCAAAAAGTTAGGAATTACACAAGAAACAATCAGATACATATTTCTGTCAAAACAAAATTATTTTTGAGCACCTTCATTCATGGCTTCCGGAATTTAGGGCTTCGGAGAAAGTTGGAATTTTTGTAATCGGAGACCACGGCTAGATGATACTCATCAAAATAGAAATTTAGAGACCAAGATCAGATTTTTTGGTTGGGCAGAAGGCCAGGCTTGATCAAACCCCAATTCAGGACTTTGATCGGAAAGATGGAAAATTAGGGCTTCTGCAAAAATTGGAATTTTGGAAATCTGTGACCACAGCTGGAAGCTCCTCAGAAAAATCGAAGCTTAGAGCTTTGAATCAAATCTTTTGGTTGGGTGAAGCTCCATGAAACTCAAACCCTAATTCAGGGTCCTCCCTAGTGAATACGAAAATCTAAAAGGCAATTTCGAGGGGTGAAACTTTGCAGTTTTCAAATTCTGAATATACCAACTTGATCAGCTCATCAAGGCACATATTTCTATCCTTTCAAAAGTTTGAAATTCAATGTTTGAATTTTTGGGGTTTCTTTAACAAACCCTAATCCTGCTCCAGGTCGAGTTCTTGCAAATCAAGTGGATTGGGTTAATCCTAGAAGAAGATGGATTGGTCACTTGCACAAGTGAAGAAGTTCCTGTCTCAGAGGGAGATGAGGCTAAGGCCTTCCATAAGAAGATTACAAGCAATCTTGACAGGTATGGCTTACAGGTATGTTTCATGGTTAAGTTTATCATATGTTTGTCTTCATATCATTACAGTACAATATTGATTAATTACTAGACTGGTTGTATCACCTTAACAAAATTATGAATGCACGATAGAAGATATTCATTGGTTAGGGTGTTGACACTTATGATTGTACTAATGCATTATGGTGTTGTATGAGGTTTATATTGTCTGCTAACATAAAAGGTACACCAAGAAAGACAAATCATGTTCTACTTCAAGAACATATGATCATGGTGACATGAAGACAAAGATTCATCCATTATCATGGATCACATAGAAGATCTACTTTCGAGGTATGTATAACTTGGTTCTACAATGGTTAACTTATGAGACATGCAGGTTACTAGCACAAGTCACTGAAGAGAACCAGAAGACATTATGCGAGTATGTTAGACATAACTAGCTAGCATGCTAATCTAGGTATGTTTTTCCTATATCAAGCTAGAATCCTACCTTGTGTTAGGATCTTATATTGTTGTGTTGTTGATAATGATTATTCATGAAGTCATAAGTTTGAATAGTCATGGTTGTATGCATATTATGTTTCTTACCATAATTGATGATATGACTAACCCGAAGAATCATGAAGGTATAGGTTTGAGTAATCACGGGTTTATGCATTGATGATTTAACTAATCAAAAGAGTCCTACGATCAAATAAGAATATGCATGAGTAAAAGAAGACTTCCCTGAAACCTTGAATACTAATGTTTATTATTTGTGAATGATCATGACTATACATGTTTAAGATTATTGTGTTTTGATATTATTAAGATTATACTAATAAATGTGTGATTATGTATGAGACCTCAAGGATAACACAATGATGATACTAATAAACATGCATAGTGGTTAAGGATGGATATAAGTTCAAGAACAGGTAATCCAGGAAGCAAAGATCAAGAGGGAGCACACTCCAGTTGTTCCTACAAGAAAGCAAAGGAGCACACTTCAGTAGTTTCTGCAAGGATGCAGATATTCAGAGGGAGTTGACCACTTCTCACAATCCTCATCAGAATGGAGTTGCAAAGATTCAGAGGGAGTCCACCCAACAACCAAACAAAGATAAGTATTTGAATTGTCATTTCTTACATAATGTTATTTAATGATGTATATGCTTATGTTCCTAGAATTAGGTTGTGTATTATGCATATTAGAATAGTTGCAATGATGAATAGTATACTACTAATATACATGGGTAAGTGGCCTATGGCACTGTACAACATTCCATTGCTACTTATCTAGAATGAAACCTCTTTGTTGACATGTTAGGAGTTGTGCACACTCTTAACAATGTTTTGGTAGAGATTGGAAGGCATCTAGAAAGTTACGGAATATGGATAAATGTTGTATTGAAGCATTAGCTAAGATAATTGCATGACTGTATGTCATATTTATTTATGTGTAATAATTTGTTCTAAAAACTATGAGATGTTTTCTAATCATGCAATTTAACTTGTTGTGTAGGAAAGATCGTATACCATCACCTACAAAAGAAGGACTACAACATTTGTTCAACGACAAAGTTATCTATTGAAGATATTGAAGTTCCCAGGATCTGGGAAAAATGCCATGATTGAGGAGTACCAGTCGATCATGAAGATGTTTGGGATGCAGTCCCAAAGGATAGTCTGTAGTGACTTCCAAGAAGATCTACAAGATCAAGCATGCTGCAGGTGGTAGCATAGAGACTTTTGCTCCTGGAGCCAGATACACTTCCATTAGATCTGTACTTGCTCTGGCTACAGTGATGAAGTGGAAGAGACACCAGATGGATTTCAAGATAGCCTTCTTGAATGGTGTAGTTGAAGAATAAGTGTATGTGGAGAAGCCACTTGGTTCTAAGACACATGACAGGGAGTCATATATGTGCAGAACTTGGTATGGTAGGATAGATAGCTTTCTATCCAGTTTGAGCTTTACCAAGAATAAAGTAGATTCCAACCTTTACTACAAGGTTGAGGAAGGCAATCTAGTGTTACTACTATGTGGATGACTTGTTTGTAATAGGTGAGGATAGAATGATTGCCGACATGCAGCGGAAGCTTGCTGTCGAGTTCAAGTTGAAGAACTTGGGGATGATGCACTATTTGTTTTTGGCATGGAGGTGTGGCACAGTGATGGAATCTTCCTTGGATAAGGGAAGTATGCAGTAGAGATCCTGAAGAGGTTTGGGATGATGGACTGCAAGGCTATGGCCACACCTATGGAATCAAACCTAAAGCTTCTGTGTGATGCTTCATCTGAGCCGGTTGATATCACTATGTATCGTCAGATGATTGGGTCCTTGATGTACCTGATGAACACGAGACCAAATATTTGCTTTGCGGTGAACACATTGAGCCAATTCCTAACAGATCCAAGGAGTGTTCACCTGGTTGTTGTAAAGCATGTTCTGAGGTACCAGAAGGGTATAGTGGATTATGGGCTCAAGTAAGAAGCAAATCAAAAGTTTAACCTACAAGGTTATGTTGATTCAGATTGGGATGGCAATGCTGCAGATAGGAAGAGCACATATGGATGCTGCTTCAGTATGGGATCATGTGTGATCTCTTGGTTTAGCAGGAAGCAATCCTGTGTAGCACTGAGTACAACTGAGGCAAAGTATGTTGCAGCCTATTCAGCTAGTTGTGAGGCAGTATGGCTACGAAAGATACTGTCTGAGTTATTTGATCTCCTGTTGGATGCTACTAGTATCTTTTGTGATAACCAGAGTTGTGTGAAGCTGTCCGAGAACCTAGTGTTTCATGACAGGTCGAAACACATAGAGATCAAATATCACTATATCAGGGATATGGTGTAGAGAGGAGTTGTGAAGCTCCTATATGTTGCGACGGATGAGCAGATTGCAGATGTGCTGACGAAGCCACTAGCTAGGGTGAAGTTTGAGTACTTCAGGAAGAGGCTTGGTGTTCTTCAGATTGATGACAGTTTGAGGAAGAAGTGATGGACACATTTGCAGAGGCCATTTCAAGCATGTTGGAAGGAGGATCCTTCACATGGATGTGGATGTAAGCGTTGGATGATGAGCATCAGGACGATGCTCCAGTTACTGCTCTGTATATGCATCAGGAGGATGTTGGATATGATCAGTTGGATCATTTATATGTATATGTATGTACGCATCATGTTGGATGCTAGATATGATCAGTTGAATCATTTATATGTATATGTATATGTATGTACGCATCATGTTGGATGCTGGATATGATCAGTAGGATCATTTGTATATGTTTTGTATATGCATCATGTTGGATGCTTGGACCATGTATGTGTAAATGTATTAGGTGGATACTATGTATGATCAGGTAGATCATGTATGTTGATATGTATCAGGTATGATCAGGTGGATCATGTGTTGTATTTGTATCAGGTAGATGCATTGTATGATCAGGATGATCATTGATGACGAGCTTTACGATGTTGCTCCAGATGACATGCAACAGATGTTGCAGTGATGATGATTAGGATGATCATATGTACATCAGGATGATGTATGGTGAGTATCAGGTTGATACTCTGTGGCCATGGAATAGGTTGTGCAGATAAGCATGTAATATGTGCCCTGGGATATTTGCGGATAGTCTTTCGAGGTTTTTCCTATGGCATGTAATTTGTACCCTGGGATATCTGGAAAATGCTCTTTTGAGGTTTTGCTTGGGAGGACATATAATTTGTGCCCTGGGAGATCTGCAGATAGTCTTTCGAGGTTTTTCCTATGGCATGTAATTTGTGCCCTGGGATATCTGGCAGATGCTCTTTTGAGGTTTTGTCCTATGGCATGTAATTTCTGCCCTGGGAGATCTGATAGGTTGAGCTGTGTGCTCGTAATTAGTCATGGGATGCTCTTTCAAGGTTTTTCCATGACCACATGTAATTTGTGACCTGGGAGATCTGATAGGTTGAGCCTTGTGCTCGTAATCAGTCTTGGGATGCTCTTTCGAGGTTTTGTGGTGACCACATGTAATTTGTGCCCTGGGAGATCTAATAGGTTGAGCCTTGTGCTCGTAATCAGTCCTGGGATTCTCTTTCGAGGTTTTGTGGTGGGGTCACATGTAATAAGTCTTGGAGATCTTGACAGAATGAAAAAGGCCTCAGATGCTCTTTAGGGTTCTTGCTAGTCAAGAGACTCTTTTAAGGTTTTGTGATGCACATAATAAGTCCTGAGATTTCCATAGTATGGCCAGTGATTACGAAGACCTACAGGTGGTGGGCCTACATCCAGTATGAAAAAGGACTGGCTCTGTAGAACTTCCTATGACGAGTAGATTCAGATATTGATTGAGATAGCAGCAGCAGTGACGATGATGATGACTCGATGATGATTATCCAGTGACGATGATCCAGAGAAGATGACTTGTGCTAGAAGACCTGTGTCGAGAAATACGTTCCTAGTTAAGAGGGAGTGTTGATGTATATGTAACTTCAGAATGTATTTCACATATATGTATATTGTATTCCTATAGAGATGTTATTATTCCTCTATACGGAAGTGTCATCCTTTATATTGTAAGTGTTGCAACTTATACTTGATGGGTTATTAGACCACCTTGTTGGGGTCGGCCCTATATAAGTCATGTGGGTCAAAGGGTTATTAGACCACCTTATTGGGGGTCAGCCATGTGGGTCAAAGGGTTATTAGACCATCCTAGTGGGGGTTGGCCCAGTCAACATTATGTTAAGTGGTTAAGTTGAGGCTGACCTAGTTCAGTAAAGGTCAAGTCAAGTTAGTGTATAAATAGAGAGTGTGTCTCTCTCATTTTATACATTCTATTCTCTCACTCACACTGTGGAGAGTGACGCACTTGTGGAGGTGGAGGATCTACTGCTAGGAGAAGACTATCTCTTGTATTTTGGTTGTATCATTGCTCTATCTATCTCTGAGAAAGTTATTGGGGTTTTTCACCTTTATGGTTTTCCCCAAGTAAACACTATGTCTCTTGTGTGCTTGCATTATTGCGTCCATGATTGATATGCTGTACATGTTGTTCTCTCAGTTAAGATCCTAGATTAGATTGAAGTAAATTCTGAAAATTTAACACTGTCGACGCTCCACGGTTCACGACAAGCCTCCCATGCTTTTGAAAAATCCTCATCGGTAGCATACTCTGCTTTCACCGACTCTACTCTTGTTTCCTGAACTATTATTGTGTTCAGCAATGCAACTCTTTGACTCAGCACGTCGACAACCTTATTCGATTTGCGCGACTTATGTCGTAACATGAAGGTATATCCGTGCAGGAACTCAACCCATTTCATGTGCCGCTGATTCAACTTCAACTGGGTATTCAAATACCTCAGTGCTTGGTGATCTGTGTATAACAAAACTTCCTTGGGCAACAAATAATGCCTCCACTTCTTCAATGCTTGGAAAATAGCATAAAATTCTTGGTCATAGACCGAATATTTTTGCTTCGCATCATCCAATTTCTCATTGAAGAATGCAATTGGTCGGCCCTCCTAGCTCAACACTGCTCCAATTTCCATTCCACTCTCGTCGCAATCGACCTGGAAAACTTTGTCGAAATGTGGGAGCACTAACATTGGGCTCTCAGTGACCTTTTCCTTCAACTTGTTGAAAGATCGCTGGGAAGCTTCCATCCACTTGAACTCCCCTTTTCGCATGCACTTTGTCAAAGGTGCACAGATCCGACTGAATCCCTAGATGAACTTCCTATAGAAACTAGCAAGTCCATGGAAACTCCTTACTCCAGTCGCACTTGTCGGTTCCGACCAATCTAATATTGCCTTCACCTTCTCTAGGTTCATCACCAACCCTTTACCCGAGATTACAAATCCCAAGTACACCAGTTCTTCCTTCATGAAGAAACACTTTTGTGGGTTCATGATCAACTTCTCTTCTTGCAACTTCTGCAATACTTGTTGAATATGCTCCAAGTGCTCTGTCTTGCTTCGACTGAAAATTAGAATGTCGCCTAGGTAGACTATGACAAACTCTCCCAAGAATGGTTTCAGTACCTCAATCATCAATCGCATGAATGTATTGGGTGCATTAGTTATTCCAAATGGCATGACTAACCACTCATAGAGCCCTTCCTTCATCTTGAATGTTGTTTTCCATTCATCTCCTTCTCTAACCTGAATTTGGTGATAACCGCTCTTCAGGTCAATCTTCGTGAAGTACTTCACTCCACTCAAACAATCCATCAAGTCGTCCATTCTCAGAAATGGAAACTAGTACTTGATCATGATCCTGTTGATGGCTCTGGAGTCTGTACATATCCTCCATTCTCCACCCTTCTTTGGTGCTAATACTGCTAGTACCGCACATGGACTCAGAATTTCTCTGATCAATCCCCTATCCAATAACTCCTGGACCTATCGATTGAGCTCCTGACCTTCTATTGGACTCATTCTATGAAGTGCCTTATTTAACAGACTTGGACTTGGAATCAAGTCGATCTAATGTGATATCCTTCTCGTCAGTGGCAATCCCGTCGATGCTTCGTCGACCACTATGCTACGAAACTCGTTGAGCATCTTTCGATTTCAACCAGAATGCTCTACATTGTTGATCTTTCGACATATAGACCTTTCGAAATGACAGAAAAACATCCTAACTACTTTTCCTCTTTCGCTAGGAATTCTTTTGCTAAACACATCAACACTCGCTTCTCCCAAAAGTTGCTCTCGCCCTGCTTACAGTCAGCTTACTTCTCCTTCTTTGGCTTTGGATTCCTTCGCATGCCATTTTTCCACACTGTGACTATGTTGTCTGAACCATCATAGATCATATTCCGATCATATTGCCATGGTCTCCCTAACAACATATGACATGCGTCCATTTGGATTACGTCGCACAGTACACTTTTCTCAAACTTCCCATCCTTGAAGTTAATCAGGCACTGTCTGGTCACCTTCACATGGTGTCCTTTCTGCAACCATGAGATCTTGTATGGGTGTGAGTGTTCCCAACATTTCAACCCTTCTTTGTCGATGATCTCTATCGACATAAGATTCTCGGTACTGCCACCATTAACTATGGTCTTGCAATACCCCTCACCGATCTGCACTCTGGTTCGAAAGATAGCCTTTCGTTGCGGTAGCTCTTTCTCGTCGCGTCAGTTGTCCTAAACCAATGTCCTCCTAGTCTTCATGGCATGATTCTTTCCTTTCCCACCTTCATTGCTGTCGGATGTCGATTCTACCCTCTTGTCGACTTGCTCATCTCTTCAACCTCTAGGTTTCGACTCCTCTGTAGCATGTAGGTTCTCTGGGCATTCATATGCCTTGTGTCTGACTCCTCAACACTTGTAACTGACTATGGCTGGTCTGTCAGCTCCATTTTTGTCGGATGGACCACTTCGACCATACGCACCTCGACTGCATGTCTCACGACCATCGCGTTGGTTTTCTTGCGCCTTCTCTCTTGTCGATGTCCCTTTCGCACGTCGATTTTCTTCAATGACTTCTCTCCTGTATCTGCTACTTTGTCCTTTCGTGGAAATAGTCTTCGCACCCCGACCAGTCATCCTACCTCTAGTCGATGCGGATTTTCCTGACAGTTTCTTTTCTTCCTTTAGAGCTAACTGGTAGGCTTCACTGATCGCTCTAAATCTTGACATGCTCAAGTCGTCCTGTATGGCATATTTCAAGCCATTCACATATCTTGCGATAGATTCTTCACCTTTGTTGTTCTGTCCCGACCTTATCAAAAATCTATAGAAATCTTCCATGTACTCCTTCAAGGTCATCTCTCTTTGTCGAAAGTTCTGCAACTTCCGGAACAAGGAAATCACATAGTCACCTGAAAAGAACTTCCCTTTTAGCTTGGCGACCATCCTGTCCCAAGACTTGATTGTCTCCTTTCCTTTCTTGACTCTGTGAGCCTACACATTGTCCCACCACAATGAGGTGTGACCCTTCAACCTCAGACATGTAGTCTTAATCCTCCTAGGATCCTCGATCTACTTTATGTCTAAGTATTTCTCCATTTCCCTGAACCAGTCGATCAAGTCTTCTGGCTCTAGACTTCCCGAGTAGGTATGTACATCTATCTTTGTACAACCTCTCATATCCGTCAGAAGCTGATGAGTTTGTCTTTTGGTTCTTTGACTGCTTATTCCCATGCTTCTAGCTCTTCGACCTCCTCATCACTGTGGTCTAATGCATCAGGAATGCAACCATGCCTTTGGTTTTCTTTTATCACCGCGACTTCATTAGTCAAACTTCGCATTGTTCACACGCATTCGTTGAACATCTCACGATCAACTGGTACTGTTGCACCATGCACCCTTCGTCCAAATCCTTAGACATTAACACCTCTGTGATCCATTTTTAACCTCAGCTAAAACTCCCACTTATCCAATCACAACCGTACTTTCACAGGTTGTGCACAAATCTACCTAACTGTAGCTTAAGTTGTAAACACACTCGCAGACTCTTCTATCCATAGGGTACTGCTTCAACTCAACCAGACTCACTTTCAAGCTCTGATACCAACTAACACAATGTCACCCCGACAAGGGTTCTTGCTTAACAATTACACACAACACATGTGTCCACATAAAAAAGATGTAAACAGGATGCCAAAAGTTGGCTTCTATTACCTCAAATCAACCTGTTACAATGCTAAATGCAAGGAATGGAAACAACTAATTATGTCGGCCTCAGCCTATTACAATACAGAAGTAACTGTGTGCTCTCTTAGCGTGTTGATCTTTACCCTCTCCTGGTTCACTACGGAACTCTGAGCTATGGCTCGATCTTTTAAGCGCTCAGTAGATGTGTGATTGTTCTATCCAATGTACAAATCTTCTCCTGAACTTTGCTTTGTGCTAACTCCAAAATGGAACCCCCTTCCCTTCTATTCCCGGGCACAAGTCTTCTACTCTGCTACTCTTAGCTGCACATTTTGAGGTCTACTCCAACTGCCGAAACACTCTTCCTCTGTTCGTCGAATGTAGACCTACAATTGTCAGCACATCTGCCATGTTGCACAACCTACACCTAAAGTGACATCTTCCACAATCCCAACCACCTGCAATAACTGCTAATAACTTCCTTAGCAACCTCGAACGACTACCAATTACTCTTCTTTACTTCATGTGCGTCCTTCTGACACTACTACAGTAGTTAGTCCTGTCACAACGTCGACCATAATATCTTTCGTCAACCTTCGACATACCTGTCAACTTCCTTTTGCACTCAAGGCTTCTCCAGTCCGCTCCATCCTCCTCGCTTGGTTCATGCACAAACCTGTCGGAGTCGTGTTTCGACAACATGTTGATCCTCAATGTCTCCACTGCAACTCCGTCGTCGACCAACTTCTGCCATGTCAACTCTCAAGCTTTGGCATCGCCTGTCAATCGCATATGAACTACTCCTACATGAATTATTGACTTTGATAACCAATCTGTTCTTTCGCACCAGTGATCGTTGTCACTCCCTCTGGTCGGCCTTCTCCATGTCGATCATTTTCGACTACTTTGCCTAGGGCCCGATGCTCCTGCATCAATGTCAAAAAATTAACTAATGGAATTCAAGTAATTTGACATTGTTGATGTCCATCATTATCTTAGGGATATTTTGGTGTATTCATCCTAGGTTGCAAGGTATGAGAAGTAGTATGGAGTTGAAGGTGCAAAGGTCAAGAGAAATTAGGTTTTTGCAGCTACCATTGTTAATTATAAAAGTTGGCAATTCATCCTTAATCTAATAGTTAAGAGAGAAACGTATATCAATTTTTTCAATGATGATAATAATTTGGTCAGTAAGAAGTAGGTTTAAGCCCTCAAATGAGGCATTATATAGAATTAAAGTTTGAATCGTGATTAGGAAAGGTTTTCCAAGGTGTAGAGTTATGATTGTGATAGAAGAAATGACATCTAGGTTGAAGGTGTTACATGCAAAGAGAAGGGATAAATTCTTGGTCTAAGTTGGCATAATAAGTAAATTTAAAAATATCACTTCCATTATAAACACCTTTATTAAACCAATGATAAATTTCAGTGTAATCACATTTTCAAAGTTGTTGCTTTATATAGATAGAGATTAATCTTAAAGAAGATAATAATTAATATAATGTTGGATTCTTTCACCTTGTTGTTGATGAAGTTGTAGACACTAGTATATTAATTATTGAAGATAAGATGGAGGATAAAAATATTAATCAAATTAATGGAGCTAGAGCTTGGAGTGTTCACACTCAATGTAGAAAAGGATTTGAACCATCAAGATGAATATGTATTGAATAGGCGTAGCACAAGTTTTACGAGAAGAAACTATATTTTTAGCATGCGAGACAAAAGGAGGTGGAACCAAGTGAGTGTGCTAAGCATCAATTTATTTTGATGTTATATATAGATATGATTAAAATTCCAAAAGCTACTTAAAGGTTGACAACAACGGATATGGAAACACAAAATAAAAATAAGTACATAGAAATATAGTCGTGACTTTATGCTTTTCCTGTTCCTCAAATAACATAAAATAAAGTAAATGAAAAAATACCAAAATCTCTAAAATAAATACAATACAAAACCTGTATAAATACAATAACTAAACCTAAATATAGAAATCCAGTCGTGACTTTATGCTTTGCCTATTCCTCAAATAATAGGAAATACAGTAAATGAAAAAAACAACAGGTGGCCAGCCTTCATGTCCACAAGGAAAAAGGGAAAAGTTTTATAGAAATGAGCAAACAAAGGAATCATCTAAAATCCTTAAAATCACTTCAACTCTAACCATTGATCACATAAAACCTAAATATTTTATATTAAAATAAACAAAGAAGCATATTCATTTAGATGAACATTAGGCACCAGTGAGACTTGCATCCCCCAGTGGATATTTAGTTAGACACTCCATCTCATCCACTGAAGTTTTGTAATTATAAAAACATTTAGAACATGCGATTGATTTTTATCCTTTATGAATAAATCAAGGATTGAAAATGTACATACAAGAAAATAAACGTCCATCCTGCCATACAAATACCGAATTAAATTCAAACACAGTTAACAATGAGAAAATCGGAACCCATGAAAATCGAAAACAAATAATTGTTCGTTCGAATAATTATTCGACCGAACAATTATTCCGCTGAATAACTTTCCAAAAAAAAAATATCGTCTGAAAATTTCCTCGGTTGGTAATGCCTCGCACAAATTTCCACATCCTCATTAGTTTTAACAGTCAACCGTGAATGGTTTTTCGGTCGAACAATATATCACTTTATTCGTCTGAATAACTCCATTTATTCGGCCAAAGAAATTTCAACATTCGGCCAAATAACTCATGCTATGCTTCTTCACCCACCAATTCTCACAAAATACACACCCATTTTCGCGATTTCACCCTTGTAGAAGTAAAGCATGTTGCTATGGAAGCGCACATGTTACGATAGAAGTAGGCAAGTTAAAACCAATTTCATAATTTTTGCAAATTGGATGTGAATGAAATTTGAACTATTTTAAGCTAGCATATACCAAAAATCAGCCCTAAATTCATAATTGTGTTATTTGGTGAAATTTTAGGAAAAATTATTTAACATCCAAGTACACATTTCCACTAAATTTCTCTCTTAGTTAGTCAAAATATAAAAATACAATGTGGTCTATGACTTGCAAAAAAAGGTGACCTAAAAAAAAAGGTGGAATGAATTAATTTCTAGGTTATTTTAGATTTGGAAGGTGGCCCATAGAAGACTTCCATAATTGATTCATTAAAATTTTATCATTCCATGATGAAGAGAAACTAAGAGCGAGGAGGCAATAAAAGATAAGAAGATAAGGGAGTTTGAAGAAAAGGGGCAAAACTGAGGAGGCAATAAAGAGATAAGGGTGCATGAAGAAAGGAGGCAAAAGTGAGGGGGTAATATAAGGGAAAATTAAGAAAGGGGCAAGTTAGATAAACAACAAATTATAAAAGTACTATTTATTAAAAATATAAAAAATCTAAGATTATATATAATTCTAACTTGTTAAAAAAAATTGAACATTAAAAACCTTATACATTTTTAGTTAGTTTTCTTAAATTGGGTTTTTAGAGTTAAAAGGTATTTTTATTATTTTTATATAATCATGTTTTTTTTTAATTTAATTTAATTTAGTTTAGTGTAAAAGAATAATCATAATTAGATACACAATAAAATAGAAAAATAGAAATAAAACCATTTTTTATTTTAATTTCATTTCAATCATTGTAGAAGCCTAATCATCATTTGATGCATAATAAAATAACAAAATAAAAATAAAGAAATTTAATTTTATAACATCAATGTTCATGAATTGAAACCAGATCCATCTTTTACAATCAACATTGACCATGGAACTTGCGAGTATGTTTCTTGGCTCATACATAGTTTATTAAATTTTTTTATTTTTTTTTAAATGGAATTTTTCAATAAAATACAAACCTTGACTTCAATTTTATTTTTTATTTGATTATAAATGTATATTTTATCGTACAAGTGGAATTTCATATTATCATAATAATGCTTGAATGATTGGTATGGATATAGTTGTTGCTAAAGCTTCCGTAAAAAATAAAAATCTCTTAAAACCATATTCTTTTTACATCTTTTAACATTTAAAAAAATGTTCATTACTAAATAAAATAAAAAAATAAATCTTAACATTATACTCAACATTTAAATATTTTGCTAGATAAAAATTATTATTATTATTATTATTATATATCAATAAACAAAGTGTTGATAACAACATCTAAACTACACTTTATATTAATATTTATATACTTAATTAATAATTAATAATAAAATAGAAACTCTTATTAATACAAATTATTATTATTATTATTATAATATATTAATAAACAAAGTGTTGATAACAACATCTAAATTTTGGTTCCATGTAAGTGAATGGCAATGGTTGACAATCATTTGACATGATGAAATTAGTTCGGGCCTCTCTCACCCCACCAAATAAAGAATGGATGGCTGCAATTAGGGTTTTGCAGGTTTTTTCGGTGTTGGTTCGGGCAAAGAATTAGGATCGGAGAGGTGAATCTTGAGCTACACAATTACTTGGAGTCAAGCTGGTTCACTATGAACTAGCCTAGTACAAGCCAAGTCTAAAAAAAGTGGGAATTCATTGTGTTTTTTAGCTCTTGAAACGCTTTTTCCTTTTCCTTGTTCTTGGTTCTGAACTGGTGCTTGCTACTTGGTGTTGGTTGGTTGATCATTTGGCAGAGCTGGCTTCCATATTGTTGTTGTTTTTTAACTGTTCCTTATTTTGTAGTTGTATACCTTTTTAGTGTTTGGGGTTTATTCTTGTCCAGTGGCCTAATTTTGGATTCAGTTTTCGAAGTTATACTTTGTTGGACAGCTGTTGCTGGTGTCAGGTGGTCAGTTGTGTGTGTGGCGGTACTATTAGTACCCTGTACAGTGACAGGTGTGTTATGACCGGCCTGGCCGATTCTCCAGATATGTCTCCCCGTTATACAGATATTGGGAATTCTCTTCTCCATTCTTCCGGTGGTTCGCAGATTGCTCACTTGACAGACAATCCTTGCGCTGTTGATGGGTGTGTTTCAAACCCTAACTTTACACTTACCCATTCCTCTGGAGGTGCTCGGAAAGATTTTTTGTCACAAAAATTTCACTCTGCAGATGGGCCTGTATCAAACCCTAACTTTTATGGTGTTAGGGCTAAGAGCCGTCGGTGGTCCAAGACGCTAAAAGCCAGAGAGAAGATTGATAGGTATGTGATTCCGGCTGGATCGAATTTGGAACGAGTCGAGATGTTGGCCAAATGAGCGTTGGTGGGTAGGCTGGAATTTGCCTCTGGTTCGAAGTCTGAAATTGTGGAATGGGTTCAAAAGTTCTGGCTCCATGTTATTGGAAACATTCTGAGAATTAATATGTTGGTCAATCGGTGGATATTGTTCATACTTCCTAGTCTTGAGGCTTTGGTGAAGATTTTGGCAGGAACCTGGCTCTTTAAGGATGGGTCTCTGAATCTCAAACGATGGCATGTTTCCTTTGACCCCATCTGGGAAAGAATGGGCATCCAGCATCTCTAGATGATCATTCCCGACCTGCCTATTAGCTATGGACAGAAGAAATTGTAATGGGTCTAGCGAATTCTGTGGGGAAATTTGTTCACGTGGATAATAATTCCATTTTCGACATTGATAGACGTTATTCCAAGGTAATGGTGGAACTAGACTTGAGTTTGGGTCTCCCTGCTGTCATTGAGATTGAGTGGGGTGATAAATTATGGGTTCAGCAACTAGATTTCTTCAAAACCCCTTTTAGATGTTTCCATTGCCGAGATATTGGTCACATTCGGGAAAAATGCCCGGCACTTCTGTCAAATTTGGAGACTTCGTCTCTGGGGAAGGAGCACATCTCTCCAAAGATTGGTCATGTTACATCAGCTCCTACTAAAAACGGTAAGCCTAAACTACCCCCGGAAGCTGCTTATTCTGAATTATCTAAAGTTGAATTGGATTTCATTTCTGATAAGGAATTAGATTTAGATAAAAGAATTTCAAGGGGTGAAGTCTAGTTAAGGCATGGTTTATCAAACAAGCCTTGTAATATGATGCCTGAAAATGTTTCTATGTTGGAACCCCATCCGGTTGCTAGGAATCTTGCGAAGGATCTTGAGGTTGTTGATTTGGATGTTGGTCGTTCTAATCGGGGTATTGAGGTTGTTGATTTGGATGCTGATCCTTCTAGCCGGGGTATTGATACTATTTATGTTCATAATTCCAATGAAGGGTTTTCATCTGTCTATGAGTCTCTCCCACCTCTTCTCCATGGCCCTGTCAAGATTTCTCAGGGTGATACTGTTTTGAGAGAACCGGTGGCTGGGGCCGTGGTTAGTGCTGACTTGAGTGATCTTAGGTCACAGGATAATTCTGGATTTTTTCCTCTTCCTATCTTTTCCAAAACCCTTCTTTGGACTCGACTGTGTTTCCTATTCATTCTCCCAAATTTCAAAATGTCACTATTCGTAGGGGGAAGAAAAAGAAAATTGCTCTGGATCTGGAGCCTCAGGAGGATGTGGGTTTGGCTAAGGTTGAGGGGGTGAGAGTTGATGATTCGTTGTCGGGCCATAGAGTGAAGATGCCCATTGATTATATTTCTTGATGTCCCTTCTCTCTCTGAATGTTCGTGGGTTGGGTGGGGTTTCTAGAGCAAGGGCCCAAACCAACCTTTTCCATACTACTTTCCCAGGTATTGTTTTAATTCAAGAGACGATGTGCTCTTGTTCTGATGCTATTCTGAAAATTGGGCGTTTGTTGCCGAGTTGGGAGGTTACAGATACAAACTCTTCTAGGCTTTTTGGTGGTTTGATAGTTGCCTAGAATCCCCAACTATTTTCATTCAAAGCTTTTAGGACAGAGTGGGGGATTTTATTGAAAGGTTTTTGTATTGGACAAAAGTTAAATTTCTTTGTATTTAACTGTTTTACTCCCTATACTAATAGACAGAGTTTTTGGGACTCATTAGTATGTTCAGGGATTTTAAACTCGAAAAATCTTATATTTGCAGGTGACTTAAACTTTACAAAGTCACCTTCAGAAATCTAGGGGCAGAAAGCTAGATTGGATCCTATGACAGATTATTTCTCAAAGCTTATGGTGGACAATGAGCTGGTTGATGTTTATCCTACAAAGATGGTGCCCACGTGGACCAATGGTAGATGCGGTGGACAAGGGATCCATAAAAGACTAGACAGTTTTTTAGTGAAGGTTCCACTACTGGAGAATTTCATGAGATATAGATCTTGGGTTCACAACTGCAAATTCTCAGATCATTGGCCACTTGTATTTCAATTTGATGAATATGGTGTGAAATAAAAAACCCCTTTTAAGTTTAATAATTCATGGTTGTTACAACAGGATTTTTGCAAAATGGTTAAGGATTTCTGGATTTTAGTGAAAGTCGAAGGTGATAATCCCTTGAGTATGTTTTGTAATAAAATGCGACTGCTTAAGAGAGAGGTTGTGGGATGGATCAAGACTCGAAAGGAAAATGACAAGTTGAATTGGCACAGTTGGAGGCTGATATTCAGAAGTATCATTTGGAAAATTTCAATGGTGATTTCAATGAGGATGGGTTTGAAGTGGTTAAGAAATTTGAGAAGAAAAAAGATGAGGTCCTATTACAGGAGGAAATGGAATGGAGATTGAAGAGTAGGGCCCTGTGGGTTCAAAATGGTGATCGTAATACAAAAAATTTCCATTCCTATGCTTTTGCCCATCGAAACATGAATTCTATTTGGGAATTGGAAAATATGGAGGGCAATATTATCTCTGGGGATGATTTATTGAAAATTAAAGTTGTTAACCATTTTGGCAAAATTTACAAGGATGAAGGTAATAGTGTTCTATTGGATCAGATTAGAGTGGCAGAACTGTTCCCTAAGTTTTTTAATGATTAAGAGGCTGCTGAATTAGGGAATGAAGTAACCCTTGAGGAGGTAGAGAAAAATCTGAAGCTCTTTGCCAATGAAAAAATTCCTGGTCCGGACGGATGGCCTATTGAAATTTACACACATTTCTTTGATATTATGGGCTTGGACATTTTGCAAATGGTGGAATATACCTGGTTGCATGGTTTTACTTCTGGGGCCCTGAATTCTACCTTTGTTACACTTATTCCAAAAAAAGGTAAACCTGTAAACTTTGGGGACTACAGACCCATTGCCTTATGTAACTTAGCCTATAAATTGGTGTCCAAAATCATTGCTCAAAGGATAAAAAGTGCTCTCTCTGAGCACATCACCGAGGAACAGTTTGGATTCTTGCATAATTGTCAAATTCATGATGCTGTTGGGACTTCTCAGGAATTGCTCCATACCATTAAAGCTCGGAAACTTAAAGCCATGTTGCTAAAAATGGACCTGGAAAAGGCCTATGATCGAGTCAATTGGACTTTTTTAAGACTGATTTTGATTCAGATTGGTGTTCCTCCGCCGGTGCTCAATTGGATTATGAACTGTGTCTCAACGGCAAGCATTACTGTTTGATCAATGGAACGCCTTCTCCTTTTTTTAAGTGCTCGAGGGGTATTCATCAAGGGTGTCCATTGTCCCCATTACTATTCTTGTTAGTAATTGATGGGCTTAGCAGAATGCTGAACTTTGCAAAAAATGCAAGATCGATCAAGGGCATCGAGATGGGAGTTGGATGCATATTAACTCATTTAATATTTGCTGATGATGTTTTATTGGCGGGATTAGCTACTGTGAATGAATGGAGGGTTTTTAGAAACATTATCAACACTTTTTGCAGCATCTCTGGTATGAAGGTTAGCAGCTCAAAATCCAGTTTCCACTATTTCAATGTGGATTTTGACAGAAGATGTGAAATCACTAGCATTTTGCCTTATAGCTGCTTTCAGTTAGTTGATGGACTCAAATATTTGGTTTTCTTTTTGAGACCTAATAATTACCAGATTAAGGACTGGTGGTGTCTTTTTCAAAAGGCTGAAGCCCGTATTTCGCATTGGGTGTATAGATTGCTTTCTGTAGGTGGTAAGCTCACACTAGTTAAAGCGTTCTTATTGGGGATCCCTGTCTATTGGATGTCTTTGCTTGAAGTCCTAGCTTTCATTTTGAACATCATTCGTAAGTTAATCTTCAATTTTCTGTGGACCAGAGGCACTAATCAAGCAAATTTAGTTATGACTGGGTGGGAGTCTCTTTCTCGGCCTGAAAAATACGGGGGCTGGGGGATTAAAGATCTTGGTACATTTAGTATGGCTCTCAGAATTAAAAGTCTGTGGAGATGTATATTTAATTCCACTCTTTGGTCAAGGGTCATATTTGCTAAGTATATCAAAATGGATGTTATTTCCTGGATCAGAAATCCGTTGCCTCTTAGTGGTAGTATTTCCCCTATGTGGCGAGGCCTGCACAAAGTCTCGAGCTGGATATTGGGTGATTTGAAGTGGTAGGTCGGGAATGGAGAAGATATCAGGATTGGATTGGACAATATTTTGGGTATGGAGGATACCTGTCATCTCTTGTTCAGATTGAGGGAATACTTGAAAATTTATGGGTTGACAAATTTAAAAAGTATCAGAAATAGTGATGGTGATTGTTATTGGTATAAATCCAATGATTTGGGTTTGGTTGGGAATGATGTTTATGATTGGGATAGTTATGTCCAAGCCCTTAATTTTGTAGGATGTATATTGACTACACAAATGGACAAACTGGTATGGTGTGGGAATGGTAAATCCGGAATAGCCACTGCAAAAACTGCATATGACAGAATTCTGCAAGAGAAATATATATTTCCACCAAATTGGTGGTACAAGAAAATTTGGAAGTGGGATTATCCGCTTAAAATCAAGTGCTTCCTTTAGCATGCCTTGCAAGGTACTTTGAAAACTTGGGATAATCTTCTGAAGCGTGGATGGTGTGGCCCAAATTGGTGCATCCTGTGCAAGGAAAATTCTGAAAATATCAGCCGTCTCTTTGTTAATTGCTCTTTTGTAAAAAGTGTTTGGAATTACTGTTGTGCAGAACTGAATTCCTATAATGGATGGGAGGCAGGTGATTTCGGGCAGTCTCTTCTCAATTGGTACAGATCTTCCAAAGATTCATTACTGTTTCCTATCTTTGTTTCTTGGGCACTTTGGTATGCCAGAAACAATGCTACTTTTCAAGGGAAATGGATTGAGTTTCAGGTGTGTGGGCACATTGCTATTAAATTAGCCCAACAGTATTATTCTGAGAATGACAAAGGGTCTGGTAGGAGAACTGATCAGTTCTCATTTATTGTTAATCAACCCATCCTCATTTTTGATGGGGCTACTCAACATGGCATCTGTGCTAGTGGTGGTGTGATACATTTGAATGAAGGTATTTGGTGACTCTCAGGTCACTATAAAATGGGCTGCTCGCGACTTTGAGCTTAATGTTTTGAGTCTTAATCATTGGTGCAATCGTACTAGGGTGGAAATTGGAAAGTTTGAGCACATCTCTTTCACTCATATATATAGGGAGCATAATGATATGGCTGATAATTTATCAAATTTTGCTCTACTTGGTGCTGAAGGTCAACTATTTTGGGAAGAATGGATGGATTCCATTCTACTGGACCAGGGTGAAATTTCCTTTTTTGACTAAGTCATTATAGTCTTGAGGGTGTTGTTGTCTTGTAAGGCTAGTATGCTGGCTTGGAAAGCATTTTGTATAAAATTTTGGAACTGATAGGAGTTTGAAAACCTTACTCCATAAGATTGAATATCTTTGTACTATTTGATTCTTTGAATAGCAATAGTATGTTTTTTGTTGGTTGAAAAAACAACATCTAAACTACAATATATTTTAATGTTTATATACTTAATTAATAATTTATAATAAAATGAAAACTCTTATTAATACAGTAAATAATTCATACCTTAATGTTAATATACTTAATTAATAATTTATAATAAAATGGAAACTCTTATTAATACAATATATAATTCATGAAATTTTTTTTTGTAATTACTAGTTCAAAACCTTGACAAAACCTGGAGCTTGAAAGCTCTTATACGCAGTGTATATGGACCTTTGCTATTGAAACACAAATCAGAATCCTTAACCAAAACACAAATCAGAAATAGGAATCTTCAACAGAGCTGTTAAATTAATCATGGCATAACCTTCACGGCTTTGTAGATGACATCATAATATAGGAATAGCTCTGCTTTGCTTCTTATTACATGTAGCCAAGCTATACGCAAAATAAAAACACCCAACCTGCAAACATCCTTGAAGACTGTTGCCCTATATTTCTATCGGCGGAGGCGCCGAGCTGACATAAGGTTTATTAGTACTTCCCACCGGAGAGCTCGGCACAAGTGGTGGACGCCTAGCGGTTATTAATGTTCTTTCTCGTGATCTCTCTTCTGCAAGTAAAAAATTCATATAAAGTTATTAGTGTTCTTTATCTTGATCTCTCTTCTGCAAGTAAATAATTCATATAAAAAATCATTATGGTAGATTTATTAGAAATACAATGTAAGATGCATTGAAAAAACTAATTTGATTTTGCAAGCTGGAAGTGAATACCATGATCATACCTGCCGGTGGTTGAAAATAAAGATCATCGTCAATGGCAGACGAAGAATAAGCGGCAAGCGTTCGAGCTTCTGTTGTCACAGTGAAACCCAAGGAAAAGAGAATAAATAAAGCGAAGCAGATTAGAATGCTACGCCCCATCATTAACTTCGCTGATACTATTTCTGAGTCTTCTCCAGTGTTACTAATCGCTTAATAAGTCCACATCTAAATTATTTGAAATCAACGCGTAAATTATTTACAGCCTCAATCCTAATTCTAAATACGTGGAATGTAGGCCTCTTCAATTCAGTGATATAATTTAATACAGATTCGCCTGGAATCTAACGTTCTACCCAACGTAATTTTCCAGTTCTGAAAGTAGTAAAATCAAAATGTAGAAAATCGTCGTAGTAAATTCAAAAAGTAGAAAATTACAGGAAGAGGAATAAAATTATCAAGGCTGTCAGTTTGAAATTGCAGTGCCAATTATTAAACGTAGAATAAAACTAAAGGAAGAGTAGTCTTTTTGATAGAAGTTTTGGATTTTTAGTGATTTTTAATGGGAATTTTGAATATTTTTATTTAATTTGTATAGTTATATAGATATATAGATATATATATATTATATATGTAATTTTAAATATTTTAAATTTAATTTGAGTAGTTATGTTATTTTTTATAATATTTTATTGTTTTAATATAGAACACGTGTGAGCAGCAATAAGATGAACGCAGAAGAAATTACACATCTCTAATTGTAAAATATGCCTTTTCGATACCAAAAAAAATGACCTACACAAAAATAAAATCATGTAAAATATACTCCATCCCACTAAAGTGTGGACTAGAACTCTTAAATCAAATTTATATATTTATTTATGTTAAATCTCTCAATCTGATAACTGTTGTTAGCGTTTGTTGCTATCGAGTGTAAGTATGGTGAATTTCGAACTTACCTTCTCTTTACTATGAATAGCTTGGCCTCTTCGTGAGTCTTTATTTATTATCAAATACCAAATACCAAGTATGAAGTACAAGCATACTTCTCATCGAGCTCAAGTTTTAAAATATAAATAACTATGGGTATAAATATATTTTTAATTTTCAATAAACTTCAAACTCCAAACCTAATGTTGACTAAATTTAGATTTTTTTATTAGGGTAATGGATTGCGTTACGCCTAATGAAACCAAGTTTGGTGATATAATTTACTACGGATCAGACATAGATTTGATATTATGAATTTATAAGTGACTGCATTATGCCAACTTGCTTTATATAATTTAATACGATCTAGATTTATATTTGATATATTAGGAATTGATAATTAATTGCCTTACGCGTTCGCCTATATAATTTAAAAAGGAGTAGATTTAGATATAATATTACGAATTGACTTTTTAACGCCTAAACCGGCAGCATAACATAGTCTTGCAAAACAGTCTTGAGATATTAAAAAATACGTATTACACATAGATTCGTGTTCCACATTGGAATTTCAAAAACATTTCACTTGATTGCAATGTTTTAAAGTGTAAAATAAATATTAGTCTATATTTGACAAATAAATGTTCATTCTACCATATTTACTTAAGGGGTGGGAGAGTAATAATCATTCCTCCCAACCACCCAAGTTATATTCAATGGACTTTACTATGTGATTTACTTATCCGATGCATCCAATTAGCAAGGTTGGAATTTAAAAACATATTTTGCCATTAAATTCCAATATGAATCTTGATTTTGCTTTATGACAATAGTTCAAACTAAAGTAAGTTATGAAAAACAGATTATTACAAAATAATAATGGCTTATATATATTAACAATGGTTGGCACTGGCTCAAAGTCTATCTTTTCATCTTTTTCTGGAGCATATCTACATAGAATTAAATAGAGATAAATACAGAGAATTAAATAGAGATGCAAACAATAAAAAGGTGCTTTTCTCGATAAAGGACTCTTATGGCTGCAAGAGTTTGAAAATTCTACTCATAGACTATGGGGTTATCAATATCTTCCATATGTGATTTTATGTTATGTTTTTTGTTGGTGATATCTTAGTTTTTATTAGTCTATTTGGGTTATGGGAAATGACAGTAGTTTTGTTGAGATTGAAGTTTTTTAGAACACTTTTTTTGTTATGTTGCAAAAATAGACTTGTTATTACAAGATCTATGATGAACAGTCAAGATGATGTACTTTTTTATTCAAGTCATTTTAATAACAAAAGTATAGTTTTTTTCATGTTGGAAAAAAATTGTTGGCAGATCGGTCTTCTTATTGCTCAAAGATGGAGATTACAACAGCAAAAAAAAGACTAACCACCATTCTTCACATTCACTCTCAGAATGATATTTGCCTCTACATGCCTAAAATAGGGATATAAAAGATTTCATAATCCAAATTCATGGGAATTGGTTGTCACATTATCCAACAATATCCACCTTGACAACAATTTAAGTGATACCTTTCCCTTGCTTTGAACTCATCACATTTCTTGCAAGCCAAGAGAAGCTAAGCACCACTGCAACTTTGCTAATGTAATGGGTTTTGTGAGCATGCATGCACAGTTCTTTTCAGTGTGAAATTTTTCAAGAACCACTCCACCTTCATCAATAACATGTCTTACAAAATGGTATTTTACAGCAATATGTTTCGTTTAACTATGATAAGCTGGATTTGTAGCCAAATGTATAGCACTTTGACAATCACAAAATATTATTACATTATTTTGAAACCTTCCAAACTCACCCACCAAACCTTTCAACCAGATTGCCTCTTTGCAAGCATGTGAAGCATATATATAGTCTTCTTATGTAGTGGATAAAGAAACAATGCTTTGAAGATTTCACATCCAACTAATAGGACAACCTCTAAGATTAAAGACATATCCTGAAGTGGATCTCCTTTTGTCCAAATCACCTTCAAAATCTGAATCGACATAGTCACAGATTTCATCACAACAACCATTAAAGGTGATACAATAATTACTTGTGCCTTTGCGATACCGAAACACCCATTTCACTGATACCCAATGTTTTTTCCTTGGATTTACCATGAATCTACTGACAACACCAAGTGCATGTGAAATGTATGGTCTAGTACAGACCATCAAATACATCAAATTTCCTACTGCATTAGCATAAGGTACACGAGACATATGCTCATTGTATTAATCATTAATAGAACTCAAACCTAAATAAATCTTAAAATGGGAAGACAAAGGGATATTAATAGGTTTTACATTATTCATACTGAATCTCTAAAGTATTTTTCTCTACATACTTCACTTGTGATAACCATAAGTTACCATTTTTCATATCTGTGTATTTCCATGCCCAAGATTTGTTTTGTTGCTCCTAGATTCTTCATATAAAACTTCCTATCCATCTAATCCTTCAACCTGTTGATTTCAACCCTGCTCTTGCTTGCTACAAGCATAACGCCAACATATAAAACCAAAATAATGAATATGTCATTTTCCAACCTTTTAAAGTAAAAACGACGATCATACTCACTTTTGGTAAAATTTTGGCTCACCATGAAAGAATCAAACTTTTTGTACCATTTCTTGGGATATTGCTCGGGGCCATACAATGAATTCATGAGCTTGCAAACAAATCTTCCTTTTTGATTCCGAAAAAACCCTTCTAGTTGTTCCATGTAAATGTCATCATCCAAATCTCCATGTAGAAAAGTAGTTTTAACATCTAGCTTCTCTAACTCAAGATCAAGTAAAGCAACTAGTGCTAACACTAACTGAATATAAAGAATCTTAACAATTGGTGAAGCAATCTCATGGAAATTGATACTTTCCTTTTGAGAATACCATTTTGATACCAATCTTGCTTTGTACTTATTAACCTTATCATCAACACCCTTTTTCAACTTGTAGACCCATTTGCATCCAACAACTTTTAAGTCCTTTGGAAGTTCTACTAGGTCCCATGTTTTATTATTTTCCAATGCATCCATTTCTTCTTTCATTGCTAATTTCCATTTAGCATTTTCAAATGCTTCCATTGCTTCCGGATAACAACTAGGATCCCCATCGTTAGAAATCAAAGCAACAAATGAAGCATAATCTTCATATCTTTTTGGAAAAAATATGACAGGTGTGGATCTTCACAAAGTTTGTTGTGGCTGTGACGTTTCCTCTATTTCCTGGAAATATTTTGTAATATCATCTACATCTACAGTTTGAGCTTCTTCATGGACGCCTTCATGATCCTCCTTTCTTGTAGATAGCCAAGTCTCCAATTGAATTTTCTGAATATACGATTCTTATGCATGCTTCATCTTAACATATCTAATTTCATGAGTGATGATTCAGCAACATATATGTTAATGATGATCTTGTGGGCAGTAGGATCCCACAATATGTAACCCTTAATTCCATCACCATATCCAACAAAGATGTAACTTTTTGACTTCGGATATAATTTAGAACATTTATTCTTTGGAATTAAAGCATAAGCATCACAACCAAAAATATTAAGATTCGAATAACCACAAGGGTGTCGTGTCCATACCTCTTCTGGAATCTTACAGTCTATTGCAGTTGATGGTGATCAATTTACTAGATAGCATGTTATAAGAACTGCTTCTCCCCACAACTTCTGCTACAATTTGGCATTACTAAGCATGCACCTTGATCTCTCTAAAAGAGTCCTATTCATGCATTCAACAACACCATTTTTCTTAGGAGTGTAGACTGTGGTTTTATTCCTTTCAATCCCAGCTTATTTGAAATATTTATCACACTCCTTAGATGTGAACTCATCTCCATTATCTGTTCTAATTCACTTGATCGACCTACCAGTGCTCTTTTCAACCAAAGCTCCAAACTGCTTAAAGAATTAAACACATCATCATTTCTTTTCAGTAAGTAGATCCAAACCTTTCTAGAGTAATCATCTATAAATGTAACAAAATATGATGATCCTCCAAATTAAACCATAGGGGTTGGTCCCCACACATTAGAATGAATGTAATCTTGGATACGTTTACTAATATGCTTCCCTAATTTAAAATTCTGTCTAGTCTGTTTTCCAAACACACAGTTCTTGTAGAAATTAAAATTAAGATATTTTCATATAGGAAGTAATTCACGATCAACAAGTACCTTCATCCCTTTCTCGCTTATATAACCCAAGCACTAATGTCATAAACGAGTAGCCCGGTCAATTGTAACTTCAGACAAAATTGTACACAGTTCTTGCAGAAATTAAAATTAAGATATTTTCATATAGGAAGTATCTTATGATCAACAAGTACCTTCATCCATTTCTCGCTCATATAACCCAAGCACTAATGTTATAAACAAGTAGCCCGGTCAATTGTAACTTCAGACAAAATTGTTGCTTGACGCACCTCAGTTCTTCCTTCTAGCTTATAAAGGTTCCTGATCATCATTTTAGCCTTCATGACAAACTAAAACGCCCTTTGGCACCTTCATCATTCCATCATGAACTGCAAATTTATAACCAACAACATATAGAACCCCCATAGATATTAGTTTCTTCCTGAGTTTGGGTACATGCCTCACCTATGTTGATGTTCTCATAGCCACTTCATACATTTTAATATTGACGCTACCAATCCCAATAATTTTATAGGAAAAGTCATTTCCCATCAAGACTACACCATCATTAATTGGTTGGTAGGTATAGAACCAACTTCTATGAAGACACATATGGTGAGAGGCACCATAGTCTAACAAGAAATCCTTTTGATAACGTGAAAGATTATAAATAGTGTTAGGAACCCATGTCTTTACTTTGTTAGTATATTTTTGTTGGATGCATATGCTTTGTAAGTCATCTCGTAGTATTTGTTGATCAATAGTTTCTATTATTGTTGTTGGCGCATATGCTTTGTAAGTCGCTCGTAGTATTGTTGATCCATAGTTTGTAGTGGCCCATGGTTTTGATCCATAGTATTGGCGCCTAGACTTAGTATATAAGTGTGTGTTGAGACATATGAAGGGATCATGAAGTTATTTGTATTGAGCTTGCTCATAGGAGGTTTCCCCCTCGAAGTGGCCTGTGATCAATATAAAAGTGATTCTGAGTTCTGGCATTTCTGCTATTTCGCATATTCTTATTAATTAATTGTTGCAGGTGCTTCACACCTTGTATCAGAGCACTTTCTTGGGCTCGCTGGGTGAAATTTCTGCCAATTTTTTTTTTCATCTGTTGTAGGTTCAAATTTGGGAATAATCCCTATCCACTTAACTGTGGGAAGTACTTGGGCATAAGCCCTAAAACTCATTATGAGGAGTACCATAGGAACCCCGAAGTAGCTGGCCCATTGATAGGACCTACTAGCGAAAAGGGCAACCACCCCTACCTGATTGACTAGTTCCCACCCGTGATGTAAACCAAGAGCTATCCTTTGTGGCAAAGCAGTTATCAGTTTTACTTGAGTTGTGGAGTGAGGGGTACTTCCCCAATACGCAAGCCGTCAGACAACATTGGTGGCTGAGTGAAACCCCTGAACTGTTAAGAAGCCGCACATACCTCGGGTCCATATCTATTTTCAGCTGAATTGTTGTCGATCACTGCTACGCCATTTCAGATCCAGTCATTCAGATCCATTCTAAAAGCCATTCCAGATCCAGCCGTTTTCAATCCATTCGGCACCATTTCAGATCCCTCTATTTTCGCTCACTTCTGGGCCGTTGCAGATTTATCTGTTTCAGATCCCTTCCGAGCTGTAGTCGCTCCAGTCTGAAAATATATATATATATATATATATATATATATCCCTTGTTTTCACTCTGTTTCCCTTGAAATTTTTGGGGAACCCTTGTCATCCCATTCTGCATATTTCATACCTGAGGACCCTATCTCCAATTCCCCTTCCCAAAGCCTGAAATCCCACATTTCTCTATTTTTAGGGTTTGCCATAACTTCCTCAGATTTCACCCAATCACCTTCAAATTTTACCACAGAGTTCCTTTCTGAATTATGCTTCTTTGTCCCCCTCTGCCAAATTTTCTCATTCTTTCACCCCACTTCTGAAATCCTCATTTTTTGCTTCCCTGTCTATTTGACAGTGTCCAAAACCTAGTCAAACCCCAATTACCCTTCAGATTTTTTCCCAAGTCCATATTTTCCTTTACTGAAGTAGTTTCTGGTTTTGTTTTCCTACCCAGTTAACCAAATAAATAAAAAAAACTCCTGGTTATTGTTGTCACCCGTGCAAGAGCAAAAACCATGGAAGAAGCACTTGCAGCCATCTAAGCCGAACTCCAGGATCTGGATGAAAAATTTCTCGGCCTCCATCTTGAACATTCAGCTATGAACAAAAAACTACAGTCCGAGTCTTCATCAGATAATGGGTTCTCTTCTTCCAGCAATTTCCGTGGTCCGAAGCTTGATTTTCCTCGCTTCAATGGTATTGATCCAACTGGATGGATCTATCGTCCAAAACAATATTTTAGTCTGCATAATACTTTTGATGTCAACAAAGTTTCGCTTGCATCCTTTGATTTGGAACAGGAAGCTCTTGAATGGTACCGTTGGTACATAAAGGCTCATGAAGAGCCAAAATGGCCATACTTTTGCCAGCTCCTTTTGCAATGATTTCGTCCGAGTGCTTTTGATGACTTCACAGGAGCCCTCACTAAACTTCGCCAAATTGGCATTGTGAGAGAGTACCAAACCGAATTTGAGAAACTAGCCAACCACACTGAAGGATTGTCTGATGACTTTCACTGGAGTTGTTTTATCAGTGGTCTAAAGGATGGCATCCACTCTGAGGTCAAAATGTTTTGTCCCAACACAATGATGGAAGCCCTAGGGTTGGCTAAGTTGGCAGAAGACAAGATTGCAACCCAACAACGCTCCAAGCCCACTTTTGTTCCCTTCCGAAATATGGGTTCTCAACGACCACCTATACCACAGGCTCCTCGACCAACTCCTATCAATCGTTTGTCTGAAACAGATATGCAAGCACGCAGAGAAAAGGGGCTTTGCTATAATTGTGATGAGAAATTCACTCGGGGACATAGATGTGTTCAGCAAAAGCTCTATCTCTTGGATGTGGATTCTCCACCTACCTCTAAAATTGGTGTTGAAGATCCAGAAACAATGGATGCTTAGGTCGACATTCAGGAACCACCTATTGATCCTCCATCTCAGGATGACCAGCCAGAGATATCTCTCCATGCTTTAGTTGGAATCACCACCACCCAAACAATGCGGGTCAGGGGTTACTTCAAGAAGCTTCCTCTTACAATACTCATTGATTCTGGTAGCATTCATAATTTCATTGACCCTCAGATCGCCAAACAAGCGGATTGTTTTATCCATCCTTGCTCCAACTTTGAAGTCATGGTTGCCAATGGGGGCATCTTACCTTGCAAAGGGAAGTGTCAAAATGTGCGTATCTCTATGGGAGATTATACCTTGCGCTCTGTCATGTTTTCCTTGACCTTAGATGGATGTGATGTGGTTTTGGGTGCTCAATGGCTACGCACACTTGGCCCTATCTTATGGGATTTTGCTGAACTTTGGATGCAGTTTTCCCTCAATGGACAAAAACACACATTGACAGGATTACAACCAGGTTCTCTCAGCATCATCAGTTCACATCGCATGGAAAAACTCTTCAAGAAGAATTCACATGGTGTCATCGCTCAGATCCATTCCATTCAGATGCAACCTTCAGCGATCTCCACTACTCCTTTGGATCTACAACAAATTCTCGATTTATATACAGGTGTCTCTGCTGAACCAGTGGGATTGCCACCTTCAAGGCCAGAAGACCATCGTATTCAGCTCCTTCTTGGTAGCCTTCCTCCCAACCTAAGGCCTTATCGCTACCCATTTCACATAAAAATGGAGATTGAAATGCTCGTTCGAGACTTATTGAAGCAAGGTATTATTCGCCCAAGCACTAGTTCCTTTTCTTCTCCAATTCTTCTTGTCCACAAAAAAGATGGGTCATGGTGCCTCTGCATTGAATTCCGAGCACTTAATCACCTCACCATCAAGGATAAGTTTCCAATTCCTATTGTTGATGAGCTTCTTGCTGAGCTTCATGGGGATCACTTTTTCTCCAAGTTGGATCTTCGTTCTGGGTATCATCAAATTCGGGTTCATGAGGATGATATCCCTAAAATAGCTTCCACACACATGATGGCCATTATGAGTTTTTGGTCATTCCCTTTGGCCTCACTAATGCTCCTTCCACATTCCAGGCCTTAATGAATAAAATATTTCGACCCTACTTGCGGAAATTCATTCTGGTATTCTTTGATGATATCCTCATCTATAGTAAAACATGGGATGAACATCTCCAGCATCTGGATCTTGTCATGCAACTTTTCTCTGACCATCAACTCCACGCCAAGTAATCTAAATGTGTTTTTGGACAGAAGGAAGTTGAGTATCTCGGGCACATTATCTTAGCACAAGGGGTTTGCGTGGATCCTGCCAAAATCGATGCCATGAACAATTGGCCGCATCCTCAGACACTCAAGAGCCTTTGTGGTTTTTTGGCGTTGACTGGCTACTACCGCAACTTTGTCAAGGATTATGGGAAGATTGCAGCTCCATTAACTGCTCTATTGAAAAAGGATGCTTTTACATGGACACATGCTGCTCAGTGTGCATTTGACAAACTAAAACAAGCCATGTGTACTACACCTGTTCTAGCTATGCCCGATTTTTTCAAGCCCTTCACTATTGAGAGTGATGCTTGCGGCAATGGACTTGGTGTTGTTCTCCTTCAAGAAGACCACCCCATTGCGTTCACCAGCAAAGCCCTTTCAAGTAAGAATTTAGCCGCCTCTACCTATGAGAAGGAAATGATGGCTATTTTGCATGCAGTACAGAAGTGGCGACCATACCTATTAGGGACTCATTTCTGCATCAAGACTGATCACCAGAGTTTGAAATATTTCTTGGAACAGCGTGTCTCTTCCCTAGCACAACAGAAATGGGTTAGCAAACTCATGGGTTATGACTATGAGATCACTTACAAGAAGGGTAAAGACAATATTGTGGCAGATGCTCTTTCTCGCACATTTGATGCCCAAGGTTCTCTTTCAGCTATTTCTATTCCTGTTCCAAATTGGTTGCAATCTATTCAACAGGGTTATGTCAATGACCCTTCCTTATCTCAAATCATCCAACGCTTGACCAACAACCCTTCTGTTGTACCACATTACTCTTGGGATGGTGCTTCTCTGAGATATAAGGGTCGTTTGGTGCTTCCCTAGAGCACAGATCTTCAATAGACTATCTTCTATAAACTCCATGCTTCTCCATCAGCAGGGCACTCTGGGTTCCTCAAAACGTATGAACGGGCACGGTGTAACTTCTTTTGGCAAGGCATGAAAAGGACAATTCAACAGATGGTGGCTGAATGTGATACTTGCCAGCGCAATAAGGGTGAAACAACACTCCTTCCAGGATTGCTCGAACCCTTTCCCATACCTACACAGATTTGGACAGATATTTCTATGGATTTCATTGAAGGGCTCCCTAAATCTGGTGGGAAGAAAGTGATTCTCATTGTGGTTGATCGCCTCTCCAAATATAGTCATTTTTGTGCTCTCAGCCATCCCTATACAGCCTCCTCAGTCGCTCAAATTTTCCTGGACCAGATCTTTCATCTTCATGGCATTCCTTCTTCGATTGTCTCGGATCGTGATGCGACTTTCACCAGTCATTTTTGGACAGAACTATTTCGCCACATTGGCACCAAACTGACGATGAGTTCAGGGTATCACCCACAAACAGATGGTCAGAATGAAATTATCAATAAATGCTTGGAAACTTATCTTCGTTGCTTCACCTCTGAACAACAACATCAGTGGGAAAAGTGGCTCCCTCTCGCTGAATGGTGGTACAATACCTCTTATCACACTACCTCTAAAATGACCCCATATGAAACAGTCTATGGTCAGGCACCTCCAGTTCTTCTTCCATACACCCCCAACAGTTCACCAGTTCAGGAAGTTGACACGGTCCTTCGAAACCGCGATCATATTCTTTGAATTTTGTGGGACAATCTTCACATGGCAAGAAATTGCATGAAGCAACAAGCTGATCAGCACCGTTCTGAATGCACTTTTCAAGTAGGCGATATGGTTTTTCTTCGTCTCCAGCCGTACAAGCAATCCTCCCTGAAACTCAAAGGGCGTCATAAGCTCGCTCCAAAGTTCTATGGGCCATATTGGATTCTTCAGAAGATTGGGTCCGTTGCTTATAAATTGGAACTTCCTCCTTCTTCCCGCATTCATCCAGTCTTTCATGTCTCTTGTCTGAAGAAAGTTCTTGGCACCAACATCAGTGGACAAACGATTTTACCTGAACTGGATAATGAAGGATCCATCCTTTTGGAGCCGGAGGCCATCCTCAATCGGCGCACTCGTCAGCTTCGCTCTCGCTCTATCACAGATGTCTTAATTCAGTGGCATGGCATGCAACCAGAGGATGCTACATGGGAACCACTCCTTTAGATTCAACAACAATTTCCACATCTAAAGCTTTGAGGACAAAGCTTTTTTTAAAGGGGAGGGGATGTTAGGAACCCATGTCTTTACTTTGTTAGTATATTTTTGTTGGATGCATATGCTTTGTAAGTCATCCCATAGTATTTGTTGATCAATAGTTTGTGTTATTATTGTTGGCGCATATGCTTTGTAAGTCACCCGTAGTATTGTTGATCCATAGTTTGTAGTGGCCCATGGTTTTGACCCATAGTATTGATGCCTAGACTTAGTATATAAGTGTGTGTTGAGACCTATGAAGGGATCATGAAGTTATTTGTATTGAGCTTTCTCATAGGAGGTTGCCCCCTTGAAGTGGCCTGTCATCAATATAAAAGTGATTCTGAGTTCTGTCATTTCTGCTATTTCACATATTCTTATTAATTAATTGTTGCAGGTGCTTCACAAATAGACAGTACCTCATCTATCATACCTAAACTAGTCTCTACTGCATTTGCTTCATTCTTGGAGTTCTCTTAGGATGAATCTTCTTTGGCTTACCTTTTCCAGCAATCCTTCTTTAGATGGCCAGATCTGTTACAATACCAACACTTTAGCTTACCCTTCTTAACTCTCGATTTAGATCTAGAATCATTTCTTGATTATGCCCTCATTCTCTAGACTCGCCTCTAGTGGCCATTGCAACTGTTGCTGAATTTTTTGAATTGTTTGTCCTATGCAACTCTTCACATAACAAGGCTCCAACAACATTTTCATATTCAAAGTCATATGAATTATTAAACCACATAAAGGTGATAATATGATTCGAAGAATCAAACGATGTATAAAGAAAAGTAATTGTTTTGTAGGTGTCATTATATTTATTGTAGACAACTCTAGATGAGTTGTTAAGTAGTTGATTATTGGGTAGTTAAATGTATCTAGCCATATTTTCTTATAGGGATTATAGGAATTTTCTTTAAAATATTTTCTATCTTGTTCACTTGTAATAACATCAAGGGTTTTATGTTTTCTTTGAAATAAGTTCCAACTCCCAAATTATTATAAAATTTATCATTTTATTTTTGGTGTGTTAATAACTAAATGTGATTCTCTCGTATGTTTACAAGTTTTTCAAAATATTTGTAACAAAATTGATCTTAGTAATCTTTTAGTTCATCATAACTATATTAATTTAGCGCTGAACCGATTGTCCTCAAAAAAATTTGAATACAATGAAAATAATTTTTAATAAAAAAACAATTGATTTTTTAATTTTTATAAAGTATAAATATACATAAATGTTGGGATTTTTATAAAAGAACGCTTTATATTTAAATATATCTAAATCGCCTTTCACGACCAAGATTATGGAAAAACAGTAAATGTGTTTTACTTTGTGGCAAAGGGAAGGGAGGATGTATAACGCATATCGGTGGAATGTACAAACATGTCTTGATAAGTAAGGTTTTGAATTCAATCAAGAGATTATATATAGACATATATTCTACTCATAGTCTACATAGATCAAATGGCATTTCGTTTCATTGAAACCCTACCCGTTTTGTTCTTCATATCCGACCTAATTGAAACCGTTTTGTTAAGCAAATCTGACCTAACTAAAACCCTAGGATCGCCTCACAGAAATCCCAGGCTCGCTTTAAAAACCTACCAAACTGTAACTGAACTCTCTGATTCGTTCCTTCATTGAAACCCTATGCTTCTTGAAACCCTGAAGTATATGAGTTGTGAAATTGTTCACTCTTCGTTTGACCTTACACGAAAACGTCTAGATGTTGATAAACTTTCCAAACTAAATACATAGTCGAAATTCTATTTCCATTGATACTGTAGAAACAGAAAACAAGAACAGGTACCAGGACATCCACAACAACAACAAAGATTCTAATTCATCTGTTTGGTTATGTATTGGTCATTCATGCTTGTAACAGTTTTTAAACCCAGGCCATCATTTTTAAGACATTACAAAAACGCCAAAAATAATGCCTTCATCTGTAATGAAATATCTTATTTTCAAAACCTTATGACGACACCAAAATAATGTCTTCACCTCTAATGAAATATCTTATTTTTTGTGCTTCAATTTTTATGTTTTAGAGATTGCTTTCGGATTTAATAAGGTCGTAAAGGATTACAAAACCCTTCCTTTCCTTTGATATGATTAAAATTCTAATAATAGCACAAAAAACATACCTTTCATATTTGATTATTTTAAATGTAGTTTTTTTCATTCTTTTCAACCATGTATCCACAAAACTAGTTTTTATTCATAATATCTATACCTAGAAGATAGTTTGGCAGGTTACCTCTCTTTGTTAGGAATCTATCAATTGTAGTACTAAGATTTATTTTAACTCTGGTTCCATTTGTTTATATTTCTAATTGGTTCTAATTTATTAGATATTGAGAGACTCGTGTTTAATAATTAACATATAGTTTAGGGTTTGGAGTGTGATAAATTTATTTGTGAAATTATAAAAAACAATAATGAATAGATCCATCTTAAATTAAAATTCAAAGAGTAAATCAAAATATAAATACTAGATGATCATGATTATGTATATGTATGTGGTTTAGATGAATGTGATCCTTTACAATTTACTAAGTATCACCCATAATCTATTTTTCTATATAAAATAAAACAAAGCATTAGAAGATTTGCATGGTTAGGAAGCTCAATAAAGACAAAATAACAATGTTGGTTGCTGAAAAGTGTGAATTAAAACAAAGCGAATCCTAGGCATACGTGTGTGTGTGTTTAACATTTAGGTAAGGGCTAATACTGTAACATTAAATCTTTACTTAATATTTCATTATTTCATTTAGTTGTCATGTGTCAACTCCAAGTTAGGGCCAACTCCAAGTTATTTTATTTCAATTTTTATTAATTAGAATATATATATATATATATATATATAGAGAGAGAGAGAGAGAGAGAGAGAGAGAGCTTAGGTTAGGGCCAACACTATAATTTTGTGTTTATTTAATATTATATTATTTTAAACTCAATTGTCATGTGTCAACTCCATGTTGAGTGCATAATTACACTTCTCCCTTATATTGGCTATAGAAAGAGCCTCTCTAAGCAATAAGAAAATTTAGCCAAATCCCATGATTCCATGTAGCATGATACTAAGGAATTTTTGTAAGTGTCACTCTACTACTATTGTCATAGTAAAATATTATCGATTTTGATTCAAGTCAATTTGGTGTTCTGAAGCAAACAATTATTCTCTTCCAATATGTGTTAAAATAACATTGATTTGTGTTATTACGCCCAAAACTGTGAGAATAACACTAATCCAAAGGTGTTAGAATAACATATATTAGTATTATTATATTGATAGGTGTTAGTGAACTCTTCTCTCCATATTTGTAAAATGGAGGTTGATCTCCAAAAGTCCTAGATTCATATATATTTTTCTTTGTCATCATTCTTAGTTAACTAATTTGGTTAACTACTTAACTTTAAAGAAATTCCCTATGAACTAACGATGAAAGTTGATCAGTCCAAACTATACCAACTTCCCTATAATTCACAGCCTCCTCTTTGTCACAAAGAACCAAATTCAATCATGGTTTAAATATAATAATTTGACTAAACACAAATAGGAATATGGTGAAATAATACTAATCTAAATATTTCAAAAATGACACTTAATACATTCTTATTCATTACAAAACTACATGTTGTGCACACCAACACAGATGAAACCCACTCTTATCCTCCTCAAGATCTATTATTATGTGTCACCTGCTATAACACAAAAAAATGGATAGATGCCACTAGTACATAGAGGGGGGTTTTGAGAAAATATTTGAGACAAAAAATGATCAAATTGTCTCAAGTTGAGACAAAAAAAATTGTGTATTGTTTCAAATATTGTCTTGAACTGAGTTTTTTGTCTCTCTAAGACAAATATCGAATGCAAAATTTTTTTGTCTCTCTAAAAACGCTATTATGTCCCATGTCCCAACTTAAGAAAAAAACGTGTATTGTCTCAAATATTGTTTTTAAACGAGTGCTAAATTAAGACAATATTTTTTTTTCTATCTAGGGACAATATACTCAACAAACTTCCTCACATATCATGGATGGTAGGTCGAGCAAACCATCAGCTAGATATCCAAGCCAGAAGATTTCTCAACGGAATTGAACCCGAGTGGATGAAATGAAATCCATCAAACCCCACCTACGGACCACTATATCCTTGATAGAATGAAAATCATTTTGTCCCTCAAGAGGCAATACCAATTTTTTCTCTACAAAAACATTATATAAAAAGGTATAGAGACAATTGCTTATTATTAAGCTAAATCAACATAAATATTTTTTTCCCTACATGGGTGTATACTGACTGAAAAATGAATGAAATGATGTGGCACATTGTAAATAGGTCACAGGTTTAGACCTTGATCAGCACTTTCCCATGCTTGTAGTATTTGTGGATACACCTAGGGGTATAGTTGTAGCATATGAGAATTGACCCCATTTCACAGGAGTACAAGCCCCACCTCACTTGTCAATTCCCCTAGTACCAAAAAATAAAAATAAATATTATTTCCTTACTGATGCTCTTCAATTCAGCTAACATTCTTTAAGAAATTCGAAAAGAAAGAGAAAGGTCTCTATGGAAGTTCCAATAAAAGCATCAACTTCAAATTCAAAGAGAAAATTCTGATTTTGTATAGATATGTTTAAATGTTACAATGATCTTTGAATTACCACTAATTGTTACATAATACTATCAAATACAAATATTTATTTTTGCTATTTCATTGAATTAATTTTTTTCTATTTTTCTTATTTAGTGGAGATCAATCCACACAAAATCTCCCAAATACACCTCCCATGAGCAACTCTATGTAAAATTTAAACCTCTCATTACAAAATTACATATAGATATCTCTTGCAAAAATTCTATATCAAAATTACATCTCATTTAAATAAGATTAGATATTAAATAAAATTAAGTATAATAAGATGCGTCATGATATGCGATTCTTACTATTAGTGCTTCATATCTATCCCAACAGATACTCTGGATTTTCTCATTAGGGGTGCAAATTTTCTTAGTTGTTCCATTTGAAGTCTTCATCGTTTTGTTTAGCCACCGAGAACCACCTTCCTGTTGCTAAATGTTTTCATCCAAACATGCATGGCGTATGTTCAACATTTGACAAATCGACTCACTTCATCTTTACTGAACCACCATCTGATCTAGTATGTCTACCACTTCTGGTTGACATGTTCCCTTCACTAGATTCTCGGCTTGTTTCGTCGTTCTTGATATCTAAAGATAGCTTTAAGCATTTTAGATTCTCTACTAAGCCTCCATCGGCACTTCCTGACCCCTCATGTATTTGTTGGTTTTCATTAAGTTGTAATCCTATACTTTCTGGACTTTCGGTTGCTTCTGCTTTACTATGCCCTTTCATTGATGGGTTTGTGTAGAGAGAGAGCCACTAGTTCTGTTTCATCTGAAGGGTGTTGCAAATCCTAAAACAATGGAACAAGAATTTTTATCTAGATCGAAAGGTGCAGATGCAAGCAAATACAAAATCTAGTATGAGGACATAGCTAGTAACTTAAGCTATCATGTATGTGATTCTTGGTTGTAAATGCTTGGTTAACATTGTTTGTCAAAGCTCACCTTCTCACTTAGTTTCTCAATGTATTCTAGTTTCTATTGCATAACATTGAACTTATACATCTTGACATTATGATAATTGTTGAATAATGTAGTTACTCCAGTTGTTCGGTAGTGAAAGTTAGTGGGTTAGTTAGTTGTTGTTTGTGAGTTGGAAGATTGATAAAGTCAAAATCAAGACATTGCACCTAGACAATTTCTGGTAGCTATATTGTTTTAGAGAAAAATTCTCCAATAGTTTAGGAACTAATGCAAAGCGTGTGTTATTGAATGTGTGAGCAACAAAGAATTTATATAGTTGTAGCAACAATCAGATTTCATTTTGTTTTATGTGTATTTTGGAATCTATCTCTAACCAACATAATGCTATCATAGCAAGTTAGAACCTTCAATCAAGTGAAGGATTTCGAAGCCAATTAATTTCAACATAAACTTGGAAGAATGGCTGTAGAAGAAATCTAGTCTAGATCTCGTGTCGATCAATGGTCCCAAAACTGGTAGGGTGTGACCAACTGCTTCGTTCGCTAGTGATAATTTGCCAAGATATGACCATCTAAGGCACATTTTTTAAATTTAATTTTCTACTATATGGTTGCGACCATTCCGAGAGAGAGGATATGACCATGTCTCTTTTTTAATATATATATATATATATATATATATATATATATATATATATAAAATGTGTATGTCATCATTAAAAGGGGAGTAGTTTATTTATTTTACATTTTGGACTTTAGGGTGGGTTTTGGTCGAAATATGGTAAAATATTTTTTGGTAAAATCTAAATCTGGAAGTGTTCAAATTGTGTTTTTGAATTCATGATGATGATGATTAACGTCCACCGAAAACAACTTTGGTCTATCGGACCTTAAGAAGGTTATTACTTGGTTTGCTTTAAACTTTTGTTCCTATGCTCAAAAATATTGGTAAGAAGCTTTTCAAGATCACTATAGGTTTGAAAAGTTAGGAGGTTAACAAGGTTTGTATTGTAGAAAATACTATGAAACCCATATCTAATGTGGGTGTAAGCAGGGAACTCTAAGAGAAAGTGATTTTCATCCTCAACGCTCATAGACTGACAAAGATGGCAAACCCTTTCCGCCCACGGAGTTTTTGGAATAGACCAATGCCCTGTTTCGCTATGAAGCTCGCGAGATTTAGTTCTAATCTTGTCTATATTAGTTTTCTTCTTTGAACAGGTTACTACCGAGAGATATTAATGATCTTCCAAATTAGGGATAATGACCGTCTTATAGTATCTTAGTTTTCTCTTAACCGCTAAATTTTTCTCGCACCACAATTTCTCTTTAAAATTAAAGGTAATAATATTTTTGACATTATTTATATTCTGTAAAGTGTAATTTTCATCAATGCCCCAATGGTCTAACCAAGCCATAATATCTTTACACCAACTCTACTTGAGGAGTAGTTGGTTTTTGACTTGAATTTAAAGCAATTTTAGGAAGTCTCTCGTTTCCCATGTTATTTATCTTGTGCTTGTACATCAGGTACCTATTCATAGCCCTGCTCTCGATGGAGGAAAGACACACTTCTATAAGGAGAATAGGATAAGTCATATTGCTTTTAATTTTGAGGTTATAAGTTATAAACCGCTTCTGGATTTTCTCAATCTTTCTCAAAGATTCTCTAGATTTCCAATTGAAATAATATGGCTCAGAAAAGGTTGATGTTGGCATGGGATAGATCCACTGGAAGTGCGGAAGCTGACAGGCTCGAAAGCAAAATCCCATGAAAGAAGGAATCATTGTGAAGTCCAAGGAAGTGCAAGAATAGTTTAGAATACTTAATTGCTAAGTCGGTCGAATGGACCATCTTGTAATAAGATAGAAGCATATAAATAGAAGTCCATTGTAAGCCTAAGGACATCGAAGTTTTGTAGGATAATCCTAACTGGGACCTATTCGAAATTTCGCGGGGTTATGTTTTGACGGTTTCTGCGACGGGTTTTTCCGCAGTGTTTAATGAATGCATGGAGATGTTCGGTTATGAGGTCTATCTTCTATCTTTTACAATGATGAACAATTGTGTATGTTTATGATATCGCGGATTTGATGATGCTTAATATGATTAAGTAGGATGAGCTTGTTAATGTGAATGGTTTATGATAAATTTGCGAATTGCCTCTGATGTGAATGATAAATGAATTGTTGATCATAGAATTAGTTATCTCTGGTTCATGCGATAGTGTGGATTCTAGGCATAGGAGCATATCCTCCTCACCACTATGGAATCTTGGTTCCCGCAGCACCATAGGAGCATATGCCTCTGATTATTTTAAATGTAGTTTTTTTCATTCTTTTCAACCATGTATCCACAAAACTAGTTTTTATTCATAATATCTATACCTAGAAGATAGTTTGGCAGGTTACCTCTCTTTGTTAGGAATCTATCAATTGTAGTACTAAGATTTATTTTAACGCTGGTTCCATTTGTTTATGTTTCTAATTGGTTCTAATTTATTAGATATTGAGAGACTCATGTTTAATAATTAACATATAGTTTAGGGTTTGGAGTGTGCTAAATTTATTTGTGAAATTATAAAAAACAATAATGAATAGATCCATCTTAAATTAAAATTCAAAGAGTAAATCAAAATATAAATACTAGATGATCATGATTATGTATATGTATGTGGTTTAGATGAATGTGATCCTTTACAATTTACTAAGTATCACCCATAATCTATTTTTCTATATAAAATAAAACAAAGCATTAGAAGATTTACTTGGTTAGGAAGCTCAATAAAGACAAAATAACAATGTTGGTTGGTGAAAACTATGAATTAAAACAAAGCGAATCCTAGGCATATGTGTGTGTGTGTGTCTGTGTTTAACATTTAGGTAAGGGCTAATACTGTAACATTAAATATTTACTTAATATTTCATTATTTCATTTAGTTATCATGTGTCAACTCCAAGTTAAAGCCAACTCCAAGTTATTTTATTTCAATTTTTATTAATTGAAATATATATATATATATATATATATATAGAGAGAGAGAGAGAGAGAGAGAGAGTGCTTAGGTTAGGGCCAACACTATAATTTTTTGTTTATTTAATATTATATTATTTTAAACTCAATTGTCATGTGTCAACTCCATGTTGAGTGCATAATTACACTTCTCCCTTATATTGGCTGTAGAAAGAGCCTCTCTACGCAATAAGAAAATTTATCCAAATCCCATGATTCCATGTAGCATGATACTAAGGAATTTTTGTAAGTGTCACTCTACTACTATTGTCATAGTAAAATATTATCGATTTTGATTCAAGTCAATTTGGTGTTTTGAAGCAAACAATTATTCTCTTCCAATATGTGTTAAAATAACATTGATTTGTGTTATTACGCCCAAAACTGTGAGAATAACACTAATCCAAAGGTGTTAGAATAACATATATTAGTATTATTACATTGATAGGTGTTAGTGAACTCTTCTCTCCATATTTGTAAAATGGAGGTTGATCTCCAAAAGTCCTAGATTCATATATATTTTTCTTTGTCATCAATCTTAGTTAACTAATTTGGTTAACTACTTAACTCTAAAGAAATTCCCTATGAACTAACAATGAAAGTTGATCAATCCAAACTATACCAACTTCCCTATAATTCACAGCCTCCTCTTTGTCACAAAGAACCAAATTCAATCATGGTTTAAATATAATAATTTGACTAAATACAAATAGGAATATAGTGAAATAATAGTAATCTAAATATTTCGAAAATGACACTTAATACATTGTTATTCATTACAAAACTACATGTTGTGCACACCAACATAGATGAAACCCACTCTTATCCTCCTCAAGATCTATTATTATGTGTCACCTGCTATAACACAAAAAAATGGATAGATGCCACTACTACATAGAGCGGGGTTTTGAGAAAATATTTGAGACAAAAAATGATCAAATTGTCTCAAGTCGAGACAAAAAAAGTTGTGTATTGTTTCAAATATTGTCTTGAACTGAGATCTTTGTCTCTCTAAGACAAATATCGAATGCAAATTTTTTTGTCTCTCTAAAAACACTATTATGTCCTAGTTTAAGAAAAAAATGTCTATTGTCTCAAATATTGTTTTTAAACGAGTGCTAAATTAAGACAATATTTTTTTTTCTATCTAGAGACAATATACTCAACAAACTTCCTTACATATCGTGGATGGTAGGTCGAGCAAACCGTTAGCCGGATATCCAAGCCAGAAGATGTCTCAACAGAATTGAACCCGGGTGGATGAAATAAAATCCATCAAACCCCACCTACGGACCACCATATCCTTGACAAAATGAAAATCATTTTGTCTCTCAAGAGGCAATACCAATTTTTTCTCTACAAAAACATTATATAAAAAGGTATAGAGACAATTGCTTATTATTAAGCTAAATCAACATAAATATTTTTTTCCCTCCATGGGTGTAGACTGACTGAAAAATGAATGAAATGATGTGGCACATTGTAAATAGGTCACAGGTATAGACCCTGATTAGCACTTTCCCATGCTTGTAGTATTTGTAGATACACCTAGGGGTATAGTTGTAGCATATGAGAATTGACTCCATTTCATACGAGTACAAGCCCCACCTCACTTGTCGATTCCCCTAGTGCCAAAAAATAAAAATAAATATTATTTCCTTACTGATGTTCTTCAATTCAGCTAACATTCTTTAAGAAATTCGAAAAGAAAGAGAAAGGTCTCTATGGAAGTTCCAATAAAAGCATCAACTTCAAATTCAAAGAGAAAATTCTGATTTTGTATAGATATGTTTAAATGTTACAATGATCTTTGAATTGCCACTAATTGTTACATAATACTATAAATACAAATATTTACTTTTGCTATTTCTTTGAATTAATTTTTTTTCTATTTTTCTTATTTAGTGGAGATCAATCCACACTAAATCTCCCAAATACACCTCCCATAAGCAACTCCATGTAAAATTTAAAACTCTCATTACAAAATTTCTATAACAAAATTACATATAGATATCTCTTGCAAAAATTCTATATCAAAATTACATCTCATTTAAATAAGATTAGATATTAAATAAAATTAAGTATAATAAGATGCGTCATGATATGCGATTCTTACTATTAATGCTTCATATCTATCCCAACAGATACTCTGGCTTTTCTCGTTAGGGGTGCAAATTTTCTTAGTTGTTCCATTTGAAGTCTTCATCGTTTTGTTTGGCCTCTAAGAACCACCTTCTTGTTGCTAAATTTTTTCATCCAGACATGCATGGCTATGTTCAACATTTGACAAATCCACTCAGTCTGTCTTTACTGAACCATCTGATCTAGTATGTCTACCACTTCTAGTTGACATGTTCCCCTCACTAGATTATCGGCTTATTTCGTCGTTCTTGATATCTAAATATAGCTTTAATCATTTTAGATTCTCTACCGAGCCTCCATCGGCACTTCCTGACCTCTCATGTATTTGTTGGTTTTCATTAAGTTGCAATCCTCTACTTTCTGGACTTTCGGTTGCGTCTGCTTTACTATGCCCTTTCATTGATGGGTTTGTGTAGAGTGAGAGCCACTAGTTGTGTTTCATCTCAAGGCTGTTGCAAATCCTGAAACAATGGAACAACAACTTTTATCTAGATTGAAAGGTGTAGATGCAAGTAAATACAAAATATGGTATGAGGACATAGCTAGTAACTTAAGCTATCATGTATGTGATTCTTGGTTGCAAATGCTTGGCTATCAGTGTTTTTCAAAGCTCACCTTCTCACTCAGTTTCTCAATGTATTCTAGTTTCTCAAAATCAATACATTGCATCTAGACAATTTTTGGTAGCTATATCGTTTTAGAAAAACTTTCTCCTATAGTTTAGGAAACAATGCAAAGCGTGTGTTATTAAATGTGTGAGCAACACATAATTTATATATTTGTAGCAACAATCAGATTTCATTTTGTTTTATGTGTATTTTGGAATCTATCTCTAACCAACATAATGGTATCATAGCAAGTTAGAACCTTCCATCAAGTGAAGGATTTCAAAGCCAATTGATTTCAACAGAAACCTGGAAGAATGGATGCAGAAGAAATCTAGTCTACATCTCGTGTCGATTGATGGTCCCAAACCTGTTAGGGCGTGACCAACTGCTTCGTTCGCTGGTGATTATTTGCCAAGACATGACCATCTAAGGAACATTTTTTAAATTTCATTTTCTACTATATGGTTGAGACCATTCCCAAAGAGAGGGCATGACCATGTCACTTTTGAGAGAGAGAGTATGTCATCTTTAAATGGAGCGTAGTTTATTTATTTTAAATTTTGGACTTTAGGTTGGGTTTTGGTCGAAATATGGTAAAATATTTTTTTTGTAAAATCTAAATCTGGAAGTGTTCAAATTGTGTTTTTGAATCCATGATGATGATGATGATGATTAACGTCCCACTGAGACCAACTTTGGTCTATGGTACCTTAAGAAAGTTATTACTTGGTTTGCTTTAAAATTTTGTTACTATACTCAAAAAGAGCTTGGTAAGAAGCTTTCCAATCTCACTATAGTAGTTTTGGCAAGTTAGGAGGTTAGCAAGGTTTGTATTGTAGAAAATACTATGAAACTCATATCTAATGTGGGTGTAAGTAGGGCACTCTAAGAGAAAGTGATTTTTATCCTGAGCACTCATAAACTCACAAAGATCGAAAAACCTTTCCGCCCATGGAGTTTTGGGAATATACCAATGCCCTGTTTCACTATGAAGATCATGGGAGTTTGTTCTATTCTTGGCTATATTAATTTTCTTCTTTGAACTAGTTACTATCGAGAGATATTTCTAATCTTCCAAATTAAGGTTAATGGCCTCCTTATAGTATCTTAGTTTTCTCTTAACCGCTAAATTTTCCTCGCAGCACAATTTCTCTTTAAACTTAAAGGTAATAATATTTTTGACATTATGGATATTTTGTAAAGTGTCATTTTCATCAATGCCCCAATGGTCTAATCAAGCCATCATATCTTTACACCAACTCCGCTTGAGGCGTAGTTGGTTTTGACTTGAATTTAAAGAAATTTTAGGAAGTCTCTCATTTCCCATGTTATTTATCTTGTGCTTGTACATCGGGTACCTAGTCATAGCCCTGCTCTCGATGGGAAAAATACCCACTTCTATGAGGAGAATATGATAAGGTGTATTGATTTTAATTTTGAGGTTATAAGTTATAAACCTCTTCTGGATTTGCTCAATCTTTCTCTAAGATTCTCTATATTTCCAACCGAAATAATATGGCTTGAAAAAGGTTGAAAATATAGAATATTTAGACTACACCTTTAAAAGGTAAAAGGATATGTATGTCATCTTAAAATGGTTTATTTTAAGATCTTTATGAAAAGTTAACATAGGGAATTGTTTTAGGAAAGGTTACCAATTTTGTTTTATTAAAGAAAAGTCTTATAAGGTTAACATTGCCTCAAGGAGCCAAAGTTAAAGTTATGTTTAGATATTCATACATACATATACATATCTATCTATATATATTGGTCACTTCATATGAATATCTGATTGCATTCCCAAGATGTTTGGGAATATGTAGCTCGTGGATATATAGAACTAGCTAATAAAGAAACCAAGTAAGCCATGTCAAACGCCCAGAAAAAGAACACATATTAAATGATTCAAAGCCATTTCATATCATCCAAAATTCTTTGGATCGCACCATATTTCCAAAGATATATGTCGTGAAGTTTGCAATAATATCCTAGTATATCTTGGAATCCAACTATTTGGGCATCACCTTGCTAAAGAGTGTAAAACTGCAAATTTTAAGAAGGGATTTTGAAAGTTTAAATATGAAATAGTTGAGTCAATATATCGGTATATGAATCAGGTCATGGACATCATAAATCAATTAAAGATGTATGGTGAATATATAACAAATCATAAGGTAGTTGAAAACGTTTTTAGAATCTTAACTAGAAAGTTTGAGGTGGTGGTATAAGCTATTGAATAAGCTAAAGACTTGAGCTAGCTATTGGTAGATGAGTTGATGGGATCTCTTCTATCCCATGAATCTAGAATAGATAGGAATGGTGATTCTCTATGGAGAATGATTTCAAAACACATCTCTATTTCAAGAGGAATAGGTAGAGGCAGATGTAGATCAAGATCAAGAAGCAGGGGAAAAGGTAATAGTAGCAGTGATCAAAGAGATGGTAAGGAATATTTAGAATCAAAAAGGGGGAGAAACAACAGAAGCTCACAAAAACTTAGAGATATGATAAATCTAAGATAAGTGTTTTTATTGTAGTAAGCTAGGTCAATATGCTAGTGAATGTATGAAGAAGAAAGATGGTCTTACCAAACATAATGAAAAGTATTATAATACCTCTGAGAACACTGAATATATCTTACTCCTAACTTTCCATGCTACGCAAGAAATCCCAAATTATCTTTGTCTCTTAGATAGTGGCTTAGCAATCATATGACATGAAACCAAAGTTTGATTACAAATCTATACGTGTCAGTTAAAATTTAAGTCAAACTAGCAACATGTACTTTTTTTAATGGTGTAGGTAAATGTGTGGTAAACATCCACAAAAAACAAGGCCAACAAAAATATGATACACCCACAAGTAAGATTCTAATCACCAAGATTTAGAAGACCAAGCATAGAAATAAAGTGTATCCTCTTATCATGAATTCTGGCACACGTGACAGCTCATTATCCTAAAAGGAAACATGTTTGGATGATTTCTGGTGATGGCACTTTATATTTGCTCATCTACTTTTTGTTGCTATAAAAAATTATGGTTATGGGTTTTCCTCTAATTTAAGATATAGCTAGTACATGTGAATGTTGTATCCTCGCAAAGCAGCATAGAGACAAATTCCCTAAAAGAGTTTCTTATAGAGCAGAGGGACCCCTAGTGTAATGTCCCCATTTTGACCCCCTTTGTATTAAACCGTAAATGATGTAAATATTGTAATTTAATCATGGTGAGGAGCTCAAGGCCAAGGCCCCACCATTGATTTAGCGTTTCATGTATCGGCAATTAAAAATAGATGCCCATGGTTCTTGTGCGAGATGGGCACAATGTAAATAAGACACCATGTAAATACGAATTTTAATGGAAAAACCCACAACCGGCTATGCAATGCAACAAAAGAGATGGGGCATGACTCTATAAGGAAAAGGGAGGGAAATTATTCAAACCTTGAGCCAATGGTATTAATCCATGTGTCAATGGGGAAACCCATAAACCACCAACTACCCAATTTGTCTCATGCACCCAATCATTTAATTCTTCCAAGAAATTGGTTAAGGCAGTTAATGCCTTGGGAATGAAGAAGTATGGCAGCCAATTTCGTGCATGGGAAAGCCATCAACTTGGAAAAACGTGTTTTGTCTCCTTGGGCAAGAAACCACCCACGAAATGGTGCCCAAAGCCATTCTGAAAAGGAAGCCTTTGATCATTCACGCAGGGGGAGTTAGCTGGGGTCTTTCCATTTACGTTTTTCATCTAAATACTGCATTTTTCCATGCCTGGGAGTCGTTTTTGCAGTATATAACAGTTGGGAGAGGGAGGGCCACGTTTTGAGGACTGTAGGGAGGTCATTTTTGCCCCTGAATGTCCAAGGACGTTTTTCTAAAAACGGATTTGGCTTCCTGGGTTGTTCACCAACTTCCCATTTCGTTTTTGTGGGTTCCCACGTTTTTCTGGGTTAGTTGAAACCCCATCTCATGCATTCCACTGTGGAAAACGTTTTCCTCATGCCCAGCAAGTGGGGCTCTGCTGTTATGTGCATCCTTGTTCTTGGTTTGAGCCTGTGAGCTGAAGTGTTGGAGTGGTAGTGGATAGAAGTGGCTTGATAAACCTAGTGGGGGAGACAACCTCTCAAGAAGATCAAGAGGGCTTTGGTTACTCTTCTATGCATACCCTGAGAGCACTAGATAGGGAAGGTATGGCTTGAGGGACTGCACAGCAGTGAAAAGAATACTTCCTTGTGCTGGGTGTGTAGGTAATGTGGGTGCCAAGCTAGATAGATCTTGCAAGGTTATCCCTGGCTCTGTGCTGGAGCTCACTAGCTTAGCAACTCTTCATTTCCATCTCCTAGTAGCCTGATAAACCCAATTGTAGATTGGCTTGGCTCATCTTGGTGTATGCTTGGCTATGTGTGAGTCTGCTGTTCCCTGGTTCCTTGTAGAGATCATGCCCAGCTCGGGGGTGGCAGTGGTGCTGAGAGATTGAGGAGCACACTGGCCTATGGTTGGGTGGAACGTTGCAGTTGCATAGCCAGTTGCTTGGGACTGCCTTATTGAGATAAGTATTCTCTTGTGTAAATTGGCAATTATCATTTGATGAATGTTATGAATGTATGTGGATGTATTAAACGAATTTGCTTCTGCTGTGTTTTTAAAAGTTTAGGCATTTCCATATGATCTTGTATAATTCTGCACAGATCTTTATTTCATGGCTGCCACAGAATCTTGAATGTGTGTTAGAGATCAACAGCATTTATTTGATTACCGTCGTTTTTCCATAGTATGCACAGATACAGTTCTTGCATCAATGATTTTAATTCAAACGTTTTGGGGCTAATTGCCCGGATTGAGCACCACGTCCTCCCTATCTCGTTGGTATGGTAGGAGGGGACACTACACCTAGAATTGGTTCATACTTATTTGTATGGCCCAATGCATACCCAGATAATTGGTGGAAGTAATTACTTTCTAAACCTCATAGATAATTACAATAAAAAACTTGGGTCTATTTTTTTGGCAATAAATTTAAAACCTTTGAAAATTTTAGGGAATTCAAAGCTTTGGTTGAGAATCAAGGTGGATATCATATTAAAGTATTAAGATGATATAGAAGAGGCATGAATATGAATCAAGTAATTTTCATGGTTTCTATAAGAAGCATGGTATGAAAAGACAATTTATGGTAAGGTATATACCTCAACAAAATGGTGTAGAATAAATAAAGAACATAATCATATTGAATATGACAAGAAGTATGTTGAAAGGAAAAAACTTGTCTAATGAATTTTTGGGAGAAGCGATAGTTTGATCCATCTATGTTTTGAATAGATCTCCCACTAGAAGTGTGGAGAACAAATTGCCACAAGAAGCATGGACATGTATGAGTTGCAGCATAACACATCTAATAGTACTTGGTTGCGTGGCATATGCTCAAATGCCTAAGAATTGATGAAGAAAATATATGACATAAGTGAGAAATGCATATTCAATGGGTACGAATAGTCTGAGGCATACAAGTTGTATAACCCAGTGACCAAGAAAGTGATAATCAATTGAGATGTAGAGTTTAAAGAAGAAGATGCATGGTATAGGAGTATAAACAAGTCTAAAACCATTGAAGCAACAATACCGTAAGAAAAATATGAAGTAGAGGAGGAGTAGTTTGAACAAGGTGGAAAATAAGGTTCACAAACTTAGTCACTAGTGAGAGGTAATCCAACAACAACTCCAAAAGGAACTACTAGAAATTATGTTTAAGGTGAATCATCAAGGCCATCGTGTTACTCCACTCATATTCGTCAGTCAAGTGATGTGTCTGACCCAAATACTATAAATATGAGAAGTCTGCAAGATATCTATGAAGAATTATATGTTCATTCAAATTTTGCATTGTACACATACTAACCTACATTCTTTGAAGAAGCAATAAAGGAAGAACATTAGGTAATGAAATGGATGAAGAAACAGATTCCATAGAGAGAAACTATACATGGCATCTAGTAGATTTTTCTAAATATAATTCATAAATATAAAGATTGTATCAGTGTGATATGGATTTATAAAACCAAATTTAATGTAAATGGTGAATTTTAAAATCTTAAGACAATATTGGTAGCAAAAGGGTTTGCACAACTACTTTGAATTAATATTGAAGAAACATTTGCACAAGTGGCCAGATTGGACACAGTAAGGAAAATATTAGCATTAGATGCTAAAAAAAATGGAAGGTATACCAAATGGATGTGACATCTACATTCCTAAATGCCATTATAAAAGAAGAACTCTATGTGCAACATCAACCAATATATGAGATAAAAGGATATGAAGATAACATATATAGGTTGAACACAGATTTCTATGGGATTAAGCAATATCCAAGAGCTTGGTACAAAAAGATAGATTCTTATTTGATCAAAAATGGATTTAGCAGAAGCATCAGTAAGCCCACTCTAAGATTTATGAAACATGAATTTTAGATGAAAAATTTGGGCTGATGAAGTATTTCCTTGGCATGGATGTGAATATGTCATATTTTGGAATGTTTATATGTCAAAAAAAAATGCACTTGATGTGATGAAAATATTTAGAATCATGAAGTGCAAGGAACCACCCACATCGGTAGAAATAGGAACAAATCTCAACAAATAAGATACCGGCTACAATGTAGATCCTACACTATTCAAGAGATTAGTTGGCAGTCTCATGTACCTCCTTGCCACTATACCAGACAATGATGGTATATTTTTATGTGTTAGATGCAATATAACTGAAAAATGGAAATCCTTCAACTTACATGGAAATTTTGATATACCTAGATAATGAATCTCGCTTTTGATAAAAAATATCAAATATAGGAAATTGAATCACCTTTACAAATATATAAATTTTATTTATTGAAAATGTTCATAACTAGCTCAATTTTGATTTATTCTAACATTGACATTTTATTTTTTTGGAAAATGATAAGGTATATGTCCATGGTGTTGCTTCCTTTGAGTTCCTAAATGGTGTAATCAATATACAAAAATTGGTAAACATCATGTAGACAACAAGTAGTACTAGTTATCAAATTTCACATTTGAGATGGATTTGGTAGCTAATAAGAATTTGCTTAAACAAGGAGTGGGTCCTATGGGTGAAGTGCTTGATATTCTTCTCCAAGCAATTTTTCCATGGTCCTCATCATTGCTAGCACGCACTACAGTGTGGGACTATAACCGTTAAGTCAAATTCATATCCTTTTCTGTGTGAGCGCAAAACTCTCAATTTGATAATCAAGATATGTCAAGAGGATCCTAAAGGAAAAGTATAGAACATGGTAATACTATGAGAATGTACATATGCTTGTGTTAACAAAGAGCCAACAAAGAGGTGGTGTTTCTCTTTAGTGAAAGTCACTCTTCTGTAGCTACCCTTCGGAGAGACTGAGTGATCTGTGTAGAACTTCTAAACGACACTTCATGCAGCCAATTCTATCAATTTTCAAGTGCTTCATCCGACTTTGACAACGTCGAATTGCTACTGCGCCACCCTAGCTCTCCCTCTGCAGTTGGATTGATGTAGTCTTCAGAGATGTTGTAAATATTGTCCCATCCCTCAGTGAATTCATCCCTTGTAGGCTCAACATATCTCTTCCCTTCCGCGGGGTCAAGAGGTAAGACTACCCTTATCTCACGGTTCTCAAATGACATAGTTCACTTCTTGAAGTTGATAATAGCCTGATTCTCCATTTCCCAGTCTATCCCTAGTAGCACTGGATAGGGGCTTTTGTTATCAACAATCTCGATCACATCAAAATATGCATAAGTTTTGAGTACCTTGATCTCAATGGGGACCTGGCATAGTCGACCGATCGGGGTGACCTTACTTTGGTTTGCTAGTCACAGTTCTACTGGGGACCAAGCCAACTGTGGTTTCCCCATCGTTTCCCAGGTATTTTTTGTTAGGATGTTTACATCTGACCCCAAATCCAAGATGATGGAGTCTACATCGAATACTCTAACTTGCGCAAACATCCGCATTTCTCTTCCTATTTTTCTCTTATGTATTCGATTGACCATTCGCTCTTGTCGTGCACCCTCTTGTCAATGCAATAGGCTAGATATCTCCACCAATGCGTCCTGATCTTTTTCCAACTCTAAGCAAATATCTAGGAAGGGTCTTAAGGTGTTAGCCTTTTTCTGCGAATTCATCGTGTCGAATGTCGGTGGCATGTCATAGATAAATTCTTTTTGGTGAAGAGGTGGTTGTCTCAAATGCCTCATTTACTCCTCTACTTTCAAGAAAATATCCCTTTCTACTTCTGCATCAAATTTAACTTATTTCCTTGCTGTCGGTCGAACGCTAACCCGTGACTTGTTGGCCCCTGTCACAGCTCCTCTGTGGGTCACTATTCTGACAATCACATTTTGACTTCTGACCTCTGCTGGTATCTTCTGTACTGCCATTGGTGGATTCTTATTTTGATTCTGATTTGGTGGAGGTTGGGGTAGGTTCTTAGTTTTCCATTTTGCGATGAGCTGAGGACAGTCTTCGATGCCATGGTCCACAACGCTACAGTAAGTGCACTGTGGGGTTGGATTCGAGAAATCCATCTAATAATGCCCTTGTTGACCACAATTATAACATATGATTGGTCCTCGACCTCATCCAATAGCTCCTCCTCAGTCGACATCGGCACCTTGGCCTCCACGGAACCCCCATCTGAATCCTCCTCGCAGTGACCCGTATGGAGGGTACTGTGTTTGACCATAGTGAGAATGTGGATATTGCAGTTGTTCGTATTACAGTGGTTGAAATTGGGATTGTGGATATTGCGATTGACCGTATTGCGGTGGTTGAAATTGCAGTTGTGGATATTGCGGTTGGCCATACTGTGATTGACCATACTGCGACTGATCATACTGCGGTGGTGGATTATATTGAGGCTGATGTTGGTTGAACTATTGCTGCTGTTGTACCAGTGGTTGCTCCTCTCCTTTCATGAATAATGTATTTGCAATCCTTTGTTGGAGTAGGTCGTAAGCCCTGCAGTCCTTTTCGCCATGGCCAACCGATCGACGAAATTTGCAATACAAATTCACTGGCTTTGACACCATATTCTTCAGGTACATACATTCTTCTGGTCGATGTCCTCTCGTCTAACAGACATGACACCATGACATCCCTCCCTGACTGAGGGGATTCGGTGCACCTGATTGTAAATACTCTCGAAATTCTAGGCATTGATCCTTGGGATGTGCTTTTCTCCTGCATCTAGTGCACCATACATCTTCGCGGGCCTCTTTTCCCTTCTTCATATCCTATAACTGGATCTTCAAATTTGCTAGCTGTGCTTGTATCCAATCCATTTCTAGGCCTGTTTCATCGATCAGTGAAGCCTCCAGCTTCATTGCGATTTCCAGCGCTTCTGCCTGAGTCTCTACCTTCTGCTGCATCAACAGCCCACGAATGTGCGGCACCAACCCTACGATAAACCATTCTTTATGCTGCATATCACTCATCTCGAAACTTACTTTCTCCACTAGCATTTTGTACCACTGGTCAAATTCCCATACTAATTCGTTTGGAAACTGCTTGATTTCCTTGAGCTCGGTAATATACTACGACTTGGATTTTGGTTTTATAAACTCATCGATCATCCCTGCCTTTATCTATGGCAATGTTTTATATGGAGTCCCCGTCGGTACCTTAGTAAAATTCATATATTAGTCTAGCCCACGGCCCCTAAGGGTCATCACTAACTGTCCCTTCTTGATATTTTCATCCTAAACCTGCTTCACAGTCAAGACTGCTTCGCACAAAAACCAATATTTTTCGGGATCTTCGGTCTCATTACCCTGGAAGGTTGGCATCTTTGCATCGTCACCTGCCATTCTTGCACTTCTACTGTTATGATTTACTGATCCGCTACTATTACTATTGTTCTAACACGTAGGACAACTCTACAAATAGCTTGTATTTCTTCCAATCAAGTTCTGAGTAGTGTGCGGACTTGAAGGTACGTTGTAGCTTAGGGTCCTTCCTTCTTTGGCTTCTGGGGTAGACTGTTCACTTTCTTCTTCGTCGTAATAAGGTCGCTTCGTCCCTTGTGGTCCTATTTCACAGTCTTCCATTTCGGTCCCCTCAGGATACTCTGTTTCAGTCCTCCTCTTCTACTAGGGTCGTTGAAATATCACCCCACTCGTTAAGGTACCACAATCTTATTCAGCCTCCCTTAGAAATTCGTGGTCATTCATGTCCATCTACCCTACATATTTCTATCGGACCCGCATTCATGTGGTACCCACAACTCCCATACACTGATCTTCTACTCGTCAGAATTCATCCTTAGTATACCCTTTTCACAGACAAGTATCTTAATCCACAACTTTAGCGATAGTAGGAACCTCCCTCTAGGGCCTTTGAAAATTTTCCTTTCTGCATCGCTATATGATTTGATTGTATCAATGGAAAACTTGGTGATGTATCCCTCTAAGATACTGTCTACCTAGAAGTCAACAGCCCTTGATACCTTATTGTCGACCTGTTTTAGTTGTTGGATCAGTTCTGGAGTCCAGTGGTTAGGTTCACCTCCTTGGAAATGGTTCTTTTGAAAGGTTAGCTTCGCCAACCACTCGTGCAACAATACCGGGAATTCGCATATCAATATCGCATGGATATCCGAATAAATATGCTTTTCCAACCAACTGCTTGTCATCTTCCTCGAGTTCCAGTTTTCTCCTTCCGCGAATTCTTCTGCTTTCTTATCAAACCAATCCTAAAACTCTAGTTTCATCGGGTGCCACAGCATGTCCTCTTCTTCTTTCTTTAGGGTCCCACCAACATAACCATTTGTTGAAACAGTTCTGTCGACAGAGGTTCTGTAGTGCCCCTAGACTACTGTAGCCCTTGAGGGCACCTGTTGAGTGACCCGACTGATTGAAAAATTAATAAAATAACTCTTTGATTTTATTTTGAGTATGTTTATGACTACGATTGACTGTAAATCAATAAAATAATGATATATGTGTATCTGGATATTTGATGTAAATGAACGATTACATGTTGTTTAACGATTAACTTTGATTATGAAAAATGTACATGTGAATGATGGTTAACGACTAGTTGTATGATTTATTTGTGATGAGAACGAAGAAAGTAAATATTGACGAAATGCATTTCTGATTGGATGGATGAGTAATGCTATGAGTAAACTGTAAATGCTTAACGAAATAGTAGATTTATGAATCAAATTATGATTATTGAGAACAATACTACTAATATATGTTTGTGAGAAATGTGTGTAGCAACAGGTGAAATGGTTCACCAACGGACACACAAGGGAATTGAAGGGTCGTAGAGTACGGGTAAATCACACACAGGGGAGAGCGACGACGATGTCGACTTTCGATGGAATACCACGTAGAGTAAAGAGGCATTGATCCGCTTACTCAGGGGAAAGCATGAGGTCGTGCGATGTGGACCACGACGGAGTTGGTCACGTACGAGTTGGGGGGCGCGCAATGAGAATAGAATCACTCCTCAGCGCCATTAGTCCCTAATAGCGTGTAGACAGAGGATAGAAGGCAACGGCTCGTGAAATCCCTACGTGAAATTCCCGCAAGTCAAAATGAAAGGATTGTGGCAGAAGGGCCCGACGATGTGGTACCCTGCCGAGAACGAAAAGAGTGGACGCAAGGACCCGATGATGTGGTACCTTGCCGAGATATGGAAACGACAAATGGCTAGACTCGACGAAGTGGTGCCATGTTGGGGAAATGAAGTTAAGGAACGGGGAGGCCCAACGGCGCGGCACCAGGATCCTAGTGAAACGAAAGCGGCAGACCTATACGAAGGAATCTTGGAAGCGGCAGACCTATACGAAGGAATCTTGGAAAACGATCTGTCGGTAGTCCTCTTTCTCGTGTTCCACATTGGAATTTCAAAAACATTTCACTTAATTGCAATGTTTTAAAGTGTAAAATAAATATTAGTTTATATTTGACAAATAAATGTTTGTTCTACCATATTTACTTAAGGGGTGGAAGAGTAATAATCATTCCTCCCAATCACCCAAGCTATATTTAATGGACTTTGTTATGTGATTTACTTATCCGATACATCTAATTAACAAGATTGGAATTTAAAAACATATTTTGCCATCAAATTCCAATATGAATCTTGATTTTGCTTATGACTATAGTTCAAACTAAAGTAAGTTATGAAAAACAAATTATTACAAAATAATAATGGCTTATATCTATAAACAATGGTTGGCACTGGCTCAAAGTCTGTCTTTTCATCTTTTTCTGGAGCATAAATAGAGATAAATACAGAGAATTAAATAGAGATGCAAACAATAAAAAGGTGCTTTTCTTGATAAAGGACTCTTATGGCTGCAAGAGTTTGAAAATTCTACTCTATATGGGTTATGGGACATGACACTAGTTTTGTTGAGATTGAAGTTTTTTAGAATACTTTTTTTGTTATGCTGCAAAAATATACTTGTTATTACAAGATCTATGATGAACAGTCAAGATGATGTACTTTTTTATTCAAGTCATTTGAATAACAAAAGTATAGTTTTTTTCATGTTGGAAAAAAACTGTTGGCAGATCGGTCTTCTTATTGCTCAAAGATGGAGATTACAACAGCAAAAAAAAGACTTACCACCATTCTTCACATTCACTCTCAGAATGATATTTGCCTCTACATGCCTACAATAGGTATATAGAAGATTTCATAATCCAAATTCACGGGAATTGGTTGTCACATTATCCAACAATATCCACCTTGACAACAATTTAACTGATACTTTTGCCTTGCTTTGAACTCATCACATTTCTTGCAAGCCAAGAGAAGCTAAGCACCACCGCAAGTTCGCTAATGTAACGGGTTTTGTGATTATGTATGCACAGTTCTTTTCAGTGTGAAATTTTTCAAGAACCACTCCATGTTCATCAATAACATGTCTTACAAAATGGTATTTTATAGAAATATGTTTCGTTTAACTATGACAAGCTGGATTTGTAGCCAAATGTATTGCACTTTCACTATCACAAAATATTATTACATTATTTTGAAACCTTCCAAACTCACCCACCAAACCTAAAGTATTTTCTCTGCATACTTCACTTGTGATAACCATAACTTACCATTTTTCATATCTGTGTATTTCCATGCCCAATATCTGTTTTGTTGCTCCTAGATCCTTCATATCAAACTTCCTATCCATCTAATCCTTCAACCTGTTGATTCCAACCCTGCTCTTGCTTGCTACAAGCATATCGCCAACATATAACACCAAAATAATGAATATGTCATTTTCCAACCTTTTAAAGTAAACACGATGATCATACTCACTTTTGGTAAAATTTTGGCTCACCATGAAAGAATCAAACTTTTTGTACCATTTCCTGGGATATTGCTCGGGGCCATACAATGAATTCGTGAGCTTGCAAACAAATCTTCCTTTTTGATTCCGAAAAAACCCTTCTAGTTGTTCCATGTAAATGTCATCATCCAAATATCCATGTAGAAAAGTAGTTTTAACATCTAGCTTCTCTAACTCAAGATCAAGTAAAGCAACTAGTGCTAACACTAACTGAATAGAAAGAACCTTAACAACTGGTGAAATAATCTCATGGAAATCGATACTTTCCTTTTGAGAATACCATTTTGATACCAATCTTGCTTTGTACTTATTAACCTTATCATCGTCACCCTTTTTCATCTTGTAGACCCATTTGCATCCAACAACTTTTATGTCCTTTGGAAGTTCTACCAAGTCCCATGTTTTATTATTTTCCAATACATCCATTTCTTCTTTCATTGCTAATTTCCATTTAGCATTTTCAAATGCCTCCATTACTTCCGGATAACAACTAGGATCCCCATCGTTAGAAATCAAAGCAACAAACGAAGCATAATCTTCATATCTTTTTGGAAAAAATATGACAGGTGTGGATCTTCACAAAGTTTGTTGTGGCTGTGACGTTTCCTCTATTTCTTGGAAATATTTTGTAATATCATCTACATCTACAGTCTGAGCTTCTTCATGGACATCTTCATGATCCTCCTTTCTTGTAGATAGCCAAGTCTCCAATTGAATTTTCTAAATATACAATTCTTATGCCTGCTTCATCTTAACATATCTAATTTCATGAGTGATGATTCATCAAATGCAACATATATGTTAATGATGATCTTGTGGGCAGTAGGATCCCACAACATGCAACCCTTAATTCCATCACCATATCCAACAAAGATGTAACCTTTTGACTTCGGATATAATTTAGAATGTTTATTCTTTGGAATTAAAGCATAAGCATCACAACCAAAAATATTAAGATTCAACTAATCACAAGGGTGTTGTGTCCATACCTCTTCTGGAATCTTACAGTCTATTGCAGTTGATGGTGATCAATTTACTAGATAGCATGTTATAAGAACTGCTTCTCCGCACAACTTCTGCTACAATTTGGCATTACTAAGCATGCACCTTGATCTCTCTAAAAGAGTCCTATTCATTCATTCAACAACACCATTTTTCTTAGGAGTGTAGACTGTGGTTTTATTCCTTTCGATTCCAGCTTATTTGAAATATTTATCACACTCCTTAGATGTGAACTCATCTCCATTATCTGTTCTAATTCACTTGATCGACCTACCCATGCTCTTTTCAACCAAAGCTCCAAACTGCTTAAAGAGTTAAACACATCATCATTTCTTTTCAATAAGTAGATCCAAACCTTTCTTGAGTAATCATCTATAAATGTAACAAAATATGATGATCCTCCAAATTAAACCATAGGGGTTGGTCCCCACACATCAGAATGAATGTAATCTAGGATACGTTTACTAATATGCTTCCCTAATTTAAAATTTTGTCTAGTCTGTTTTCCAAACACACAGTTCTTGCAGAAATTAAAATTAAGATATTTTCATATAGGAAGTAACTTACAATCAACAAGTACCTTCATCCCTTTCTTGCTCATATAACCCAAGCACTAATGTCATAAACGAGTAACCCGGTCATTTGTAACTTCAGACAAAATTGTTGCTTGACGCACCTCAGTTCTTCCTTCTAGCTTATAAAGGTTCTTGATCATCATTTTAGCCTTCATGACAAACTAAAACGCCCTTTGGAACCTTCATCATTCCATCTTGAACTGCAAATTTATAACCAACAACATATAGAACTCCCATAGATATTATTTTCTTCGTGATTTTGAGTACATTCCTCACCTATGTTGATGTTCTCATAGCCCCTGCATACATTTTAATATTGATGCTACCAATCCCAATAATTTTATAGGAAAAGTCATTTCCCATCAAGACTACACCATCATTAATTGGTTGGTAGGTAGAGAACCAACTTCTATGAAGACACTTATGGTGAAAGGCACCATTGTCTAACAAGAAATCCTTTTGATAATGTGAAAGATTATAAATAGACAATACCTCATCTATCATACCTGAACTAGTCTCTACTGCATTTGCTTTATTCTTGGAGTTCTCTTAGGATGAATCTTCTTTTGCTTGCGTTTTCCAGCAATCCTTCTTTAGATGGCCATATATGTTACAATACCAACACTTTAGCTTACCCTTCTTAACTCTCGATTTAGATCTAGAATCATTTCTTGATTATGCCCTCGTTCTCTAGACTGGCCTCTAGTGGCCATCGCAACTGTTGCTGAATTTTTTGAATTGTTTGTCCTATGCAACTCTTCACATAACAAGGCTCCAACAACATTTTCATATTCAAAATCATGTGAATTATTAAACCTCATAAAGGTGATAATATGATTCGAAGAAACGATGTACAAAGAAAAGTAATTGTTTTGTCTTCATCACTAAATCTTTCACCCAAACTAGTTAACTAACAAATTAGATCATTGAAAGTATTTAAATGATCAGGCCTCTTCATACTTTCATCCATTCACAAGGCATTTAGCTTTGTCTTCAGAAAGAATCTATTATTCAAGGACTTTGTCATATACAGGTTTTCAAGCTTATTCCATAAACCAACTGATATTTCTTCTCCAACGATATTAAACAAGACTTCATCTTCTAGGAAGAGACGAATGGTGTTGGGGAATCTAGTGTCCATATTGTCCCAATCTTCGTCTGACATGTCCACGGGCTTCTTTGATTTTCCCACCAATGCTTTCTGCATTCCTTGTTGCACAAGCAGATCTATCATATTGAGCTTCCATAACTCAAAGTTAATATTCTTGTTAAATTCTTCCACCTCAAATTTGGCTCTCTGCACCTTTGCCATTGTCTCAAACAACCAGATCAAAACTTTAGAAAAAACACTGTCCTTAAATAATAGTGGATCAAATTTTAAATATATATCAAATGCACCTTATTTTATCGCGCCTTTCAGAGGGTCATGATTGTGACAGTCAAAAAATTTCTCTCTATCCTCAATCTCTAGTAACACGATTTCCTTTTTATTTTCCATCTGGGAAACTTTTTGTGCTTCTTCACAAAAAACGGCCTTTCAATAAATTTGACAGCAAGTTCCTCCAACACTATCATGCACAGATCTAGTCTTCGTGGCCTCCATTCAATTCAACGATTTTTAGATTCACCAGTTTGGGTACGTCCTCCATGGCTTCTGCCTCTACAACTTCACACGTTAAGCTCTGATGCGAGTTGTTGGAAGCTAAAGCTAAATAAAATAGAGATCAATTAAGACATAAATTAAATAATGGCAATCACATAATTTGACACAGATATTTTATGTGGTAAAACCCTCAAAAGGGAAACATCGGTAGAGCAAATAGTATCTATTCTTATTGCTCAAAGATGGAGATTACAATAGCCAAAAGAGGCTTACAACCATTACTCACATTCACTCTCAGAATGACATTTTCATCTACAGGCTTACAAGGATTTATAACACTTCTTACATAGTTACACGAAACTAACCAATCAATTACACATTCTATATTGAGCTGATAATGAAAAATAATAGGGATCTAAAAGATGCCATCCAACAATAATAAGATTAAAAAAATAATGACTTGTAATTTGATTAAGTCCATGGGTGTCATTATATTTATTGCAGAGAGCTCTAGATGAGTTGTGTTTTGAGTTAACTAGTTGATTATTGGGTAGTTAAAACTACATTCTTCTAGACATTGTATCTAACCATATTTTCTTATAGGTCTTATAGGATTTTTCTCTAAAATATTTCTTATCATGGAGTTTGTTCACTTGTAATAACATAAAGAGTTTTATTTTGTCTTTGAGATAAATTCCTAAGATCATCAATATTTAACTTAATTAAAATTATTATAAAATTTCTCATTTTTATATTTTGGTGTGTTAATAACTAAATGTGATTCTCTCATATTTTACAAATTTTTCAAAATATTTGTAACAAAATTGATCGAGTAATCTTTTAGTTCATCATAACTATATTAATTTAGCACTGAATTGATTGTCCTCAAAAATTTTGAATACGATGAAAATAATTTTCAATAAAAAAAACAATTGATTTTTTAATTTTGATAAAGTCTGATTAATATACATAAATGTTGGGATTTTTATAAAAGAACGCTTTATATTTAAATATATCTAAATCGCCTTTCACGAGCAAGATTATGGCAAAACAGTAAATTTGTTTTACATTGTGGCGAAGGGAATCGAGGATTTATAAGGCATATCGGTGGAATGTAAAAACATGTCTTGAATTCAATAAGAGATTATATAGAGAGAGATATTCTCATCATAGTCTACACAGATCAAATGGCATTCTGTCTTCATTGATACCCTACCCGTTTTGTTCTGCATATATGACCTAACTGAAACCGTTTTGTTCTGCAAAGCAAATCTGACCTAACGGAAACCCTAGGATTTATAAGGCATATCGGTGGAATGTAAGAACATGTCTTGAATTCAATCAAGAGATTATATATAGAGAGATATTCTCATCATAGTCTACACAGATCAAATGGCATTCTGTCTTCATTGAAACCCTACCCGTTTTGTTCTGCATATCTGACCTAACTGAAACCGTTTTGTTCTGCAAATCTGACCTAACGGAAACCCTAGGATCGCGTCACTGAAATCCCGGGCTCCACGACATCCACAACAACAACAAAGATTCCAATTCATCTTTTTAGTTACGTATTGGTCATTCATGCTTGTAACAGTTTTTAAAGCCAAGCTATCATTTTTAAGACCTTACAACAACGCCAAAAATAATGCCTTCACCTGTAATGAAATATCTTATTTTCACAACCTAATGACGACACCAAAATAATGCCTTCACCTCTAATGGAATATCTTCTTTTCTGTGCTTCAATTTTTATGTTTTAGAGATATTGCTTTCGGATTTAATAAGGTCATGAAGGATTACAAAACCCTTCCTTTCCTTTGATATTATTAAAATTCTAGTAATAGCACAAACAACATACCTTTCATATTTGATTATTTTAAATGTAGGTTTTTTCATTCTTTTCAACCATGGATCCACAAAACTTGATTTTATTCATAATATCTATACCTAGAAGATAATTTGGGAGCTTACCTCTATTGAAGATATGCTCTTTGTTAGGAATCTATCAATTGTAGTACTAAGATTTACTTTAACTCTCGTTCCATTTGTTTATGTTTCTAATTGGTTCTAATTTATTAGACATTGAGACTCATGTTTAATAACTAAGATATAGTTTAGGGTTTGGAGTGTGCTAAATTTATTTTTGAAATTATAAAAAACAATAATGAATAGATCCATCATAAATTAAAATTTAAAGAGTAAATCAAAATACAAATACTAGATTATCATGATTATGTATATGTATGTGGTTTATATGAATGTGATCCTTTACAATTTACTAAGTATCATCTATAATCTATTTTTCTATATAAAATAAAACAAAGCATTAGAAGATTTACATGATTAGGAAGCTCAATAAAGACAAAATAACAATGTTGGTTGGTGAAAACTGTGAATTAAAACAAAGTGAATCCTAGGCATATATGTGTGTGTCTGTGTGTTTAACATTTAGGTTAGGGCTAATACTTTAACATTTTGTTTACTGAATATTTCATTATTTTATTTAGTTTTCATGTGTCAACTCCAAGTTAGGGCCAAATCCAAGTATATATACATATACATATATACATATATATATATATATATATATATATATATATATAGAGAGAGAGAGAGAGAGAGAGAGAGAGAGAGAGTTTAGGTTAGGGCCAACACTATAAATTTTTGTTTATTTAATATTATATTATTTTAAATTCAATTGTCATGTGTCAACTTCATGTTGAGTGCATAATTACACTTCTCCCTCATATTGGTTGTAGAAAGAGCCTCTCTGCGCAATAAGAAAATTTAGCCAAATCCCATGATTCCATGTAGCATGATACTACGGAATTTTTGTAAGTGTCACTCTACTACTATTGTCATAGTAAAATATTATAGATTTTGATTCAAGTCAATTTGATGTTCTGAAAAAAACAATTATTCTCTGCCAATAGGTGTTAGAATAACATTGATCTGTGTTATTACACCCAAACGTGTGAGAATAACACTGATCCAAAGGTGTTAGAATAACATATATCAATATTATTACACCGATAGGTGTTAGTGAACTCTTCTCTCCATATTTGTAAAATGGAGGTTGATCTCCCAAAGTCCTAGATTCATATATATTTTTCTTTGTTATCAATCTTAGTTAACTAATTTGGCTAACTACTTAACTCTAAAGAAATTCCTTATGAACTAACAATGAAAGTTGATCAGTCCAAACTATACCAACTTCCCTATAATTCACAGCCTCCTCTTTTTCACAAAGAACCAAATTCAATCATGGTTTAAATATAATAATTTGACTAAATACAACATAGGGATATAGTTAAATAATAGTAATTTAAATATTTCGAAAATGACACTTAATACATTGTTATTCATTACAAAACTACATGTTGTGCACACCAACACAGATGAAACCCACTCTTATCCTCCTCAAGATCTATTATTATGTGTCACCTGCTATAACACAAAAAAATGGATAGATGCCACTACTACATAGAGGGGGGTTTTGAGAAAATATTTGAGACAAAAAATGATCAAATTGTGTCAAGTTGAGACAAAAAAAATTGTGTAATGTTTCAAATATTGTCTTGAATTGAGTTCTTTGTCTCTCTAAGACAAATATCGAATGCAATTTTTTTTGTCTCTCTCAAAACACTATTATGTCCCAGTTTAAGAAAAAAACATGTATTGTCTCAAATATTGTTTTTAAACGAGTGCTAAATTAAGACAATATTTTTTTTTCTATCTAGAGACAATATAGAATGAAAATCCTTTTTTTTTAGCCGAAAAACCACCTTCGTGCTATTCCGAAGGAATCTAGGAAAGCTAACACGGGAAATCTCAACAAACTTCCTCACATATCGGAGATGGTAGGTCGAGCAAACCGTGAGCCGTATATCCAAGCCAAAAGATGTCTCAACAGAATTGAACCCGGGTGGATGGAATGAAATCCATCAAACCCCACCTATGGACCACCGTATCCTTGACAGAATGAAAATCATTTTGTCGCTCAAGAGGCAATATCAATTTTTTCTCTACAAAAACATTATATAAAAAGGTATAGAGACAATTGCTTATTATTAAGCTAAATCAACATAAATATTTTTTTCCCCGCATGGGTGTAGACCAACTGAAAAATGAATGAAATGATGTGGCACATTGTAAATAGGTCACAGGTTTAGACCTTGATTAGCACTTTCCCATGCTTGTAGTATGTGTGGATACACCTAGGGGTATAGTTGTAGCATATGAGAATTGATCCAGTTTCATACGAGTACAAGCCCCACCTCACTTGTCGATTCCCCTAGTACCAAAAAATAAAAAAATATATTATTTCCTTACTGATGCTCTTCAATTCAGCTAACATTCTTTAAGAAATTCAAAAAGAAAGAGGAAAGTCTCTATGGAAGTTCCAATAAAAGCATCAACTTGAAATTCAAAGAGAAAATTATGATTTTGTATAGATATGTTTAAATGTTACAATGATCTTTGAATTACCAATAATTGTTACATAATACTCTCAAATACAAATATTTATTTTTGCTATTTCATTGAATTAAATTTGTTTCTATTTTTCTTATTTAGTGGAGATCAATCCACACTAAATCTCCCAAATACACCTCCCATGAGCAACTCTATGTAAAATTTAAACCTCTCATTACAAAATTTCTATAACAAAATTACATATAGATATCTCTTGCAAAAATTATATATCAAAACTACATCTCATTTAAATAGATTAGATATTAAATAAAATTAAGTATAATAAGATGCATCCTCATGTGTGATTCTTACTATTAGTGCTTCACATATAGCCCAACATATACTCTGGATTTTCTCATTAGGGATGCAACTTTTCTTAGTTGTTTCATTTGAAGTCTTCATTGTTTTGTTTAGACACCAAGAACCACCTTCTTGTTGCTAAATGTTTTCATCCAAACATGCATGGTGTATGTTCAACATTTGAAAAATCGACTCACTCCGTCTTTACTGAACCACCATCTGATCTAGTATGTCTACCACTTCTGGTTTGCATGTTCCCTTCACTAGATTCTCGGCTTGTTTCATCATTCTTGATATCTAAAGATAGCTTTTTAAGTATTTTAGATTCTCTACTAAGCCTCCATCGGCACTTCCTAACCTCTCATGTATTTGTTGGTTTTCATGAAGTTGTAATCCTATACTTTCTGGACTTTCGGTTGCTTCTGCTTTACTATGCCCTTTCATTGATGGGTTTGTGTAGAGAGAGAGACACTAGTTCTGTTTCATCTCAAGGGTGTTGCAAATCCTAAAACAATGGAACAAGAATTTTTATCTAGATCGAAAGGTGCAAATGCAAGCAAATACAAAATCTAGTATGAGGACATAGCTAGTAACTTAAGCTATCCTGTATGTGATTCTTGGTTGTAAATGCTTGGTTAACATTGTTTGTCGAAGCTCACCTTCTCACTTAGTTTCTCAATGTATTCTAGTTTCTATTGCATAACATTGAATTTATGCATCTTGACATTATGATAATTGTTGAATAATGTAGTTACTCCAGTTGTTCGGTAGTGAAAGTTAGTGGGTTAGTTAGTTGTTGTTTGTGAGTTGGAAGATTGATAAAGTCAAAATCAAGACATTGCATCTAGACAATTTCTGGTAGCTATATTGTTTTAGAAAAAAATTCTCCAATAGTTTAGGAACTAATGCAAAGCATGTGTTATTGAATGTGTGAGCAACAAAGAATTTATATAGTTGTAGCAACAATCAAATTTCATTTTGTTTTATGTGTATTTTGGAATCTATCTCTAACCAACATAATGGTATCATAGCAAGTTAGAACCTTCAATCAAGTGAAGGATTTCGAAGCCAATTAATTTCAACATAAACTTGGAAGAATGGCTGTAGAAGAAATCTAGTCTAGATCTCGTGTCGATCAATGGTCCCAAAACTGCTAGGGTGTGACCAACTGCTTCATTCATTGGTGATAAATTGCCAAGATATGACCATCTAAGGCACATTTTTGAAATTTAATTTTCTACTATATGGTTGTGACCATTCCCAGAGAGAGGGTATGACCATGTCTCTTTTTTAATATATATATATATATATATATATATATATATATAAAGAATGTGTATGTCATCTTTAAAAGGGAAGTAGTTTATTTATTTTACATTTTGGACTTTAGGGTGGGTTTTGGTCGAAATATGGTAAAATATTTTTTGGTAAAATCTAAATCTGGAAGTGTTCAAATTGTGTTTTTGAATCCATGATGATGATGATTAATGTCCACTGAGAACAACTTTGGTCTATCGGACCTTAAGAAGGTTATTACTTGGTTTGCCTTAAACTTTTGCTCCTATGCTCAAAAATATTGGTAAGAAGCTTTCCAAGATCACTATAGGTTTGGAAAGTTAGGAGGTTAGCAAGGCTTGTATTGTAGAAAATACTATGAAACCCATATCTAATGTGGGTGTAAGCAGGGCACTCTACGAGAAAGTTATTTTCATCCTCAACGCTCATAGACTCACAAAGATGGCAAACCCTTTCCACCCACGGAGTTTTTGGAATAGACCAATGCCCTGTTTCGCTATGAAGCTTGCGAGAGTTAGTTCTAATCTTGTCTATATTAGTTTTCTTCTTTGAACAAGTTACTATCGAGAGATATTAATGATCTTCGAAATTAGGGATAATGACCTCCTTATAGTATCTTAGTTTTCTCTTAACCGCTAAATTTTTTTCACACCACAATTTCTCTTTAAACTTAAAGGTAATAATATTTTTGACATTATTTATATTCTGTAAAGTGTAATTTTCATCAATGCCCCAATGGTCTAACCAAGCTATCATATCTTTACACCAACTCCGCTTGAGGACTAGTTGGTTTTGACTTCAATTTAAAGCAATTTTAGGAAGTCTCTCGTTTCCCATGTTGTTTATCTTGTGCTTGTACATCAGGTACCTAGTCATAGCCCTGCTCTCGATGGGGGAAAGACACACTTCTATGAGGAGAATAGGATAAGGCATATTGCTTTTAATTTTGAGGTTATAAGTTATAAACCGCTTATGGATTTTCTCAATCTTTCTCAAAGATTCTCTAGATTTCCAATTGAAATAATATCGCTCGAAAAAGGTTGATGTTGGCACAGGAGAGAACCACTGGAAGTGCAGAAGCCGATAGGCTCGAAAGCAAAATCCTGCGAAAGAAGGAATCATCGTGAAGTCCAAGGAAGCGCAAGAATAGTTTAGAATACTTAATTGCTAAGTCGGTCGAATGGACCATTTTGTAATAAGATAGAAGCATATAAATAGAAGTGCATTGTAATCCTATGGGCATCGAAGTTTTGTAGGATAATCCTAACTGGGACCTTTTCAGAATTTTGCCATGTTATGTTTTGACTATTTCTGCGACGGGTTTTTTCGCAGTGTTTAATGAATGCATGGAGATGTTCGGTTATGAGGTCTATCTTCTGCCTTTTACAATGATGAACAATTGTGTATGTTTATGATATTGCGGATTTGATGATGCTTAATATGATTAAGTAGGATGAGTTTGTTAATGTGAATGGTTTATGATAAATTTGCGAATTGCTTCTGATGTGAATGATAAATGAATAGTTGATAATAGAATTAGTTATCTCTTGTTCGTGCGATAGTGTGTATTCTAGGCATAGGAGCATATCCTCCTCACCACTGTGGAAGCTTGGTTCCCGCAGCACCCTTATCTGCCTCGGGTGAGACCTCACCTGCTTCGCAAGTGTTGCTGGGAAGGGTAAATCCTTTCTGGGCTGGTGAATAAGGGGTTGTTGGTGTTGTTGACGTCAGTGTGAACCCTTGTCAAAAGAGACTGTGTCAACAAATAGTTCCATTGCCAGGACCTAGAGAAGAGAGAAGAGGATATGCTGTGGCATCCGATGAAGCCAGAGATCCAAGAGTGGTTCAGTTAGAAAGCAGAAGCATTTGCGAAAGAAGAAAAGAGGAATCCAGTACAGACAGTAGAAAGTTGGTTACAAAAGCACATATATTCAGATATCCATGAGATATTCTTCTCCAAGTTTCCAGTAGTACTACAGGAGTGGCTCAGGTAGTTGACATTCAGAGGACATACCAACCAGAGTATTAGGTCAGATCAGTGGACTCTAGAAGTAATTCGATAGCTGAAGCAAGTCAACAATACAGTATCCAGGGTTGTTTATTTCTGGGTTGATAGTATTCTAGAGGGGTACATCACTGAATTCGCGGTAGATTCCAACATTTCCTACAACGATGCGGAAAGACAATTTTTCAGGGGGTCGAGGGGAAGGTTCGTCCTGTTGCTAAGCATGTCGATTAAGATGTTGGCGTGCGAAAAGGGCATGTTGAAAATGACCTCCGATGAGTAGACAGACCAGTGTGCAGGGGTTGTAGGTATCGCATGGTTACAGATCCGCTAGAAAAGATGCAGGGTAGATGGACATGAGTGACAACGAATTTTTAACGGAAGTTGAGGAAGACTGTGGTACCTTAAGAAGTGGAATGATATTCTAGTGTCCTGATAAGAAGAGGAGGACTGAGGAAGAGTCCCTTAAGAGGACCAGAAGGGAAGACTACGCAACAGGGCCACAGAGGATAGAGCTCCCTTATTACAAAGACGAAGGTGGTGACCAGGCTACTCCAGAAGAAGGATGGATCGTAAGCTACCACATACCTTCGACCCCGCACACCACTTATCCATTTAAAGGAAAAACCACAAATAGTTCGCAAAGCTATCCCACGTGTAGTGGAAAATGTATCGCATCAATAAGTCACAACAGTAGGAACACCACGATGGTGAACAATACGAATATGCCGAGTTTTGTAGGAGACGAGACAGAGGATCCTAAGCAATTTTGGTTTTTATGCGAAGTAGTGTGGACCATGAAGTAGGTCCAAGATGAAAACATCAAAAAGGGGAAGTTGGCGACGACCTTTCAGGACCGTGCACTGGACTGGTACATAAAGTTTAGCAGGGTTCCAGGAAAAATATTGGCAGAAATTAAAACAATGATGATTCAGGAATTTAAAAAACCCAAATCGGAAGCGCAGTACATTACTGACCTCAAAGAGATTAGGAAATACCCGAATGAGCCGATATGGGAGTTTGATCAGAGATACAAGACACTGATAGCGAAAGTTTTCCAATAAACGACCTGTAGCATAAAGAGTGGTTTATCGCCAGGTTGGTACCACATATTCAAGGACCATTTATGCAGCGGAAGGTTGCGGATCAAGCCGAAGCATTAGAAATTGCAATGAAGCTAGAGGCTTCGCCGATCAAAGAGACTAGAGATGGAATGGATAAGATTCAAGCACAACTAGCTACGTTGATGCTCCAACTACAGGATATGAAGCAAGGAAAAGATACCCGCGCAGATGTATGGTGCACCAGATGCAAGGGAGAAGGCCACCATAAGGATAATTGTTCAGTGTTTTAGCAGTATTTGAATTCGGGGGTACCAAACCCCCTTCACCAGGAAGGCCTACCATGGTGTCCCATTTTCCAGGCCAGGGGGCATCGACCAGGAGTGCATATACTTACAGAAGAAGGTGTCAAAACTAGCAAGTCTATATTGTAAATTATGTCGATCGGTGGGGCACAGAAAAAGGGATTGCAGAGCCCACAATTTGTTGCAAAAATGAAACATGGATGCATACTTGGTCAAGGGAGAAGAGCAACAACTGGGGCTGCAGCAGCTATAGTACGCCCAGCCACAACCGCATTTTAGTCAAACACCGCAATTTTCCCAAGGACAGTACGTGCAACTACAGTATGGGGCACCGCAGTATCCGCAACCACATTACCAGCAGCCATTGTATCAAAAATACCCACAACCGTAGTATCAACAGCCATAGTACCAACAGGCGCAGTACAGACCGCCACGCAGAGGATTTGGTGGAGGGTTTTGTGGAGTATGTGGTGGTGCCGCGAGAAGAGGAGGAGCCAATGGACGAGGCCAAGGACCCCCTACATGTTATAATTGTGGGTAGCAAGGACATTTCGCAATGGATTTCCCCAATCCGGCCTCGCAATGCATGTACTGCAGTGGTGAGGACCATAGCATCGAATATTTCCCATAGCTCATCGCCAGATGGCAGACGAAGAACTTACCATCTCCGCCGAACCAAAACCAGAATCAAAACCATAACCAACCGGTAGTACAGAAGATATCGGAAGAAGCTAGAAAGCACTCTGAGATGATGGGAATAGTGACACAAGGAAAGGTGGCAACAGGAGCTGACCAGCCGCACCATAGTGTTTGACCAACAAAAGAGAAACATGTCATCTTCGATGCGGAGGCCAAAAAGGAAGTCCTCTCAAAGGCACAACAGGGAATGTTGAGGCGGCAGAGGGACGCATCTCCTCAAGTAGAGATTTATGATATTCCGCTGACGTTCGATTGGACAAAATCGCGGTGAAAGGCCACTACCGTAAGAACATTCATTGGGAGTTGCTTAGAATTAGCAAGAGATGAGGAAGCATTGGAGGAGATATCCAAGATATTGCGTCAACAGGAGGGTGGACATCAGGAACTCAGGATTAATCACATACATAAGAAAAGAAAGACAGGTAGAGAAATGAAGATGTGGACACAAATTGAAGCGTTTAATGTTGAATCCATCATTTTGGATTTAGGGTCAGATGTGAACATTCTGACAAAACAAACATGGGAAACAATGGGAAAACCACAAATGACTTGCTCACCAGTACAACTACGATTGGAAAACTAGAGCAAGGTCACCCCTCTTGGCCAAGTGTGTCAACTTCCCGTTGAAATCGAAGGACTTCGTACATATGCCGATTTCGATGTTATACAGATAGTAGATAACACATGTCCATATCCAGCACTATTGGGAATCGACTGGGCAATGGAAAATCAGGCAATCATTAATTTCAAGAATCGTATCATGTCATTTGAAGATCGGGAGAGAAGGGTTGTCGCGCCAATAGATCCTGCGGAAGGACAACGATACGTGGATCCCACCAAAGATGAATATACGGAAGGATGGGATAGCCCGTATAACATTTCTGAATATTATATCAATCCAATTGATGAAGGGGAGTTAGAATGGCGTAGCTCTAGTTCAGCATCTTGGGACTCAAATGAGGCATTGGAAAATTGGAAAAACCAACTTCATGAAGTGTCGTTTCATAGATGTGCCAGGATTACACAGTTGGTATGTTGGGTGGCTACTAAGGAGTGCACGCTTCCAACATACGAAGGATTATGAAATATGAGAACCTTCCTAACTGAATTCGAAGAAAAAGTAGTGGAATCGCAGAGACTCTTGGCCTTGGAGGAAGCCCTGAAGGCTACTCCTGTGTGCTGGTGGGCGGCGCATAAGTCAAGGATATCGAACTAGCCACTATGCCGATGATTCTTGGAGGTACATTCCGGCGACACCACAGCATGGAATGGACAAAAGTACGATGGAAGAGGTAACCCGAACAAACATGTGAAGTCTTGTCAGTACCAATGGGCAGTGCGACTGGAGCAGGAGTGGGTGCATTCCTTTGTGCATACATTGGATGAAGTACCGCAAAGTTGGTATGTCGCAACAGAGCTGCGACTCGGTACACTTTCTTGGGATCAGCTAACAATTGGCTTTAGCCAAATGTTCTCCTTCTCAAACGAAAATCCCTTCATCCATAATGCACTTCAGGAAATCAAGAAGAATATTTTTGAGGTGGAACTGACAGTGCAGCCATCAGAACTCCGATGGACCATGACACCCGAAATGATGATGAATTGCTACGATGTCTCAGGAGAGCTGAATGATCATGACGACCCAAGAGCCACATATGTGTCGGAGTCCGAAGGCAGTTGCAACATGAAGGAACCCAAGCTACCATCAGATAAGTACAACCAGCCGCTAAAGATTACGAAGGTAAACATCGGGTTGGAAGAAAACCCGAAACTCACGAGCATTGGAGATTATTGGGACGAATCAACTATCGCGAAGATGACAGACCTGCTGCATGAGTTTCAGGACTTGTTCCCATCGAAATTCTTAGAAATTGAGGGAATCTTCGGGGACCTTGGCGAAATGAAGATTCACTTGAAACCTAGTGCAAATCCGAATAAACAAAGACCATATCGCTTAAACCCATGACACAAGGAACGAGTACAGGCTGAGCTTGAGAGGATGCAAGAAGCCGGCATCATTGAACTTGTAGAAGAGTCAGAATGGCTTAGTCTGATGGCCGTCCAAGATAAGAAAACGGGTGAAGTAAGAATTTGTGTCAACTTAAGGAAGTTGAACGATGCATGTTTACACAACCTGTTCCCAACACCCTTCACAGATGAAGTACTTGAAAGGGTTGGCAGCCAGGAAATTTTTTCGTTTACGGCTGGGTTCTCAGGCTACCACCAAATTAAGATTGCGAAGGAGGATAGGAATAATACCACGTTCGTCATGGAATGGGGGTGTTATAAATATACAGTAATGCCATTCGGTCTAAAGAATGCCCCGCAATATTCTCATGACTGGTAGTTGCGGCGTTTAAAGACTATATACATAAGTTTCTCGCGGTATACATGGACGATTGGACAGTATATGGGCTGGTCAAAAACCACATTGCGAACCTTAGAGTGATGTTAGAACGATGTCGCCACCACTAGATATCTCTTAACTTGAAGAAATGCATCTTTTGTGCCCCATTCGGGATGCTGCTGGGACACATCATTTGCAAGAAGGGCCTGTTAGTTGATCCAGCAAAGATTGCCATCATTGTTGACCTTCCACCCCCAACAACAGCTAAGCAACTCAGGGCAACATTGGGCCACACAGGATATTACTGCAAGTTCATCAGAGGATACGCCGCAATCACAGCACCCATGGAGAAACTACTAAAGAAGGATGCAAAGTTCGAGTGGAATGGAGAATGCCATAAGAGTTTAGATTCTTTGAATACAAAGATGGTGGAAGCACCCATCCTTTCCTTCCCAGATTGGAAGAAAGAGTTTCATGTCCATGTTGATGCATCGTCCATCCCACTCGGTGTTATCTTGGCCCAACCAAGTGAAGGTGACATCGACCTTCCGATAGCTTTCACAAGTAAGAAGCTGTTGACAGCAGAAAAGAACTATACAACCACTAAACGAGAAGGACTAGCGATGGTCTACGCCTTACAGAAGTTCCGACATTATATTTTAGGGGGCCACTTCAAAATGTTCACCGGCCATTCAGTGCTGAAATATTTGGTGAACAAGCCTGTGATGGGGGGGGGAACTTGTCGATGGCTACTACTCTTTCAGGAATTTGATTTTGAGATCATCGTGAAGCTAGAACGGTTGAACGCAGGACCAGACCACCTATCAAGGATCGAGTCGGGGGAGGAACCGCGAAACATCGATGAAGGATTATCGGACGTTCATCTATTCAGAGTTGAAATGGTCGATGACTACTATGAACCAATTATTCAGTTCCTAGCAACAGGGAAGGCACCGGAGGAGTTCACCACCAGTCAGAAGAAACAGTTAGTTGTTAAGGCAACGGACTTCCAACTAATTGCAAGACAGTTGTATAAGATGGGCCCAGATGAGATATTGCGTCGCTACGTTCTCCCACATGAGCAGGAAAGGATTTTAGCAGAGGCACATGATGGCATTGCTGGAGGACATTATGGAGGCCGGGCCACCGTGAAAAAGATCCTGATGACCGGGTTATGGTGGCCAACCATGCATAGAGATGCCACTGACTATGCCAAGACCTGCGACGTCTGCCAATGCACAGGAAAACCATCAAGACAGGACGAGATGCCATTAGTACCCCAGGTTATGTTGCAAGCATTCGACAAATGGGCGGTAGATTTTGTAGGGCCCATTAACCCTCCAGGAAAATGCACCGGATCGTGCTACATCATAACTGCGACAGAGTATTTGACACGTTGGGAAGAGGCCGCGCCAGTCAAGGATTGTACCACATCAACGACCACTAGATTCCTCTTCGACAACGTGGTCACCAAATTCGGATGTCCAAAGGTTTTGCTAAGCGACCAAGGAATGCACTTTGTGAACAAGACAATCGCAGCACTAATGGAGGAGTTTCAGGTTCAGCATAAGAAAAGTACTCCCTACCACCCTCAAGCAAACGGGATAGTAGAAGCCTTCAACAAAATCCTGGAACACGCACTCACAAAGGTATGCAACACGAATTGAGACGATTGGGACCTTACCAACATAGATCCATCTTAAACCCGTATCTATCAAGCACCGAGAGGGATCCAATTTCTTGAGGTGTATTTCTTATTTTAAATTTAAACTCAAGAAATTTCATATCTCTTGATTGATAGACCCGGGTTTAAGTTTTATGTTTTTATTTTATAAACGAACATTGACTTTTTAATTAATTTTCATACTACTTTATTTTATGAGCCAACATGGATTTTTTTTAAATACTTTCATTAATTTTTTATTTTATGAGCCGACATGAATTTATTAATGGCCGACATAATATAATTTCTTACTTTTTACTTTTTTTTACTCGTGTAACGTTACAACATCTCCCTCATACTTGTGTGTAACGTTACATCCATACACATTACAACATCTCCCCCATACTGGGTTGTAGAGCACCTCATTTCACTCAGTACAAAAATCCCAGCGGTCCTCTGGGCCTATCAAACCACATGCAAGCGATTAACTAGCCAAACTCCATTTAAACTTGTATATGGTAAAGAAGCAGTTATGCCGATGGAATACATCATTCCAATCTTGCGTATTGCAGTGGCCACAGAGATGAGCGATGATGGTGGATTGGAAGAATGACTAGCACAATTAGTACAGTTAGAGGAAGATTAGTTCATCACGGGATTCCACCAGAAGGTTGAAAAGGATCACCAGAAAGCATGGCACGACCGTCATATTAAGCAGAAATACTTTCAGAAAGGAGACATCGTGTTGCTATATGACAACAATTTCATGAAACACCCGGGTAAATTACAAATGCACTGGTTAGGACCCTATATCATCAATTTTGTCACTAATGGTGGTGCAGTGTAGCTATAGACCTTAGATGGGGAATTGTTGCCTCACATGGTGAATGGAAATAGGCTAAAGCTCTATCATTGTGATCCGACACAGTAGTAAATATATATATATATATATATAGAAATAGATAAATAATAATAATAGATATATAACAGATGGAACATCAACCAGAGGAAAATACGCACAAGGATGGGTTGTATCGCATCCAGGATGTGGATGACAACATTAGTGTGGGGTTTTTTGGATACCAAGTTTTTGATCAGTTGGAAGGGATTAGCGCCCACACTAGGCACGTTTGGCACACATCAATACATGATGGAAGGATGGCCGGGGGCACCAAGGATGATAGATCGCACAGGGATAACATGCCGAATAGATGGGGGCAGTATAGTCACCCATCATGTTGTGAGTATTTTGATCACAGAAGATCGAGGAGCTATGGAGAACCTCACAAAATCGAATTAATTTGCAAAAACAGTGGAAAAACTTGAAAAAGATGATAAATTTACACACAATGTATGCTCAAATCTTTGATTAACTGACTGTCTAACATGTGAAAATGTTAGTAACAGGTTTTTATTACATCCATGAGAAAATTGAGAGCATTAGGTGGCTCAAGCTGAGTGTACAAGTCATCAATGCCAAATTGGCCTCAATCCCCCCTAGGTGGGTCCAACTCAATCCCAATCACCCCAAACAGCCACGAATTCTGGTGTGGAGGTGGCTTAAGCATGCTGGATCAATAATGAGCTCAAGGCAGGCGTGGGTGAGCAAGTAGAGGAGGTTTGGGGGCCCAAGGGAGCATTAAATGCTCCAAATCTAGCCAAAAAAGGGCAAAAATCCACCCTAGCGCCCTTGGTCAACTAAAATTCCCCAAAACAAGGAGAGAGGGCGCACCAGCAATAAATGAGGGTGCGCTTGTGGACAAAACTGGAGGATGGGTGAACTGGTTTGCTTGGAAGTGGGTGTGAACACTCTCAAAGTGGGTTTTTGACCAACTATAGTCACTTAATCCAAAACATGGTTTAATTAAGCACATGGGCAATTAAAAATTTATGGATTATGGTACTAAGTGTGGTTACTGTTCTAACACCCCCCCTTAACCATAACTTTGTACATCTCATGAAAGATAAGTGGGAGGCCTTGGCAACAAAGGCTCAAGTCACCTCAATACAACAGAAATTTTATTTGTCCATATGAACCGAGGAAAAGAAGTAAAACCTCATGGGATAAAAACTTCCCTCAAAAATGGACATGGGGCTGAACCTGCAATTAAATTGCAGCAATCACCATCCATCACTCACTCCAAGCAAAGCTCTCAAGTGAGTGAAGGTCTTCTCAGTAAAGCACTTGGTGAAAATATCAGCAGTTTGCTCGGTGGATGGGCAATACTGCAGTGAAATCACCCTGTCATGCACCAAACCCCGAATGTAATGCATGTGGATCTCAATGTGCTTTGTTCTTTGCCTCTGTACTGGATCAGTAGATATCTTGATGGCACTTTGATTATCCACCCAAATATTGGTTGGAGAATCAATAGCAACACCAAACTCCCGAAGAATGCCTTGCAACCAAACACACTGTGTGGCTGCGTTCACTGCTGCCCTGTACTCGGCCTCTGCTGATGAAAGAGAAATTGTGTGCTGTTTCTTGCTTGAACAGCAAATAGGACCTTCAGCAAACATAAACACAAAACCTGAAGTGGACTTTCTATCGATGGGATCTCCCGCCCAATCGGAATCAGAAAATCCAACTAGTTGAAGTGAAGAACCAGCTGCATAGTGTACCCCAAAGTTCTTTGTTCCTTGGACATAATGAAGGATCCTTTTGGCTGCCTTCCAATGGATCTCATGTGGCTGCTGCATATACCTTGCTACAGCACTTACAGCATAAGACAAATCAGGTCTTATATGTGTAAGGTACAGCAAACTTCCAACTAGCTGCCTATAGAGAGTGCAATCCACCACCGGAGAGTCTTCAAATTCACCTAGTTTTATGCCTGAAAGGAATGGGAACTTGGCTGCCTTACATTCAGCCATTTTAAACTTGAATAACAGGTCTGAAGCATACTTGGGTTGACTCAGCAATATACCTCTCTCAGATTGCTCAATTTCCAAACCCAAAAATTGCCTTAGCAATCCTAGGTCGCTCATGGCAAATTCACTGTGCAAAGAAGCTTTAATTGAGCCAATTTGTTTGGTGCAGCTCCCTGTAATTAAGAGATCATCAACATACAGTACAATGAACTGCAAATTATCATCACAATGCTGCAAATAAACATTTGGATCAGACTTGCATCGACAGAAACCAATTGAGAGCAAAAAAGCATCCATTTTGGCATACCAAGCCCTGGGGGCTTGCTTGAGTCCATAGAGTGACTTCTTCAACCTGCATACAAGTGTGGGATCCTCTTGGAATCCTTCAGGCTGCTGCATATATATCTCTTCCTGTAGCTCACCATGCAAGAATGCACTTTTGACATCCATGTGGTGAACTTCCCAACCTTTACTAGCTGCCGTGGCTAGAGCTAGTCTAATTGAGTCCATCTTTGCAACCGGTGCAAAGGTCTCTGTATAATACACACCATGGATTTGTGAGTAGCCCTTAGCCACTAACCTAGCCTTATACTTCAGATCAGAACCATCAGCAACAGGTTTGGTTCGAAAAATCCACTTACATTGCACAAGTTTCCTCTTGGGAGGAAGAGGCACCAAATCCCATGTTTTGTTCTCTTGAAGAGACTGGAATTCTTCTTGCATTGCTGCTCTCCACCTTGGATCATGATGAGCTTCCTGATATGATGTTGGATCAGATCCAATCATCATATAACAGTGATCAGCAAGCTCACTCTCATTTGCAAAGGAAGCATTGATTGTTTGGGATCTAGTCTTCCTAGGCTCTTGGGGATTGCCTGCCAATTCACCTGCATCTTGTATGATTTTTTCAGCCCACTTGGGCCTTGATGGTGAATCATGTACAGCAATGTCATCTTCAGCCATGTCATCTTCAGCAATATCAAAAAAATAAGAGGTGGAATCATCACTAATCTCATTAAGGTGTGGAGGAGAGGAGCTTTCCCCCGGTGCAAGCTCAAAATCTGGAATTGGTTCTTCTTCGAATTGCACACTTCTCTCAATGAAAGTTTTAAGTGTGGATGTGTCAAAGAGATTGTAGCCCTTTGTGTCCTCACCATATCCAACCATGATACATTCCCTGCTCTGTGGCTCCAAAGCCTTCCTTTTTTCTGATGGAATTCGAGCCCATGCTCTAGACCCAAAAATCCTGAAATTTGACACATTTGGTTTTTGGCCAAACCATGCCTCATAGGGGGTTTTTCCTTTGACTGATTTGTGAAAGGCTCTGTTCTGAATATGAGCAGCACAATTGATGGCTTCAGCCCATAGCTTAGGGCTTAGATCCCTAGCTTCAATCATGCAGGTAGCCATCTCCTTGAGAGATCTATTTTTCCTCTCTGCCACACCATTTTGCTGAGGTGTGTAGGGGATTGAATGTTGCATTTGGATGCCACATTCCTCACAAAGGTGCTGAATGTTATTATTCACATATTCCTTTCCATTATCAGTCCTAAGGATCTTTATCTTATGACCACTATGGTTCTCCACTAGGGCTTTCCAAATCTTCAGTTTCTCAAACACTTCTGACTTCAATTTAAGGAAGTAAACCCAGCAGAATCGAGAGTAGTCATCTATGAATGTAAGTACATACCTTGATCCACCATATGATAGAGTGGGAAGAGGACCAATGAGGTCTGAATGTACCAATCCAAGTGGTTGAGTGGCTCTCCTTGCCATTCCCTTCTCATAGCTGCGCTCAGGATGCTTTCCAACTACACACCCAATGCATGCACCATTTGATGACTTGATTTCTGGAAGCCCTTCCACCATCTCGTCCTTGTGCAATTGCTGGAGATATTTGTAGTTCATGTGGCCAAATCTTTCATGCCACAACTTGGAGGTCTCGTTGGCATGAGAGACAAGAGAATGTCACTAGAATTTGGAATGAAATTTGAGAATTTGTACATTCTCTCATCATGATCTGCATACCCTACAGCCACAACTTGATTTGAGGAGATTTCTGAGATTTCTACCAAATCTGGAGTAAATGTCACTCTCTTGGCTTCTCCTGTATGGGTCATTTGATAGACTGATAGCAAATTTGCAGCCAATGAAGGTACATAGAGCACATCACTGAAATAGCCATGCTCCATGTCAATCCTACCAATCCCCTTGGTCTGGATTTCTGAATCATCTCCCATTCGAACTGTTGGGCCACCATTCGAATGCATAGAGGAGAAGAGCTCTCTGGATGAAACCATATGTCTGGAAGCTCCTGAATCAATGATAAAGGATGAGGGATTCGAAGTACCTGCTACCAAAGCATGACACTTCTCCTTATTGTCAGGGTTTGAGGTGCTCTCCTTCTTCCTTGCGCCCTCAGGGACTGGGATGTTGTTCTTCTCCAGCAGCTGCGCCATTGAGTCAATGGTTTTCTTCATACATGAGCTCTCTGGATGCCATCCCCTATGACAATAGGTGCATTTGGTCTTTTCCTTTCCCTTCTTTTCCTTCTCCTTTGACAGATTCGAACCCCCATCTGCAGACTTGGTCTTGTCAAACTTCCTCTTCTCTTACTGCTTCGAATTCTTGGCTTTCTGCTTTCCTTTGATTGCATTTGAAACACCCATTGCCAATGCTTGGTCCTTTGATTTTATGGTGCCCATCTGAACTAGTTTATCCTGCTCCTGAGTGAGACACTCCATGAAGGTAGCTAGTGATGGCATTTGCCAATTTCGAAGGGTCATTTTGGTTGACTGAAATGTGCTAACAAATACTGAAAACTCTGGGCCTAGCTTCGAAAGGATGGACAGAATCAGTTGTTCCTCCTTCTTAACAATTCCACATTGTTGCAGTTGAAGCACCAGTGACTTGAATTTCGTGAAGAACTCCTGGATGGTTTCAAAATGCGCTGGGCTCAAGCTAATGAGCTCGTTTTCAAGCTGGTGGCCTCTCAGTTCATCAGTTTTCCCAAAGAGTGATTCTAGCTTCACCCATACTTCATTGGGAGTTGTCAAACTGTCTGTATGAAACAAGAGTTCCCTTGAAATGCTCAGGCATAGCAATCCATAAGCTTCATCAAGTCGATTGTAGTACTTTGCTTTCTCCACAGCAAAATTTGGCTCCACTTCTGTGCCCATGGTCACTCTATAGAGACCCTTAGATCTCAGCTTGATGACCATCTCAGCCTTCCAATCGAAAAAATTGAAGGGTGTGAGCAACATTTGGTTTGCTTCCATGACTGCTGCGTTAATGGTGAGAAAACTACTGAAACACCTGCAAAAAACACTCAATTTTTGTCTGGAAATCCTCTCTAGAATGTAGTTCAACGCTCAATGTTGGCCTGCAACTCACTAAATCCATGATGGCTCTAATACCATGTGAGTATTTTGATCATAGAAGATCGAGGAGCTATGGAGAACCTCACAAAATCGAATTAATTTGCAAAAACAGTGGAAAAACTTGAAAAAGATGATAAATTTACACACAATGTATGCTCAAATCTTTGATTAACTGACTGTCTAACATGTGAAAATGTTAGTAACAGGTTTTTATTACATCCATGAGAAAATCGAGAGCATTAGGTGGCTCAAGCTGAGTGTACAAGTCATCAATGCCAAATTGGCCTCAATCCCCCCTAGGTGGGTCCAACTCAATCCCAATCACCCCAAACAGCCACGAATTCTGGTGTGGAGGTGGCTGAAGCATACTGGATCAATAATGAGCTCAAGGCAGGCGTGGGTGAGCAAGTAGAGGAGGTTTGGGGGCCCAAGGGAGCATTAAATGCTCCAAATCTAGCCAAAAAAGGGCAAAAATCCACCCTAGCACCCTTGGTCAACTAAAATTCCCCAAAACAAGGAGAGAGGGCACACCAGCAATAAATGAGGGCGCACTTGTGGACAAAACTTGAGGCTGGGTGAACTGGTTTGCTTGGAAGTGGGTGTGAACACTCTCAAAGTGGGTTTTTGACCAACTATAGTCACTTAATCCAAAACATGGTTTAATTAAGCACATGGGAAATTAAAAATTTATGGATTATGGTACTAAGTGTGGTTACTGTTCTAACACATGTACGTAGGAAGCCAGGTCACCACACGGAGGGGAAATGATGACAGAATCGATGTGTTAGGGGAATAGATTCATGAGGATTGTTCAAAGAAGATGTCCTGAATGACGGAAGAACATAAATACGGGCATTAGAGGTTAATCGAAGCACCGATATAGTTACCAAAAGCAAGAAATACATGCTAAGAATGGGTCAGGTCATTGCATAAGTTAGGAATTCCAAGGAGGATGTGGAAATGATCAATTTCATTTCCTGCGGTAGCACACCAGGGGCACTACGCGCTCGAATGAGGAGTGTGCATGAGCGCCTTCAGCAAAAAGAAGCCGGGGCACATGGGGGTCACAACGACGCGGTTTCACCCGAGATGTCTAAGTATATGGTAGCAGTTCAAAGCTTCATGGTCCCAGTGAACACCAGAAGAACAAGGGGTAGCTCCTTGGACTTGGTAGGAAGCAATCCAAGGTGCGTAACAGATGTGCTGAAATAGTTGGCCTGTTTTCCATCTTGGCGATGTCAATGACTCACGTCTTAGGCAGGAACAAATGTGGATCAAACCAACAAAATCCAGAGAGATAGATGATTAAGGATTCAAGAGACTGGAGGATGAGTGCAAGAAGTACATGACAGTGAACTTATGATCGGCGAATGGAGATAAGAAAAACAAAACAGCGAGTTCCAAACATCAAGAATAGTTTCAGAGACCGAGCACAACACAAGGAAGGTGCAAAACAATGGCGTCCAGCTGAGGTGGCTCGAAGGCGAGCCACAAGTTTTTTTGGGGGGCCTATTGGCACGAGATAGATCTGTAGGAAGTGTGGAAGCCGATAGGCGCAAAAGCCAAATCTCGCGAAAGAAGGAATCATTGCAAACTCCAAGGAAGCGGAAGAATAGTTTAGAATACTTAATTGCTAAGTCGGTCGAATGGACCATTTTGTAATAGGATAGAAGCATATAAATAGAAGTGCATTGTAAGCCTAAGGGCATCGAAGTTTTCTAGGATAATCCTAACTAGGATCTATTCGGCATTTTGCGGTGTTATGTTTTGACTATTTCTGCGATGGGTTTTTCCACAGTGTTTAATGAATGCATGGAGATGTTCGGTTATGAGGTCTATCTTCTGTCTTTTACAATGATGAACAATTGTGTATGTTTATGATATCGCGGATTTACTGATGCTTAATATGATTAAGTAGTATGAGTTTGTTAATGTGAATGGTTTATGATAAATTTGCGAATTGCTTCTTATGCGAATGATAAATGAATAGTTGATCATCGAATTAGTTATCTCTAGTTCGTGTGATAGTGTGGATTCTAGGTGTAGGAGCATATCCTCCTCACCACTGTGGAAGCTTGGTTCCTGCAGCACCCTTATCTGCCTCGGGTGAGACCTCACCTGCTTCACAGGTGTTTCTGGGAAGGGTAACTCCTTTCTGGGCCGGTGAATAAGGGGTTGTTGGTGTTGTTGACGACAATGTGAACCCCTATCAAAAGACCCTATGTCAACAGTTGAAAATATAGAATATTTAGACTACACCTTTAAAAGGTAAAAGGATTTGTACATCATCTTAAAAAGGTGCATTTTAAGAGCTTTATGAAAGGTTAACATAGGGAATTTTTTTAGGAAAGGTTACCAATTTTTTTGTATTAAAGAAAAGTCGTATAAGGTTAATATGGCCTGAAGGAGTCAAAGTTATGTTTAGATCTTCATACACACACACATATATATATATTGGTCACTTAAGATGAATATATGATTGCATTCCCAAGATGTTTGGGAATATGTAGCCCGTGGATATATAGAACTAGCTAATAAAGAAACCAAGTAAGCCATGACAAATGCCCAGAAAAAGAACACATATTAAATGCAAAGTCATTTTATCTCATCCAAAATGCTTTAGATCGCACCATCTTTCCCAACATATATGTCGTGAAGTTTGCAAGAATATCCTAGTATATCTTGGAATCCAATTATTTGGGCATCACCATGCTAAAGAGTGTAAAACTGCAAATTTTAAGAAGGGATTTTGAAAGTTTAAATATGAAAGAGTTGAATCAATAGATCGGTATATGACTCAGGTCATGGCCACCATAAATTAATTAAAGATGTATGGTCAATATATAACAAACCAAAAGGTAGTTGAAAATGTTCTTAGAACCTTACCTAGAAAGTTTGAGGTGGTGGTATAAGTTATTGAAGAAGCTAAAGACTTGAGCTAGCTATTGGTAGATGAGTTGATGGGATCTCTTCTATCCCATAATCTAGAATAAATAGGAATGGTGATTCTTCTATGGAGAATGATTTCAAAACAAATCTCTATTTCAAGAGGAATAGGTAGAGGAAGATATAGATCAAGAGCAATAGGCAGGGACAAAGGTAATAGTAGCAGTGATAAAAAGATGGTAAGGAATATTTAGAACAAGAAAGGGGGAGCAACAATAGAGGCTCACAAAACATTAGATATATGATAAATCTAAGATAAGTGTTTTTATTGTAGTAAGCTAGGTCAATATGGCAGTGAACGTAGGAAGAAGTGCTGACACAAACCCAGTCAACAGGGGTTCCACTCACTGTCGACACATACCGCGATCTTCCTGAGCACCGACCCAGATAGGTTTAACCCCGTCCAGCAACACCCGCGGAGCAGATGAAGTCTCACCCGAGATGTTCAGGAAGAGTTGACAGAACCATGTTTCCGCCGGATGAAGGAGGATGGTTGTGGCTCAGTTACTTAACTTGCTGCAACATTAGCATAGATCTTATGCAATTTACCCAAACAACACTTATATTCATCGCATCATTCAACATAAACATTTATCATCGCAACAAATATAACAGTAAAGAAAATATTGCATTAAGGAAACATTGCATCATTCATATATCGCAACATACGTTACCATAGACGAACAGAAGAAACACAGGAATTTCGCACAATAGCTCCGTCATGTCATATTAACTCTGCAAAACACCTAGATATAGTATCTCTGCAAAACACGGATCTCTCAAGTCGCTCTTGATCGTAGGTACCCAATCACAGACACATATCAAGATCTAAGGATTTTTCTTGACTCTTCAACACTTACAACTTGTGTCTATATATAGGCTTCCGCCTTTACATTGCTTGTCCACTTACTAACAAATTCCTAACCGACACCTTGAGCAAATGACCCAAAATCTAATTGACATGGTCCAATTGACCCAAAAACCTGCATACTGCAGTACAATTGACCCAAAATTACATAACATACGGTTTAAATGACCCAAAACCCACATACTGTGGTACAATTGACCCAAAAATACATAGAGTATTCTCCTTTGCGCCCAGATTTTCGCCTTCTACGATATCTTCTGACTTGTCATAGCATCCACGATGCTACAATGCTAACTTACCAAACCACCTGCCAACAGGCCCCCAACACAATCTTATGGCTTGCCCTCGAGCCATGTCAGCTGGACATGGTGTACTCACTGGTCTTCACGCGGAAATCTTTGTATTGCTGTCGAATTTCATTGACTTGCTACATGGCTATTGCAACAATTTCCATTGTTATTGAGGTTCGATCCCAGAGGGTAGTCACACAAGTGTGTGTCAACTCTTTGCTTCACTGCCTACACCACCTAGAGTGCAGAGTCAGTGGCGGCGTTAATCTCGACACCAACATCCTGAAACTCATCCAACTGTGCGGAGCACTGCTTCGGTTGCTCTTCTGCTTTGGAAACTTGTGGCTACAAGTCCTTGATATCCACCTTCTTAGATACCCGTGCCACTGGTGGCATGGTGCGCATGGAGGTCTTTAGTGTTGCCAGTTTCTCTTCTTCCTCAAGTCATTGCTTGGTCAACAGTTCTAGCAGCTCATCTTGGACGATGCTGCCCCAGAATAATGCGATCTCCATAGTGATCCTTGTGGCCTCTTGCTCTAACTTGGCCAGCTACGTCACCAATTCTCAATGGCACTCTTTCATTCTGTGACTACCTCCTGTGGTGTGGTGGGATTTAGGGCATGGGTTAAGACCACATTGTCCTCTCGCAACTGGGCGATAAAAGCCCCCAGTTTCTGTGCTCTCTCAATCGAGCCTAACTCCACTATTGGATCAAAGACATGGTTACAAGCTTCAGCGATGGCCTCCTCCAACTGCGCTTTACTTGTCCATAAGGCTATTTTTTCCAGGGTTATCAGGTCCTAGTCCTTCTTCAGCTCCATGATCTCAGTAGCCTTCTTAGCCTGGATGCTCTCCATTGTCTCCTTCAGCTCATCAACCACTTTCCATGTTTCCACAGCCTTCCCTTTGAGATCCTCGACTTCCTGACGGACCACTACATCCACCTCCTATGACCGTACTAGCTGACTCCTTACGTCCCTTTCTCTATCTACCAGCTCCTTACTAGCAACCGTTTGTATGCACACCAATGCTGGTGAGGACAACGCATTAATATTCACTGTCAAACCTTCAAATTGCTACAACATTGTCATGAGGGATGCATCATCAGTTGCAATGGCAATCGGCGGAATTTGAACATTCCGGACCCACAACTCAGTGCCGATTGCGCCGATGTCCTGCACTGCTGTTCCCTCGGGTGCCTTCTTCAAGACAATATCGATTAGGGCATCTAAGCAGGCGGTGACCACATGAAACCCTTCATCCACCATCTCCGTCATGGTCCGAGCAGTTGTATTGGTTACCTGAGGAACCGCATGAATGAAACATCCCAACTGATTTTCCATGGTCGGTGATGCCCCACTGATCGTACCGTGCTTATGGTATGCCTTTGCCCTACCCTCCTCAATGCCATGGTCAATTTTATCGTCTGTCAGTGTCCTTGTCGACTGCTGGTCCTGCGCTGATAGTTGATTGTCTAGGTCTTTCGCCAGTTCTCCAGCCTCAATCTCTGCCAACCCCATGGGTTTGCGCCATTCTGGTGGCCAATCGTTCACAATTGAATCTAGCACTTCTGTTGTCACCTTGTAAGGGGTCAACAACCACTGCTTACTTGGGTCACGTCTGGCTTGCACATAAATAGCGTGTGGCCCAATCACGAACACCATAATCGGCTTAAACTTTGTCGCGGTTTCCTCTGACAATCAGGGCACCTATACTGCAGCATCATAGAGCATCTCCCACTAAAACTAGAATTGCAATGCGTAATCCCAGAGTCTCTCTTGCTCTCGTACCCACCAAAATTTTTGATAACGCACACCCCGACGGTGTTTCGTGACCGCAACCTCCATACCTTGGTAAGTGTTGGGCTCCTTCCAGGAAACAAGTGCAATCAAGATTAATAGCCAGCTATATGTGAAGGATCCCTTTCTAGCTTGGACAGTAATAGTATCCTCCGCCAACTGGTTCAACAGAATCAAGGACCAGTTCATCTGGACACCTTCCATGCATTACTCTGCGCATGCTACAATCCCTGAGTTGCACTGATTAGGTCGACCACCTCGGACCACCTTGCAGGATAAAATCTTTGTGCTAGTGAGAACCACCTTAGCATTGATACTGCTGGTGCGATAACCGCAGCCATCTCGTTCCAACCCATAGCGGTCAACCAATTGCTTTTCCCGCTTTTTGTTGTTCTCCTTCCCTAGGAAGTATTATGACGGGTCTACCCCATCTTTGGGAAACCTGGTAATGCTTGCAATCAGATCGACAGTGACCGAAATCTGTGTATCTAGCCATAATGAACCCCCATGGAAGCAGGCCAGCAACTGCTTCACACAAGCGTTAACCTCCGACAATCGTCCGAAATGCGGCATGTTAATGAGACCCAACAAGCCATCCTAGTTCATCCCACGTGCCTAGTCTTGCGGAATCGACGTCCCAGTGGTTTGTGACTCTGGCACATAGGGGTTCGAGGAAATTTCTGAATAGGCCACCATATCATGATCATCATACTTCAAGCGTGTCAATTCATGCACAATATCAACATAGCACTCCATCCCAATAGGGAGCACGGGAAGCCTCAATGGATACCTCTAGTTTCTGTTCACTTTGTGAGCTACTGCACCCAGCCGACTAGGGGGGATATACCCATGGATGTTGATAGTAGACGATCCCTCCCATGCAGCAGACTCATCAATTCGGCGACTGGACTATCCCACCTGCACTTGAGCCTCTCCCACCATCGTAGTGGATGATCTAAGCTGCCTCTTGCTCTGCGGTGACTCATAATGCTGACCCCCCTAACGCTTCTTTGCAATAACTAATGCTCTAATTGGCATGTTGGCAACTTCCTCCTCAAGATTCACTTCTTCCTCAACAGCAATAGGACTGAGGCGAGACTCTACTTCATTGGATATTTCAACTGTCTCCGGCTCTCCTTGCATACCTAACTCAAGTCGTCGAACTTCAAGGGATGGGGAAACGCCACTCACAATCTTAGCTCAACACACAACATCGGTACTCCGCAAGTTCAACTGAACCTTTCCCAACTCAGAACTGCTCTCACCTGTCAACAATGACACTCTGCAACACTGCACAATCTTGCACACTTAGCAACTAAATTTTCTTGGTGCCTTCCAACCAGCGTCGACCCGTTCATCTGATCGGCTGGATCCGCCATTAATGCTCATCATTTGAACAAGTACCGTTAACTAACTATCTAAAATTTCAACATTTATTGCTGATTTGACGTAGTCGCGATCCTGCAACTATCGCAGAATGCTCCTAACTTACAACACACACTTCCCTACCTGCGCGTTCCTGTGCCTTTCGATGCGTTGTCCTACCACCATTCAACCTGCATTTTTTTTTCCCCGATGCAACTTAGGCATCACACTGTTCCAAGCCCGACCTATAGGGATTCAGCCTGCTACCATTAATCAACTTGGGGAGCATTGCTCCGTCCAATTGTTGCAACTGTACCGCGCCTCCCGAAGTGACGCTACTGATGCGATATGGACCAAGCCAATGCATCTGAAACTTTCCTGGATGTTTCATAAACTTGTTGTCATACAACAGCACCAAGTCAACCTCCTGAAACTGTTTGCTTTTTATGTGGCAGTCATGCCAAGCCTTTTGGCGATCCTTCTCCACACCCTAGTGGAATCCTACAATAAAGCAATCTTCCTCCAGCTGTACTAACTGTGCGAGACGTTCTTCTAATGCCGTTGCGGCATCCATACCTGTCGCTGCTAGGATGCGCAAGCTCGGAAGGATGTACTCCATTGGCATAATCGCTTCTTGTCCATACACCAGCTTGAATGGTGTCTATCTCATCAACCTTTTACATGTGGTGCGATACAACCACAAGACTGCTAGGAGTTTCAGATCCCAGTCATCGCGGTTCGTATTGCACACCTTTGTCAGTGCATGCTCCAATATTTTGTTGAAATATTCTACCGTGCCATTTTCCTACGGATGATATGGCGTACTCTTCTTATGCTGTATCTGCAGTTCCTCTATCAATGCGCTGATGGTGCGATTGAGAAAATGACTTCCTTGATCTCTCAGCAATATCTTGGGGCAGCTGAATTGAGTCATGATATTGTCAAACAGGAAACACGCGGCTATGGCCGTGGAACAATCTACAACTGGTGTAGCCTCCTCCCAACTTGTCAAATAATATGTCGCTGTGATGATGTATCTTTCACTAGTGCACTTCCCAGGTGGTTTGATTGGTCCCACGAAATCCACTGCCCATTTTTCAAATGGCTGTTGTGTCAATTGCGGTACCAGCGACATCTCATCCCTCCTGGATGGCTTCCCGGTTCTCTGACAAACATCGCATGACCGCGCATAGTCTGTCGCATCATTATGCAGCATGGGCCACTAGAGCCCTGCACGAAGCACCTTCCTGGTAGTCTCCCGAACGCCATAGTGCCCTCCAGCCACTCCTGTATGTGCTTTTTCCAAAATCTTCCCTTGCTCATGAGGCAGAACACACTACCGCAGTATCTCATCTGAGCCTAATTTGTATAATTCCTTGGCAATCAGCTAGAAGTCTGTAGCCTTGACCACCAACTGCTTCTTCTGACTAGTGGTGAACTCTTCTGGTGCGGTAACCGTTGTCAAAAACTGAATGATTTCTTCAAAGTAGCCATCAGCTACCTCAACCTTAAAAAGTTGAGCATCCGGCAATCCATCTTCAATGTTGGTTGGCTCCTCTCATGTTTCAATCCGCGACAGGTGATTAGGTCCAGCATTTAAACGTTTTGGCTTCACAATCACTTCAAAATCAAACTCCTGAAAAAGAAGTAGCCAGCGACATATCTTCCCCCCAACACAAGCTTATTGACTAGGTATTTTAAGGCAAAATGGTCTGTGAACATCTTAAAATGTCAACCCAATAAGTAGTGTCAGAATTTTTGCAGCGCATAGACCATCGCTAAGCCTTCCCTTTCTGTAGTGGTGTAGTTCCTTTCAGCCGAGGACAACTTCTGACTTGCGAAAGCAATAGGATGATCGAGATCCCCCTTTCCTGGTTGTGCTAGTACCACACCTAGTGCAATCAATGATGCATCAACATGGACATAGAATTCCTTACTCCAGTCCGGAAATACTAATATTGGTGCCGAATCCATCTTAGCCTTTAGCATCTCAAAACTGTCTTGACATTCAGGGTTCCACTGAAAAACTGCATCTTTCTTCAATAGCTTCTCCATAGGGGTGGTGATCGCTGCATAACCCCTGATGAACTTGCGATAATAGCCGATGTGACCCAACGTTGCTCTCAACTGCTTGACATTAGTCGGCGGTGTTAAGCTTAGAATGAGCGCAATCTTTGCTGGATCGACTAAAAACCCCTACTTGCACACAATATGGCCCAGGAGTATGCCAAATGGTGCACAAAAGATGCACTTCTTCAAATTCAGCGATATCTGATGTTGTCGACAGTGATCTAGCATTAATCACAGGTTTTCCAAATGATCGCAGATCAAACCATAGACTGTCCAGTCATCCATGTATACCTGCAAAAAAATTTGAATGAAATCCTTGAATGTAGCAATGAAAACCGGCAAGAAGATCGCAGGTGCATTCTTCAACCCAAATGGCATCACTATGTACTAAAAACAGCCCCATTCTATCACAAAAGTCGTATTGTGGCGGTCTTCTTTTGCAATATGGATCTGATGATAGACTGAGAACCCATCCATGAAAGAATACATCTCCTTTCCGCCCACTCCTTCGATTACTTCATCAATAAAAGGGGTCAGAAAGGGATCATGCAAGTAAGCATCATTCAACTTTTGCAAGTCGACACAAATGCACACCTTGCCAGTCTCCTTGTCCTTCACCACCATAGGACTGATCCATTCTGATTCTTCAACTAGTTCAATGATACTATCATCCAACATGCGATCTAGTTCTACCTTTACCCTATCCTTATGTCGTGGATTCAGACGATAGGGTCGCTGCCAAATTGGCTTAGCATTTGGTTTCAACGGGATCCTCATTTCCCTTAAATCGCCCAGGATGCCCTTCATTTCAGAAAAATTTGTGGGAAATAAGTCCTGAAATTCATGCAGCAAGTGAGTGACCTTGCTTATCATCTCATATTCCCAATAGTCCCCAACATTTGTGAACTTGGGACTATCCTCTGTCCCAATGTTGATCTTGTGAAGCTTCAACAGTTGATTGATCGGATCACTTGGCGCATCAAGGGCTACAATATTGCGACTTCCTTCAGAATCCGGAATATTGACATTCCACGGATCGTCACCATCTTCTGGCCCACGAGTGATATTATAGAATTCCATCAGAGACTACATTTGGCAGTGTGTATGCGGATCCACAGGATATGCCACCGGAACAACCTTCAGAACCACATCGCGGATGAGCTGCAAGGCATTGTGGACATTGGGGTTGGCATCCGCAAAGCTAAACATATGAATAAAACACATTGTCAACTCCAACCAAGTGGAAATTTCCCCTCGCAACTCGGCTGTCGTATACCATGATCATGGCATCTCATCTAAAGTATGGATAAAGGCATGGACCCATTCATCTCGTGATCACAATGCCCACAGCCGCTGAAACTCTAGTAAGTGACTGCCAGGATCATTCCTTCAATCATACTTCCCTATGTGGTAAACCTCGGTATCGCCGAAGCGAACCATCATCAAATGCCAACACTGCGGCCAGCCTGCAATCGATTTCTTATGTGTCTCCCACCAGCATGCTGGAGAATCTTTCAACGCTTCCTCCAGTGCTAGCAGCCGCTGTGGTTCTAATACTTTTTCCTCGAATACTGCAATAAGGTCAGACAAGCCAGGCAATCCTTCATACACTGGCAGTGTGACCGTTTCAGTCACAACGCGGCACAATGACTGTGTGATCAACCCACACTTGCGGAGCGACACCTCATGCAAGCAATTCAGCCAATGTTCTAAAGCGTCATCAAAGTCGGAAGATGCAGAGGTATCGCTGCGCCATCCAAGCTCATTGTTGGCAGTCGGATGAATATAATCTTCGAAAATATTGAATGCATGGTCCCATCCGCTGGGATCGTCATCCTTCACTGGTTCAATGTATCGACGTCCTTCTACCGGATCCAATGGAGCAATAATTCTGAGATCGCGGTTTTCGAAAGTCACCATCCTTTGCTTGAAGTTGATTATTGTGCCACTGTCATTAGCCCATCCAATCCCCAATAACGTGGAATAAGACCTTCTTCCCTCAATGACCTCAATGACATCAAAGTCAGCATAGGTCTTCATACCCTCGATATCCACTACCAGGTGTGGAACTCTCCCAATCGGCATCACCTTGGCATGATTAGCTAGCCAGAGCTATATAGGAGACCAACTCAATGGGGGGCTCCCCATTTTCTGCCATGCCTGCTTGGATAAGATGTTGACATCCGAACCAAGATCCAGGATAACTAAGTCAACGTCATAATCTCCAATTTGAATGTTCATCCGCATCTCCTTACCTGTCTTCCACCGTTGTAAGGAATTCACTCCAGACTCTTGCCGTCCTCTTGTCAATCGCTGCAGCAGCCGCTCAATCTGAGCAAGCGCATCAGGATCCCTGGCCAACAATAAACAACTCTCCAAAAATTTCTGCAAGGTTCCAGACTACACCGACGGACCTACTTCTAACGTGTCATCAAAGACGAGAGGCATATTGCAGACGATAGCCTTCCCTTGAGCCTTTTCCATTTCCCGTTGTGCCTGAAGGAATGTATCGTGCTCGGAATCAATATCAAATAACACCTTCTTCTGTCTGGATAACCGAATCATTCGATGCAAGTTATCTTCTCTCATTTTTGCACCTCCTTGAGTGATCACTGCGACAACTGCATCTTGTGGCCTTGGCTGTGCAAAAATTGTCACGACACTCACACCCTAGTTTTGATTAAGTGATGGATTCCCTAGTTGGTTCACATTTGGGTTAACATTCTGATTTGGCCATTGGTTCTGGTTCTGCATTGGTTGTTGCACCTGATTCTGTACTAGCTGTTGTGCCTGATTCTGATTTTGTAGCTACGAATGTTCCCTACTTTCCATCGTGCAATAAACTATGGGAAATTTTCTACAGTATGATCCGTAACAAAACAGAACGTACACTGCATCTACAATAGTGGGAAATCTCATTGGTAGTGTCCCCATACCGCATAGTGATAGCACTGAACAGGTCCATGACCTCCTCGTCCTCTGCCGCATCCTCCACGGAATCCTCCCTGCTGCTGGTATTGTGGTTGATTGAACTGTTGTTGCATAGGATTCGGTTGCATGCCTTGCCCTTGCTGCGCATACTGTGGTTGTTGAATGTAATGTGGCTACTGTGGAGCCAATTGCATCGGAGCATATTTCGGCATAAACTGTTGTGGTTGCTGCTGCGGTACAAACTGTACCTGCGGTTGAGGTAGCGGCTGGGATACCTGCGGATGCAGTTGCGGTTGTTGTACGGCATGCTGATCGTCCTTTACATATAATGCATCGTACATTCTCTCATGAAGCAACCTATATTCCCATCAATCTTTGTCGTCATGTCCCACATATTTACAGAACATGCAATACAGATTCATCGGTTTTGTGACCATCTTTTGCATGTATGGACATTCATCATGGCAGTGCCCATATACCTGACAAACACGACACCATGGCATGCCACCACCATTCAACGGATTTGGTGCTCCGGAAACCAGATAATTGGGGAGTCATGGAAATTATCCTTAATATGTCCTTCGCCATGACATCATGTACACCAAAATTCTTCATGTTGTTTGTTTCCCTTCTTCAGGTCTTGCAGTTGTATGGTCAGGTTGGCCAGCTGTGTCTGAATCTGCAACATCCGGGCTGCAGTTTCACCAATTGGCGATGCTTCCAATCGCATTGCAATATCCAGAGCTTCACTGGGCATTGTAATATGTTGTTGCATCAGCGGCAGTCGAATGTGCGGAAGCAGTGTCGCAATGAACCATTCTTTATGTTGAACAATTCTCATATCAAAACTAACCCTTGCCATTAGCATCTTGAATCACTGATCAAAGTCCCACATAGACTCATTAGGATACTGCTTAATTTCTTTAAGCTCTATGATATATTGTGCTTCAAATTTTGGCTTTCGGAACTCGGTGCTGATTCCTATACAAATTTCATCCAATGTTTTCGCTGGGGTGCCAACAGGAACCTGCATAAATTTCATAAACCAGTCTAAGAGGCGACCTCGAGGGGTTGTCGCCAATTGTCCCTCCTTAGCATCATCATCGATGATCTGTTTTACAGTCCATACTGCTTCACATAAAAACCAGTATTGTTCAGGGTTGTCTGTTCCATTTCCATGGAACAACGGTAGCTTAGTATCTTAACCCGCTATCCTGGGCTTCCTTCCTCCAGTCGCTAAACTACTAGTAATTAACTTTTGTGGAATTGATGAACTCAGTGGTGTTGAAGTGGTATTACTTACTGGTTGAGAGATAGTGAGTGGAGGTGTGGGTACGTTGGCACAGGGATTTGGTCCTACCTCTATCCTAGGCATAGCCTGGTTTTCCTTGTCCGAGCTATGAGGTCGCTTCGTCCCATGTGGTATTCCTTCGTGGCCTTGCGGTTCAATCGCAGCAGGACCTTCTCCTGTCCTTTGGCTCTTTTCCTATCGAAACCTCACTCCTCCCCTTGTAAGACCACTCTCTTCCTCAACTTCACTCACAGTATCATCATGACTTGCACCCATCTACCCCTTATCATTCCATGTACGCCCCCCCTGCTGCCGCGATACCCATAACCTCCACCCACCAGGCCGTTTACTGATCTAGATGCATCTTCAATATATCCTTCTCGCAAATAAGCATTTTAATGGACAGTTGTAGCGACAGCAGAAACCTTCCTCGGGGTTCGCGGAAGAAATATCTTTTAGCTCCACTATAATACTTTTGTGTATCAACCATAAATTTAGTGATATACCCTTCCAAGATGCTATCGATCCAAACTTCGATAGCTCGCAATGCCTTGTTGTTGACTTCCTGCAGTTCTTGGATCAGGTCTAGGGTCCAATTCATCGGCTCACCGCCTTGGAAGTTCCTCTTCTAAAAGGTCAACTTTGCCAACCACTCAAACAAAAGGACCGGGAATTCGAAGAAAAAATATTCATGCGGACCATCATGAATATACCTTTCCACCCACTGATCCACTGTCAGTCGAGTGTTCTGGCTTTCTTCTTCAACAAATTCCTGCAACTTCTGATCAAACAAGTTTTGTATCTCCAGTTGCGTCGGATGCCACAACATATCCTCCATTCACTTCACACACGGTCCCGGCAACGGAACCATTTGTTGACACAAACCTAGTCGACAGGGGTTCCACTGACTGTGGACACATACCGCGATCTTCCTGAGCACCAACCCAGACAAGTTTAACCCCATCCAACAACCCCTGTAGAGTATATGAAGTCTCACCCGAGATGTTCAGGAAGAGTTGACGGAACCATGTTTCTGCCAGATGAAGGAGGATGGTTGCGGCTCAGTTACTTAACTTGTTGCAACATTAACACAGATCTTATGCAATTTACCCAGAGAACATTTATATTCATCGCATCATTCAACAGAAACATTTATCATCGCAACAAATATAACAATAAATCAAATATTGCATTAAGGAAACATTGCATCATTCATATATCGCAGCATGTGTTACCATAGACGAACATAAGAAACATTTGAATTTCGCACAATAGCTCTGTCATGTCATATTAACTCTGCAAAATACCCAGATACAATATCTCTGCAAAACACAGATCTCTCAAGTCGCTCTTGATCTCAGGTACCCAATCACAGACACATATCAAGATCTACGGATTTTTCTTGACTCTTCAACACTTACAACTTGTGTCTATATGTAGGCTTCCTACTTTACATTGCTTGTACACTTACTAACAAATTCCTAACCGAAACCTTGAGCAAATGACCCAAAATCTAACTGACATGGTCCAAATGACCCAAAAACCCGCATACTGCGGTACAGTTGACCCAAAATTACATAACATATGGTTCAAATGACCCAAAACCCGCATACTCCAGTACAATTGACCCAAAAATACATAAAGTATTCTCCTTTGCGCCTAGATTTCCGCCTTTTGCGATATCTTCTGACTTGTCGCAGCATCCACGATGCTGAGATGCGAACTTACCAAACCGCCTACCAACAAGAATAAAGATGGTCTTACCAAACATAATGAAAACTATTATAATACCTCTGAGAAAACCGAATATATCTTACTCCTAACTTGCCATGCTACCAAAGAAATCCCAAATGGTCTTTGGCTCTTAGATAGTGTCTTTAGCAATCATATGACATGCAGCCAAAGTTTGATTACCAATCTATAAGTGTCAGTTAAAATTTAAAGTCAAACTAGGAACATGTTCTTTTTTTAATGTTGTAGGTAAATGTGTGGTAAACATCCACAAAACACAAGGCCGACAAAAATATGATAGACCCACAAGTAAGAATCTAATCACCAAGATTCAAAAGACCAAGAATAGAAATAAAGTGTATCTTCTTATCATGAATTATGGCACACATGACACCTCATTAGCCCAAAAGGAAACAAGTTTGATGATTTCTAGTGATGGCACTTTATATTTGGTCATCTACATTTTGTTGGTGTAAAAAATGATGGTTAAGGGTTTTACTCTAATTTAAGATCTAGCTAGTACATGTGAATGTTGTATCCTAGCAAAGAAGCATAGAGACAAATTCCCTAAAAGAGTTTCCTATGGAGCAGAGGAACCCCTAGAATTGGTTCATACTGATTTGTATGGCCCAATGCAGACCCAGATAATTGGTGGAAGTAATTACTTTCTAAAATTCATATATAATTACAATAAAAAAACTTGGGTCTATTTTCTTGGCAATAAATCTAAAAAACTTGAAAATTTTAGGGAATTCAAAGCTTTGGTTGAGAATCAAAGTGGCTATCATATTAAAGTATAAAGATGATATAGAGGAGGTGAATATGACTCAAGTAATTTTCATGGTTTCTGTAAGCAGCATGGTATGAAAAGCCAATTTATAGTAAGGTATACACCTCAGCAAAATGGTCTAGAAGAAATAAAGAACATAATCATTTTGAATATGACAAGAAGTAAGTTGAAAGGAAAAAACTTGTCCAATGAATTTTGGGGAGAAGTGATAGTTTTCTCCATCTATGTTTTGAATAGATCTCCCACTAGAAGTGTGAAGAAAAAATTTCCACAAGAAGCATGGACAAGTATGAGTTGTCGTATAAAACATCTCATAGTATTTGGTTGCGTGGCATATGGTCAAATGCCTAAGAATTGATGAAGAAATTAGATAACATAAGTGAGAAATGCATATTCAATGGGTACAAATAGTCTAAGGCATACAAGTTGTATAACCCAGTGACCAAAAAAGTGATAATCAATAGAGATGTAGAGTTTAAAGAGGAAGAGGCATGGGATAGGAGTATAAACAAGTCTAAAACCATTGGACAAACAATACCTCAAGCCAAATATGAAGTAGAGGAGGAGTAGTTTGAACAAGGTGGACAAAAAGGTTCACAAACATAGTCACCAATGAGAGGTAATCCAACAAGAACTACTAGAAATTATATTTAAGGTGACTCATAAAGGCCATCATGTTACTCCACTCCTAGTCCTCAGTCAAGTAATGTGTCTGACCCAAATACTATAAATATGAGAAGTATGCAAGATATCTATGAAGAATTATATGTTCATTCAAATTTTAAATTGTACGCATACTAACCTACATTCTTTGAAGAAGAAATAAAGGAATAACATTAGGTAAATAAATGGATGAAGAAATAGACTCCATAGAGAGAAACGATACATGGAATCTAGTAGATTTTCCTAAATATAAAGATTGTATCGGTGTGAAATGGGTTTATAAAACCAAATTTAATGTAATTGGTGAATTTTAAAATCTTAAGACAAGATTGTTAAGATTCAATATGCTAAGACAGAAAATATCAGCATTGCATTTCATTTCACAACAATAGCATATACAGGATCACTGAAGAAACAACAAGCAGAGCATAAACACAAGAGACACAGATTTATCCGGGAAACCCTCATGGGGTAGACAACCCAGCAAAGCTTCCTCAATATAGATGATCAGCAAATACAAAGATGTAAACCAAAAACATGACCTCCTCCTCCTCCATAGAAGACCTCTCCCTCACAAGTGCGCTACTTTCTAAGTGAGTGAATGTGTGTTAAATGAGGAACACACCTCCTCTATTTATACACATCTCCGACTTGTATTTTATACTAACTAGGTCGGCCCCAACTTTACCACTAGGTTAAACACCCCATTATAACTGATTGGGATGACCCCTCTAGGGTGGTCTAATAACCCTTTGACCCACATAACACATACAAGGCCGACCCCCACTAGGGAAGTCTAATAACCCAAGTTACCACATTCTGACGGAGGAATAAACATCTCCGGATATATAGTAATATCTTCACGGAGGAATGAAACATCTTTGGAATAATAAAGTACAAATATAATATTCTTTGAAGTTACAATATTTCAACACTCCCCCTTAACGAGAAGGATATTATAACAATATCTGCATGAGCAAGGAGTCATCAACATGATACATGATACATCTATAACTCATTGGAAGCTTTCTCAACATCATCAATAACTCAAGCAGTTACTGGAACATCTTCAATACTAGAACATCAACATCTTCAGTACTGAGTCTTTATCTTCTGCCACACTTGAACAGCTACAGCAACATCAACATCTAGATCCTCACAATCATCAGCATCATCATCACATGATCATCAGTATCGTCATCACATGATCATCAGTATCGTCATCACATGATCATCAAAATCGTCATCACACGATCATCAACATCGTCATCACATGATCATCAGCATTGTCATCACATGATCATCAGCATCGTCATCGCATGATCATCAGCATCATCATCACACGATCATCAACATCGTCATCACATGATTATCAACATCGTCATCACACAATCATTAGCATTGTCATCACACGATCATCAGCATCGTCATCACACGATCATTAGCATCGTCATCTAGACCATCACGATCAACAACATCGTCATCTAGATCATCACAATCAGCAGCATCGTCATCTAGATCATCAGTATTAGTATCCACACCAATACAAGTATACACATCATCAATACAAGTATCCTCATCAATACAAGTATACATATCATCAATACAAGTATCCTCATCAATACATATCCTCATCAATACAAATCATCAATACAAGTATCAATACATCAATACAAGTATCCTCATCAATACAAATATCCTCATCAGTCAAGTATACAAAATAGCAGCATACTCTGCAATACACATGATCCTTCCTTTCGGAATTACGGGATTCTAGTCCATCAAATCTAGTGATCCTTCCTTTCGGAATTACGGGATCATGGACAATCCTTCCTTTCGGAATTACAGGATTCTAGTCCATCAACACTAGTGATCCTTCCTTTCGGAATTACGGGATCATGGACAATCCTTCCTTTCAGAATTACGGGCTTCGAGTCCATCAACACTGGTGATCCTTCCTTTTAGAATTACGGGATCATGGACAATCCTTCCTTTCGGAATTACGGGATTCTAGTCCATCAACACTGGTGGTGCTCATACAATCCTTCCTTTCGGAATTATGGGACCCAGTCTTTACGGAGCTACCACACTTGGACGATCCTTCCTTTCGAAATTACAGGATCCTTGTCCACTACATCTTAGACAATCCTTCCTTTCGGAATTACGGGATTCTAATCTAAGGATCAATATTTAAGACTATCCTTCCTTTCAGAATTATGGGATCATTGTCTAAGGATGATCAATCCTGATCTATTTAAGACACCTCTCATGTCTATGGACAATGCAGTCCTATCACATACATTTTGAACTAAATGTTCAGGGACGATGTAGTCCTATCACCAATTTTAGGAGACAGATGTCTATGGGTCAATTCAGGGGACCGAAGTCCAGGGATGATGAAATCCCTTTCGTCCACTAGGGACTTCTTTATCGGAGACATAGGTCTACGGATCAATTCAAGGGACCGAAGTCTAGGGACGATACAATCCCCACCTGTCCACTAAGGTCTTCATTCTTGAAGACAGATGTCTACAGATCCTTTTAGAACATGTGTTCAAGGATGATGCAATCCCCTCATCAACTTAGACCCTGTCTAAGGACCATCCACCAACCTCTCTGTCGGCATCACCAATATAGGTACCCACATCATCGACCTCACTGTTGATGCAAGCAATCTCATCATCAGTGTCTACATCACTCCCCCTTTTGAGGAGGGTCCTACCAAGCTTGTCTCGAAAATACTCAAACTTTACTTGAGGTAGAGGTTTGGTTAGTATATCGGTAACTTGTTCACTTGAGGTAGAGGTTTGGTTAGTACATCGGTAACTTGTTACGAATTCAAACTTTATAGTTCCTTTCTGCACCATATCTTGTATATAGAAATGTCAGATCTCTATGTGTTTTGTCTTATCATGGAACACTGGATTCTCTGTCATCTTGATACAACTCTGGTTGTCACACAGGATGTCAGTGGGTTCCATCTCTAAGTCAAATAAACTAGATAATAACTTCTGAATCCATATCACTTTGCAATTAGTAGAGAAAGTAACTATATATTCCGCTTCGGTTGTGCTGTGAACCTTACTAGACTGCTTTCTAATAAACCACTAGATCATGGCAGATCCAAGACAATAACATCCACCTGATGTACTTTTCCTTTCTGAGACACTTTTTTCCCAATCAACATCTGAGTAGCCATGTAATCTGAAGTCATGATCTCCAAGATAATATAGACCAAAATCTATCGTACACTTTAGATACCTCATCACATGCTTTGCAGCTATTAAGTGACTCTTCTAGGTTCCACTAGATACTGACTCAAGGTATTTATGGAAAAGCATATGTCTGGTCTAGTTTTTGTCAAATATATCAATGACCCAATAATCTGTCTGTATAGAGTCACATCCACTAATTCTGATGAGTCATCAGCTAATAGCTTCAAGTAAGAACCCATGAGAGTGGCCATGGTTGTACATTCCAACATATCAAATTTCCACAGCATACTTTCCTATGTTGAGAAAGATTCCTTCTGGGCCTTGCCATTCTTCCAGACCTAGGAAGTAATGCATCAATCTGAGATCTTTCATCTCAAATTCTGTAGCCATCTTCTTCTTTCTTTCCATGATCTGTTTCTCATTCCCTGTCAGAAAGAGATCATCCTCATACAATAATAGTATGATAGGTTCATCATCCATAACCTTAAGGTAAAGGTTAGGATCAGCTTTACTTCTATTAAAGCCCAATCTTTGTCAGGAAGCTTTCAATTCTCCCTCTATGACTGAACATCATTCACACTCTACATTGAGTGATCTTCTGCATATCTATGCGAGCCATCTCTCGTCATATGGGTCTACTGATATGAGCCTCAATATCATTCGAATTCTATGGTGAGTTCCTTCTTGCATCCATGTCATCTGTATACAGAAACCATCTTCAACCTTGTATCAAGGGTTGAGATCCACATCACCCATGGTGATCATTAAGCTCATCAATTGACTATCGATCATGGGTACCCATACAGAACCTGATTCACACTTCTTCTTTAATTACACCATTAAGAGAATGGTCTTATCGAGCCACTTGGAGCAAACAACTCGTCATGATTCTCTTCCTCTTTCTAAGAGAATCTTTTAGCCACAAGATTTGTAAATCTTCTTGTTGAACATCCATCACTTGTTTGGTGTTCATCATTCTTCATGATATTTCCTACAAATCAAAATTAAGTACATGATTAGTAATACTTCATAATCATGAAATCATGTTGACATGATAACCTATTATGCATACAGATATCATTTACATAGTTATGCAACTATCTTGACCAATAATTTGGCACAACACTTTTCCATATCCTGTATGCATACAGTGGCTATCTAGATTCCTTCCATCTCTACCAGAACATACTATCGAGAGTGTGCATAGCTCTCAGCATGTCAGCAAAGAGGTTTCATTCTAGACAAGCAACAATGGAATTTTTTTCCAATTTACCAATCACATGCATATTAGTAGTATACTGTTCAATGCTATATGAATGTTTACACTCAGCATGATATATTCTAAATATGCATGCAATCTATTACAAGCAATATCATTTACTATTTCAAATAACAACTCAAATACTTATCTTTTAGGTTTGTGTGGTTTCCTCCGGCTTGATCTTCTATATGTCTTTTGAACTTCTATTCATTCTGTACCACTGTGCATGCTCAAGTGTGCACTAGTGTCATCCTCATGATCTCATACACAAACATACATTCATTAGTATATTCTCAATATTATCAAAACATTATAATTCTTGAATATGTATAGTCATGATCATAATAAACATTAGTATTCAAGGTTTGAGGGAAGTCTTCTTTTACTCATGCATATTCTTGTTTGATCATAGGACTCTTCTGGTTAGTTAAATCATCAATCAAGATAAGAGACATAATATGCATAAACCCTTTATGAATAAGCATAACCAATCATACCAAGTATACTTATATAAGGGACCCCAACACAAGGTAAGATTCTAACTTGACATAGGAAAACATACCTGGATTAGTATACCTGCTTAGTTATGTCTAACATACCTAATCAATATCTTCTTTGTTATCTTCAATGATTTAGAGATTTTATGTTGGAACCTGCATGTCTCATAACAGAACAAAGTCATACATACCTTGTAAATGATCAAAGATTATGGAGGAGTCTTTGTCTTCATGTTGTCATGGTCATGGAACTTGATTTGTCTTTCGTGATGTACCTGTATCTTGTTAGCAGACAACATCAACCTCATACAACACCATAGTGCATTAGTACAATCATATAACCCTGGTCAACGAATGTCTTCTATCATTCATACTTTTATTAGGGTGATAAGATAATTCTAACATTGTACTAACCTAAATAATATGAGGCCAAACATATTATGAACTTAATCAAGAATTAGATTTCAAGACATACCTGTATCTCCTTAAGTCATACCTGTCGATATTTCTTGTAGTCTTCTTATGTAAGGCCTTAGTCTCAACTCCCCTTGAAACTGGATCTGAGGCTTGATTAGGGTTTGTTAAAGAAACCCTAAAAAATCAATCTTTGACTTTCCCACTTCTGAATGGATGAAAGGATGTGTCTTTTTGAGCTGATCAAACTTGCATACTTCAATTTTGAAATCTCCAAAATTTGACCCCTCAAAAATTTGAAACTTCTGGATCTTCTGGACAGGATCCCAAACTAGGTTTTGATGGAGCCCACCCTTCTGCCTAATCAGAAGGTTCGATGCAAGGCTCTAAACTCTTATTTTTCTGAGGAGCTTCCAGTCGTGGCCACAGACTTCAAAAATTCCAACTTTTGCTGAAGCCCTAATTTTCCATCTTTCCAATCAAAATCCTGAACTGGGGTTTGATCAAGCCCAGTCTTCTACCCAACCAAAAAATTTCATCTTGGTCTCTAAATTTTGATTTTCCTAAGTAGCATTCATCCGTGGACTCCGATTAAAAAAATTCCAACTTTCTCTGAAACCCTAAATTCCAGAAGCCATGAATGAAGATGCTCCAAAAATAATTCTATTTTGACAGAAATATGTACATGATTTTTTCTGCTGTAACTCCGAACTTTTCAATCCACAGGGTCTGAAATTTTTTTTTGTGGTATCCTGGCTTGTCATCTTTCCATCTCGATAGGTCTGACTTCAATTGGATTCTCTGAGAGAAAGTTATGCCAAGTGTAGCAACGTGACCTGTTTATGGGATAAAACAGGAGAGCGAACTTGTACGGCATTCCACATGTCACTGGTTCAACTTCGGCCTATGAAAAATTTTCCTGAGATAGTACAGTTTGTGTAATACCTATAAATTTATATGAAATTTCATTTGGAGCTTCCTAGCCCAATTTATGACCCTTTTTCCAAGGTCACCTAATTATGACTGAGATCTGGAAGAGGCAGAAACCCTAACTTGTACTAATCATAACTCACAAAGTACAATGAATCTGAGGGTTCCCTTTGGACACAAGGTACATGGGGATGTTATCTACGACTTGTAAAATTTTCCTATCTTGAACCTTCACAAAAATGGATTTATAGGGAAAGTTCCACGATGACTGGTTTTTGCTATATAAAACCCAAACCTTCAAGTTGTCGCAACTGAAGCAGGTGTCGTAAGTGCCATACATTGCCTTCCTTCAGGTTAGCTCTGATACCATGTTAAGATTCACTATGCTAATACAAAAATTATCAGCATTTTATTTCATTTCACAACAATAGCATATACAGGATCACTAAAGAAACAACGAGCACAGCATAAACACAAGAGACACAGATTTATCCTGGGAAACCCTCATGGGGTAGAAAACCCAACAAAGCTTCCTCAATATAGATGATCAACAAATAAAAATATGTAAACCAAAGACATGACCTACTCCTCCTCCATAGCATACCTCTCCCTAACAAGTGCGCTACTTTCTGAGTGAGTGAATGTGTGTTAAATGAGGAACACACCTCCTCTATTTATACACATCTCCGACTTGTATTTTATATTAACTAGGTCGGCCCAACTTTACCACTGGGTTAAACACACCATTATAATTGACTGGGCCGACCCCTCTAGGGTGGTCTAATAACCCTTTGACCCACATAACACATACAGGGCCGACCCCCACTAGGGAAGTCTAATAACCCAAGTTACCACATTCCGACGGAGGAATAAACATCTCTGGATATATAGTAAGATCTTCACAGAGGAATGAAACATCTCCGGAATAATAAAGTACAAATATAATATTCTTTGAAGTTACAATATTTCAACAAAGATTGGTAGCAAAAGGGTTTGCACAACAAATTTGAATTAATAATGAAGAAACATTTGCACCAGTGGCCAAATTGGCCACACTAAGGAGAATATTAGCATTAGATGCTAAAAAAATGGAAGGTATACCGAATGTATGTGACATCTACATTCCTAAATGACATTCTAAAAGAACTCTATGTGCAACATCAACCAAGATATGGGATAAAAGGATAGGAAGATAAGGTATATAGGTTGAAAAAATCTTTCTACGGGCTTAAGCAATCTCCAAGAGCTTGGTACAAAAAGATAGATTCTTATTTGATCAAAAATGGATTTAGCAAAAGTATCAGTGAGCCCACTCTAGAATTTATGAAACATGAATTTGAGATGAAAAATTTGGGCTTATGAAGTATTTCCTTGGCATGGATGTGAATAAGTCATATTTGGGAATGTTTATATGTCAAACAAAATATGCACTTGATGTGATGAAAATATTTAAAATCATTATTTGCAAGGAAACACCCACACCGATAGAAATAGGAACACAACTCAACAAATAAGATACCGGCTAAAATGTAGATCCTATATTGTTCAAGAGATTAGTTGGCAGTCTCATGTACCTCCCTGCCACTATACCAGACAATGATGGTATCTTTTTATGTGTTAGATGCAATATAATAGAAAAATGGAAATCCTTCAACTTACATGGAAATTTTGATATTCCTAGACAATGAAACTTGCTTTTAAGAAAAATATGAAATGTAGGAAATTGAATCATCTTTACAAATATATAAATTTTATTTATTGAAAATGTTCATAACTAGCTCAATTTTGATTTTTTATAACATTGACGTTTTATTTTTTTGGAAAATGATAAGGTATATGTCCATGGTGTTTCATCCTTTTAGTTCCTAAATGGTGTAATCAATATACAAAAATTGATAAACATCATGTACATAACAAGTAGTACTAGTTATCAGCTTTCACATTTGAGATTGATTTGGCAGGTAATAATACTTTGCTTAAATGGGGAGTGCTGGGTCCTATGGGTGAAGTGCTTGATATTATTCTCCAAGTGATTTTTCCATGATCCTCATCATTGCTGGCACGCACTACGGTGTGGGACTGTAACCGTTAAGTCAAATTTGTATCCTTTTCTGTGTGAGAGCGGAACTCTCAATTTGATAATCAAGATATGTCAAGAGGATCCTAAAGGAAAAGTATAGAACATGGTAATACTAGGAGACTGTACATATTCTTGTGCCAACAAAGAGCCAACAAAGAGGTGGTGTTTCTCTTTAGTGAAAGTATGGTTCCACATTTCATTTTGTGACAAATGACTAATTTATCCGATAAAAGAATGTTATATTGAACTTATTGTTAAGTAAAATTGAATTTATAGTTATCAAGCTTGAATTTGATTTCAGATTTGATTATCAAGTTTGAATTTGGATTAATATTTGAGTCGATTCGATACAACAAAAAGTTTAGATAAAAAAATTTCAATTTGAAAAAAATTCGCCAATACATTGCCAATGTTGGAGTATCGGTTATAACAACTACACCTATGAGAATATAATGTGGAGTAATTGCCACATATGTAGGCTTTGGTGTAAAAACAAACCTTACACATAGTCCCATGGTCCCAGTGTTTCAAAAGCAAGCGCATAGTCAGGTGCACAAAGTTGGGTCCACTTTTTTGTGCCACCATATTTCAAGATTCCAAAATAGAATGGTCTGTTGTTTCTATTATAACTTTTGACTACCTTCAACATTTCTCAAACAAATTATATGGTCCACTAATAAAAAGAGAGCTCTCTACACTCATATAAAAAATTAAAATTTCATTAAGTTATGCCCCTAAAGTGTTGCACACGCACACAATGTCTTTAAGTATTGCACTAGTACAATATGTCCTCTACATATGTAAAAACAATATTCAAAAATAATATAAATTAGTTGATATAGCGCTATATGTGAACAGAAATATATGTTATATTGTGCTGAAAATTTAAATACAATTTTAGAAGAAAAACAATTATAAACAACTGCACAAAATTTCAAAATGTAAAATTTATATATTATGAAAGTTTATTTGATTTCCTATATGCTATTTTTTTACATAATATTAAAATTCATTATTCAAGTACCTCTAATTGACTCTTGAAGTCATAGGTTCTCATTTTCCAGTTTTATGTGGCAACTAAACTGTCTTTAAAGGATCTCATGATCAACCGAATTAAAGGGGCTCGTGATAAAATAAGAAAAACTTACCGAATCAAATTATACCTTGAAATTCACTAGACTGATTGAATTTCTAAATTTTCATATTTAAAGGATTGATTCGGTTGAATTTGGTAGCTATGCTTGACTCTATGTACCTCTATAGTCCATTATTTTAGGCCCATGGTATTTGGTATTCGGTGTTGGCCTAAGTGTGGTTGGACACTTGGTGATGGTTGGTGTTGGCCTCAGTGGGGCTGGTGATGGATGGATTGACCATACCCCATGAACAGATTGTTAAGAAGAATGGATATCAATAGATTTATTATGGATGGTTTTCTCAGGATTAGGTTTCCAAAGTAATCATTTGTTATCATTATGTTTATGTGCTTGTTTAATGCTTGCATTTATGTATTTATTATCATAACACTTACCTACTCTACCAAAAATATTTTTGCTTCCCAAATATTTTTCCATATTTTGAATAGCTTAGCCTCTCATTGATTCGTTCAATTATTATATTTCCCCGAAATACAAAGTGTGATATGGACTAGATTTAGATTTTATATTAAGAATCCATTATTGATTGTGTCATGCCTAATGAATCCAAATTCGGTGACATAATTTACTAGGGACCGGATTTAGATTGATATTAGTAATTCATAAGTGATTGTATTAAGCCAAATTTCTTTATATAATTTAATATGGACTAGAGTTAGATTTCATTAGTAAACAGTGGGTTTATAGCTTGTCTATTTTTCCAACTTGGATACTTATACCTTTTTCTATTTCTCCAACATGGATACTTGATAAAACTATAAAAACCCTTTGTCACTAAGAAACAAGGTTACATGTCAACTACCAAGTTAAATAACAACAATAGATTTCAAGCCATAGCCTTAGATATCCCGTGTCTTTCTTGCTATAGCCATAGAAAACCACCTACTGGGGAATTTAGACATCCGAGAACATTTCCACAACTTACAACTAATATTAAAACTCAATACAAAAGAACCTCACAGTAGAAAGAATTAAAACTCGACACAAAAGAATAACATAGCAGCATCATTACACATGTACAACAAATTATACCTTGTAAACCAAATTGGGAAAAGAAACATTCAAAGGCTTTAGTGAGGCCCTTTATTATTTGAAAATGATCAGTTATAAGCTCTTTGGTCATGCTCAAGCTTCACATGGAAATCTAGGCATCATCTCCCTCACTCTCAGCCAAAAAACCCCTTTGTCATTCTGGAGAATGGGTAAATAGGAGGATTCTCAACTCAGGGTAGTTGGAAGGTCAGGCGTTCCCAACTCTTCCACTTCCCCAAAGCTCATTGAGGTCCTCTCTTGTATTTTCCTTCATTTATTACATTTGAAATGATTTATTTAATACACAAGATTACATATGGATTCATGTGACCTCCATTGAAGAGTGAACGAAATTATTATTAACTAAAAGAGTGTTTTATTGATGGAGGGTAATCCTCTAGTAGTGACATGGGACCCTTCATCATGCCACCACTATTTATTTTTTCTTATCCTTAACCATGAGCTTAACCCTTTTCCAATATTTAGCTGAGCTAGATCTAACTCGCCATTTTTCTTGAGATCTAAATTCGGATCACATCTCTCCATTTGGATGCTTTTAGTCGCCAAAAGCTTCCTAGGAGATATGAGGGAACCTACTTTCAATATGGTTTCTCCCATACCATTTCACCTTCCTTGGCGTCTATCCCTTGAGGCCAATTTGCCATAGTTCTTAATGTCCTCTATGGGTCACCCGGTCCTTATGCTATAGCATTGTGTACTCTTTCAACTCTATCAATGGATGTGGTGCAAGGTATGCAACAGTGGGGAGAATCCATTGATCCCCATCTTCATCCAACATGTATGGCTCAAAAATTTTTAGGTACTCCACATTCACCACTGCACTCATTTACATGTATGGAAGGAGTCTCAATCTGAAATAATTCTTGTTTACTTATTTAATGATGTCAAATAGTGTTTACGTGAGAGTCTTGGAATTCTTTATTGGTCCTTTTCAACATTTCCTTGTGTAGGTGAATCTGTACCTTATCTCCAACATGGAACTAGTGGTATTCTCGGTGCTATTCATGCCTAGATTTGTACTATTGTTGGATTCCCTCAAGCTTCTCATGTACATTTAGATGTATTTTCCCAATATTTTCCATGAACATGAATGATTTTTTCATGTCTCATCGTAACTCTCACTCATCCTTCCTCTATCCATATGCCACATCAAATGGCAAAGGAGGTGGGTATCCAAAACATGTATCAAAATGAGACTTGTTGGTGGAGGAATGCAAATGAATGCTTGCTTGTATGAATGTTGAATGTACACCAAATATTCATACTAGGGCTTCAGATGCTTACTATTATAACCTCTCAGTAGTTGTACCAACATCCCATTAGCCACTTATGCTTGTCCATCAGTTTGTGGATGGAATGCACTGGAATACTTCAGCTTAGTGTACATCCTCTTCCAAAGTGTTGTCTAGAACTTAACTAAGAATTGTCTATATTGGTAAGAGATAACTGAGTTAGGAAATCCAAAATGCACCTAGATGTGACACTCTATTTCCTCTCATCCAAATATCATCTTCTTGCATGTTATTAATACACACATCTTGCTAAAGAGATAAATTGGGATAAATAGATAGTCATGGCCTTTACATCACATGGGAAATCCTTCAACGAAGTCTATGGATATTCTCTCCTAAGGTATAAGGTATACTTGGTACTAGAAATGGCACATACAACCTGAAATTTTAATTATTTGGCTTGTTGATGCTACATGTGGCATAACACCTAGTAAACTATGCCACCTTCTCCTGTATATAATTTGGCTAGTAGATGTGACTCTATAAATTTTTCACTATCTTTGTGACTCCAAAATGTCCAATGATATTGGAAGTGTCATATTTCCTCATTAGCATAATCCTTCTCCCCTAGAGAATGCACAACTTGTCCAACTTGTATAATAGTCCTTCTTGGAGCTGGGATTCATTTGCTTTGGTTTCCATGAATTCATTCTCCATTAGTTGCTTGTAAACACCTCCAAAATATTCATATTCATTGTATTCCTCATTGAGAAGGTTGACAAGATCATGTTTGAATGGATCAAATTATATGATCACACCTACTATTTCCACATTTTTCAGCAGTGGTTGTGAGATCATGTCTACTAGTTTATTTGTGACTCCTTTCTTTTACTTAATTAATAGCTAGAATTGTTGCAAGAAACCCAACCATTTGTAATTCTTTACTTGTTGTATCGTGTTCTGACTTTGTGGGTAATGCAGGGGTTGGTGATCGATGTGGATGATGGCCTCTTTTGCAAGGAGATAGTCCTTCTATTTCTTTATTGCTTATACAATTGCGATGAGTTCTTTATCATTAGTGGGGTAATCGAGCATTGCTCCATGGAACAACTCCAAATAGTAGAATACTAGTCTTCCTGCTTGTACCAGTACTGCTCCTAATGCATATCCACTGGCATCAATCTCCACAATATAGGAATGGTGAATATTGGGACATCACTTATCCTTCTCTTCGGGTCTTCCAATGCTCTCTCCCTTTGGAATTCATGGAGTGCAAAGGTGCTACAATAGTAGAGAAGTTGGAAATCAATTTTTTAAGTACTGGGATGCTCCCATGAAAATTCTAGCCTTGATCATGCCAATTGGGGTAGACCATTTATTAATGGATGCAATATTCTCTAGGTCTACTCTCAACTCTCCTCCATTGAACATATGTCCTAAATTATCCAATGACTCCTTTCCAAACCAGAATTTTTTGAGCTTGGCAATTAATTGGTTCATCCTTAAGGTATCCAACATGTGTGTCACATGTGAAAGGTTCTCTTTCCACGTGTTTCTAAAGATTATTACGTCATCTAGATATACTATCAAAAATGAATCAATAAATAGGCATAGCACATCATTCATTAATCTCATGAAATTCGTAGGAACATTACATAAACCGAAAGGGATCACTAACCATTAATAAAAACTTTTCCCAGTTTTGAACATTGTCTTCTACACATCTAAGTTGTACTTGATCCCCACATGATGATATCCAACTTGAGGTCTAGTGTGATGAAGAACCTGGATTCTTGCAGTTGTTCCAACAAGTCATCAATTTGTGGCAAAACATATATGTCCTTGATGGCGACATTTTTTAGGGATCAATAGCTAATGTGCATTCTCCATATCTCATCCTTCTTTGGCACTATGATGATGGGTGAACCACAAGTTGATGTATTGGGTCTCATTACTCCATGCTCTAACATCTATTATAGTTGTTTCTTCACTTCATTTGCTTCAATACTAGACTGCCTATACAGTCCAATATTAGGCAATGGATATTTCGACAACAATTGAATTTCATGCCCTACTTCTTGTATGGATGGTAGTCCACGAGGCTCCTAAAGAAGATCCTTGTAGAATTCAATCAACTATTGTATTTGTTGACATTACTTGCCAAGGATGAATCCATCGCCATTTTCCTACCTTCTCCTTGCTTCTTTCCTTCTCCCATGAACAACAAAAAAAATTCCTTTGTGATGCTTATGAATCTCTTGCGTTATGAGCATTGATTAGAGAAAGTTTGTGTATGTCCTTGTGCGCATTGATGGCATAATATTTCCCATCTTTGACAGGAATATATTGGTTTTCCCTCTTCCTAAAGATTTCATCTCTCACAGATAAATATGGGATTCCAAAGATGACCCCACACACATCCATCGGAACCACATCTGCAACTAAGTTCTAGTTGATGGAAAACTTGAATTTTCATTAATTTTTTACCTTTAGCTCCACATATTGTCTCACCCAACATAGGGGGTTTGGTGGTGGATGGTCCTTAGTCTCTAAGTCAAGCTTCTCAACCAACTGCACATATATTAAGTTGGATTTTGATCCCGGATGGAACAAGTAATCCATTGTACTTTGTCTTGTGTAGATTTTGATATTGAACAACTATGTCTTCTCCTTGTATTATCGGTGGCTACAACCAACAATTGCTACTTCTCTTTGAAGAGTAGTGCAACTCACCTTTACTTCCAAGTTTGATGTACTGTCCACTTTTTCCTCGAAATCTACTATGATTAAAGACTTCTTCTTCTTTTTCATTTGAAATATTTTGTGGTGTTTTTCAAGGTTTAGTTTCCAACAATCCTCCTCCATATGCCCTATCTTTTCGCAATCCTTATATTGCTTGAAAGAAGGTTTGGCCTCCTATTCAATGGCACAATCTTCTTTCCATTCCACTTCTTTTTGGTCTTCCCTTTCTTTTGTTCTTCATATTAATATGCTTTCTTGCATGTACTAGGTTGTTGCTTATGCTCGTCTCCCTTAAGATATTGTGCTTCTAGACTAGCTTCATCTATTGTCTTAGGCCGAAACAACATTAACTAACATCAAATTTATGATAGTAATGCACCCATGTAGTTAATCAAAGTTGCATGACGGTCTTGTAGGAGGAATTTTTAGAGGAGATACTATAGCTCATAAAGTTCTCCAAGGAGATGTGTTGCCTTCTTTATGATCACTTCTCTCTACAGTGGTAGAATGGAAACCACTTGGATGGATGAAGGTAGAGGGTTTTACTATGAATGCTACAATATTTAACCAAACAAGAACAACCAATAAAAGAACGCTTGAACTATTACTACAACTCAATCAACTTATTTTTTATTTGATTTGATATGATGATTGCATTGGTTGACAAATAGAATATAAATACATGTAATATCTTCTAAAGTGATTCGATTAACACAATCTAGAAATAGGTTTTAAAAATTTCTAAGTGAGAAGATATCTATAAATTGCAATGTATAAAAGAAACTAAATCTAACTTGCAATTTACAGTCAACCTCGAGAAACTCATCTAGTTCTTTTTACCATGGACTGTAAACCTCGAGACACACATCACAACTCATCTAGTTCTTTTTACAACTGATTAGTTTAGCAAGAATAATTACAATATTCCAACACCATAGTTAGAGCTTTGATATTCTCTATCGATACCTTGTGTGTAATTTTCTCACTCCTGCGTTATATATTGTAACATGGTTGTAGTTTATCCTCTTCGTCAAGGCATCTATGATCAATTGTAATACTACAAGAATTTCAGTCGAATTCCATTAAATCATTGATATAATGATATTTAAAGTTGATATGATTCCACGTAGCATGATACTGCGGAATTTTTATAAGTGCCACTCTTCTACGATTGTCATGGTTAAATATTATTGATTTTGATTTGTCAAGTTGATGTTCCAAAGCAAATAATTACTCCCCGGATATATGATTTATTCTCTTTATAATATTCCAACTTCTCGCGGTACATCTATGACAAAGTGCATTTTTTTTTCAATTTTTTAAATATGAATCCACAAATTTTCATCCTAAATCAAAGAGATTTTTTTTTTTGATTTTATCAACCACATGTTGTAATGTGTGCTACCGAGTACAAATTCTTCCTGAGAAGAAAAATAGAATTTAGTGTGCCCTTAAAAAAAAACCTATAATGTGTCCTACCAAGTACACATTCTTCTTGAGAAGACATATAGATTTTAGTGTGCCCTTAAAAAACTTGAAAGCATGAGTAAAAAGAGAATGAAAGCACTCCAATGGATATGTATAAATAGTGAAGGGGATTTCTTTGAAAAATGTTTAAAGTTAAAGGGTTTTTTTCAAGTCTTTTAAGACAAAGAACTCTTAGACGACACAACATAATACATTAAAGAAATTATAGATTCCCATATGTTCTATATCCATTATGATTATGATTGTTGATAATTATGCCTAATATGTAAAAGTATGAAAAGAATAAGGACAAAGCGTGCAATAATACATGCCTAAGTTATGGAAGCAATAAATCGTGTTATGTATCTTTTTAGAAGAACATGGGATGGTAGCGGAATAATTTTGATGAATATATATATATATATCAAAAGGTAGTTGTAGGTTTTGAGTAAGAAAAACATAGATGATGAATACATGAAAACTCTTTACATTGTCTTGGACTTCAAGAAGATGTGGTAGCAAAAAGGCCAAGAAGAGACCAACAAAAACAAAGGAGAGACCAACAAAAACAAAGGTAAAAATATTGTAGCTAATCCTAAGAGGCATAGCGAAAATTGTGAAGTAAATGGGCATACATGTACATGAATCCTAGTCTTGTAAACTTCATTTAACATTGCATCCAAAATGGTACAAATCCAAGAAAGGAGTGACGACATCTACAAAGACTTTTAAAAATGGTAGAGGGTAGATTGGATGTGGATGAAAGAAGATTCGTGTACACCACCTTGCAATAACAAATGGTTAATAAAGATAAAGAGCACTATTCCAAGTCAATGTTCAATTGAGGAAACATAAGTTAAAGGTTTTTTCTTACATTGACCCTTAATGTAATGTGATTTCTAGAACATTTTTTTCATTTTACAATGTTGATGCTCTCAAAGGCATCATGTAATTGTCCATGGGATCAACCTCTGTTAGGGATGGTTCCGACCGATTACCCCAACTCATTAGAGAAATTCCGAGGTAAAAAATGGGTCTCAAAACAATAATATTATACAACAAAAATCACCAATAGGATTCAAGATGATGATGTCAACCATGGAGGATGAATCAACATTTTTTGGGTAAAAGGTAAAAAGGTGAAAAAACTACTTTTCAACTCGTATTTTCAACGTATCTCCTTGTATACTCAATCAAATTTCGAGCAGGAGCACTTGTTGGATGGGGAATTCAATTCTGCACCCAACGAGTGCCCACACGACATACTCATGATCGACCCCACGCCTCGAAAAACAAGAAATTCATGAAAAACGTGATGATGAAAAACGTGAATTTCCTTTTTTTCGAGGCACGAGGTCCATCAAAAGTATGATGTGTGGGTACTCATTGGATGAATAATTGAATTCCCCATCCAAAGAGTGCTCCTACTCGAAATTTGATTGAGTATACATGGAGATAAGTTGAAAAAATAGTTTTCTTTTTTATTCCTCCAAAATTTGATGAGGTATGCTAATATTATTTTATTATTTACACTATCATTGTATAATTTTCCTTAGAAGGCCCATTTTAGATGGAAGAGAAAAGAACGGGTGAAAAGCAGAGAACGTATGTAAAATGAATATTTTATATTGTAGAAGATGATTACAACAATTGTGCCCCGGGTAATTTATACCCTAAATGGGGAAGAGAGGTGACTTTTCAAGTCATCTCTTAGTTTAATTACATTAATTTACCAAAATTAAACCTAGATTAATATTTTAAAATTAGCATTTGTAACATTGCCTTCTTCTTTTTAAAATGCTTTGTCCTCAAAGCAGGGTAATGACGGATATTGTTGAACGAACTTCTCAATTTCCCATGACGCATCTTCTTCTAGGCAATTATTCCATTTAATGAGGTATTCCTTGATCATTCTAGTGCGTAATCTCTGTTCTCTGATGTTGATGACAGCTTCTGGTTCTAAGATAAGTTTCCCTTCTTCGTCCAGAGCAGGAAGTGTTGTTTGAACTGATTGATGTTAACCCAACAATTTTTTAAATTTGAAACATGGAAGACGTTGTGAATTCATCTCGAATCGGGTAACTTCAATTCGTATGCTACCGGGCTAATCTTTCTGACAATTTGATAGGGTCCATAAAACTTGGGTGCCAATTTGTTTTTTCCTTGTTGCTTTAGTGACAATTGTTTGTATGGTTGAATCCTTACAAATACCCAATCTGCTAATTCAAACTCTCTTTCTGTTCTATGTTGATTTGCTTGCTGCTTCATATGAATTTGTCCCATAGATAAATTATCCTTTAGTACTTGCATTACTGGTTGATTTTCTTCAAGTTGACTTTTCACTGCGGGTACTTTTGCATTACCTTGAATGAATTTCTTCCATCTGGGCGGCTCATGCTATACAATGCTTGAAAGGGTGTCATCTTAGCTGACATGTGATAGGTAGTGTTATACCACCATTCTGCAAGGTGTTGTAACCATTTTTTATGTTTGTCAGTGACGAAACTATGAAGATATGCTTCCAGACATTCGTTGACAACTTCTGTTTCCCATTTGTCTGTGGATGATAAGCTGAACTCATGTTAAGAGTGATCCCAATTTGTTTACAGAATTCCTTCCAAAAATTGCTTGTGAATTTGGCATCTCTATCGCTAACAATAATTCTTGGGAATCCATGTAATTTGTAAATATTTTTACAAAATACTTCAGCGATCTATTTAGCGGAGTTAGTTTTCTTGATACAAATAAAATGTGCATATTTCGTTAATCGGTCCACTACCACGAAGATTTTTTCCTTACTATCAGATAGGGGTAACCCTTCAATAAAATCCATAGAGATTTCCTCCCACTTTTGCTTTGGAATGTTTAGTGGGTGGAGTAGCCCTGGATTCATGACGTTTTCGCTTTTATTCCTTTGACATGTGTCACATTCGGCTACATATTTTTGAATGTCTTTATGCATTCCTTTCCAATAGAATGATTGTATGGCATTGTAATATGTCTTGAAAAAACCTATATGTCCTGCGGTAGGTGAGTCATGAGCTTCTATCATCACCTTAGTTTTAAACCTTGATGTTGGGTTTAAATAGATCCTTCCTTTGTACCACAAGATGTCATTTCGCCACTCGAATTTTGGACCTCTATTCGGATCTTTGATTAAGGCGCAAGTGTTTGGCTCTTTAGTATATTCTTTTCGTATTTAATCCAACCACTCCAGAATAATGATTGAAATTGCATATGTCTGGGCTTCATCCTTCCTAGATAGAGCATCAACAACTATATTGTCTTTCCCTTTCTTATGTAATATCTCCAGATCAAAAGTAGCGATTTTTTCTATCCACTTCTGTTGTTCTATTGACAATATCTTTTGTTGAAGGAGATATTGAAGACTGTTATAGTCTGTTCTTATCAATATTTTGCTCCCTAGAAGGTACTGTCTCCATTTTGTTAAGGCAAGTATAATGGCCAGCATCTCTTTATCGTAAGTGGATCTCAAACTTTCTCTCTTATTGAGCTTTCTACTTTCGAATGCTATTGGGTAACCTTCTTGCATCAAAACTACTCCTAGTCCGAAACCTGAGGCGTCACATTCGACTACAAAAGGTTTTGTGAAGTCAAGCATGGCTAATACAGGTGTTGAAGACATCATGCATTTTAATGTTTCAAAACATTTTCCCGCTTCACTATTCCATTAGAAGGAATTCTTCTTCAATAAATTTGTGAGAGGGGTGGTTTTATGGGCGTAAGTTTTTACAAATCTTCGATAGTATCCTATTAGGCCTAGGAATCCCCTTATTTTTGATATGTTATTGGGTTTGGGCCATTCCATGATTGCCTTGATTTTACTTGGATCGACTTTAACTCCTTCCTTCAATATCTTATCGCCCAGGTAGTCCACTTCCTCTTTTCCAAAGGTGCACTTAGACCTTTTTGCATAGAATTGGTTTTCTTCCAAAATGGTAAGTACTTCACTTAAGTGTTCCAGATGGTCCTTCCATGTTCTGCTATATATGAGGATGTCATCAAAAAGTACTAGTACGATTTTTCTTTAAAATGGCTAGAACAATTCGTTCATTGCGGCTTGAAACGTAGCTGGAGTGTTAGTCAAAACGAAGGGCATTACTTTGAACTCATAATGGCCTTCATGAGTGCAAAAAGCAGTTTTTGCTATGTCTTCCACTCTAACTTTGATTTGATAATAGCCAGATCAGAGATCAAATTTTGAGAAATACTTGGCCCCATGAAGTTCATCCAGCATCTGATCAATGAACATAATCGAAAATTTATTTTTAATAGTTATTTTGTTGAGTCCTCTATAATCTATGCATAATCTGAACGAACCATCCTTCTTTCGTACTAACACTACTGGGGCTACATACAGGCTTCTGCTTTTTGAAATGACACCACATTTTAAAAGATCTTGAGTTATCCTTCCAATATCTGTTTTATGGTGATGTGGATATCTGTATGGTTTGCTATTGATAGGTTTTGACCCTGGTTCAATCTCAATTATGTGTTCAATCTTCCTGTTTGGTGGGAGCTCCATCGGAAGCTCTTGGAACACCTTGTGATGTTTTTGAATTAGATATTGTATCTCTGGTTGTTTGTCCATATCTCCTTCATATGTTAGAAGATCCATTTCTTGACATTGAAGTATGTATGCTGGTGCACCTTTCCGAAGTAGCTTTTCCATCTTATGTGACGTAACTAACTGTGTCAGAGGTGGTTGGAACCCATATAACTTGTATGTCTTCCCGAATGATTCAAATTAAATAAAATGCTCTTGGTGAGTTGCGGAGTATGTACCCAAGGTTTGTAACCATTGTATTCCTAATACTACATCAACTCCTCCCAACGATACCACAAAGAAATATGATTCTAAGTTGTACTCTTGCAATTGTAACTTGACCTTATGACATTTTCCCACATTGTCAATCTTCTTTCCATATGCTACCATAACCTTCATGTTAGGTACTGGAAATATAAATAGGTTAAATACTTTAGCAAGGTTGACATTAATGAAGTTATGGGTGCTGCCACTGCCGATGAGAACTGTGACGTTATTCTTTTTAATATGTCCTTTAATCTTCAATGTTTACGGTTGGGAGATTTTGGTAATAGCGGCTAATGAGATTTTTGGGGTGTCGTCCTCGATTTCTGTTTGGTAGTCTGGTTGGCTATTCGTATCATTCTCAATTGGTTCCTCAACTTCCAACTCTGCTTCTTCTGCTTCACAGGCATACAATTTCTTTTGTAAGCATCTGTGCTTAGGATCCCATTTGTCTCCATAGAACTTGCATTTCCCTTCCCTTATTCTTTGGGCCTCTTAACTGGGCTCCGTTCCTTCCCTGAGTTGTGGCGGTGTATATCTTAGATTTCCTGTGTATGTTGATTGGAAGGGCTTCCTTTTGTAGTTGTCCTTATCGAAATTTGTATGAACAGGTTTCTTGAATTTGCTTTCAATGATCCTGGCTTTACGTCGGGCTTCCTCCATGGTTGAGATGTTATGTAACTCTAGTTCATCATGGATGTGTTGTTTAAGATTGTATATGTAGGTCTGTAAGCGTTGGTCATTGGTTAACTCTGGAACTCGAGTCGACAGTGCTTCCCACTCACAGGTGTACTCATCGACACTACTTTTCTGTTGTAGCCTTGTGATTTTGGCAAAGAAGTCTTTTTCTTCAATGCCTTAGAATCTTTTAATGAGGTTGTTCTTGAAACTAACCCAGTTGTGAGAACAGATTCTTGCAGTTTTCTTCCACCATAAGTACCACTTATAAGCATTGCCTTCTAGATGCATGGAGGCATATTTAAATTTCTCCTCTTCGTAATGGATATTGTGGATGTCTAAGTATTCCTCGGCTTTGTTAATCCATGCTATGCACTGTCGTTCGTCCCCGTCGTATTTGGGTAGCTCAACTTTCACCCATATTTGGCATCCTTGTGTATATGAGTATGATGACGACATGTTGAAAGGATCCGACTGATTCGGTGTTCTGGGAGAGTTTGGATGCAGATCTTTTGCTAATGGTAATCTGTCCAAGATGGCGTTTAAAACTGCCTGAGTTTCCTTTTGGTCTTCTTGTAGAGTGAGAACGGTGTTCTCTATTCGTGACGTGATTTGTGTCCAAGTCACTGCCAAATTGTCACTGGTTTGTTTGATCTTTTCCTGGAGTTCCTCATAGTTCTTGTTAATATTCTCATTGATTGAATCGAACCGGGCGTTTAATTCACTCATTGATCTGGTGATTGGTGGAATCTTCTCGGCGTTGAATGTGGATTTATTTTTATTAGCTATACGAAGCGAGCCCGCCACGATTTTTTTTTAAGTAATTATAATTATTATTATTATTATAATATAGTTTTTTTAATTAAATAATAATAACTATTAATAAGCAATAATATTAGGTATTAATTTTTTTAAAAATGGATGATGGGGCTGATAGGAAGCGGAAGAGGTACAGGAAGCGGAAGAGGTGGCGGTGGAAGGGTGGATGCATAGCCTAGGAGTGGCTGCGCAATGGAGGGGTGTTGCGGGGTTGGAGTGATAAGGGAGGGAGGTGGAGCTGAGAGGAAGGAAGGGACAGAGGAGGGAGGGAGAGGGCAGTGAGGACGCGCAGAAGGAATGCATGGAGGAGGGTGGGATTAGGCAGGCGGAAGCATGTAGGAGGTGAAAGGAACGACGCGGGTGGTGGAGCTTTCCATCAATTATTTTATTATCTCTCAGGCTGTAATTCTTTTGGTGTTCTTGTCTTGCGACAAAATTTGTTGTTAGAAATTTTCTGAGAAATACTTACCTAAAAAAATCTATTTGTAAAAAGGTGAAACATCATTTTTTCAAAAGGGAGCTATAAGGGAAATTTAAAAAAATTAAATTTGTATTGGAGATGATCTTCAAGCAAATTTTGGAATAATGCTTTGTATGCAAGGAGATGGTGCTAGAGTGAAAATGTTTCCTTTTATAAATACAAGTATTCAATCTTTTAATAAATAAAAAAATGAGAAATATTTTGTGGTGGTGTATATGTCCTTTGCCTATCCCAAAATTGAATAAGGGGGTTTAAAGATAATTGTTCTTGTGGATGGTGGTTATTGTCTCAAATGATTCTTTTGTGTGTCTATTTTTTGACATGCAAAATTCATCCTCGTAATTTCTTGTTGCATATATGAAAGACATCATAAAAGATCATTCAACAAGCACAAGAAATAAGCTCCATCAAATCAAAGGATAAATCAAAGCATTGTCAAGCACATATAGTCAAGCATGTCAAAGAAGCAAGTGAACGATTCAAGAAGTCAAAACGCCAACAAAAAATTCAAATTTGAAGATTAAGTTCAAATTTAGAGTCACAATCAAATGTAACTTACAAATAGTCATTTTGTAAGTTTACTTGTCTTTTCTAAAATCAAGTCAAGTTGAATTTGTATTTTGGGTGCATTTTTTGTTGAACCCGACACCCTTCATTCTCTGTTTTCATCAATAACTGTAAAAACACATTTTTGGGTGCATTTTCGGTTGTGCCCGACACCCTAAAATTGTCATAAAATCTCAAGAGAGTGTGACATATATGCAACTGTGAAAGTGTCAAGTACTAGCTATCCTGAAAACAAATAAAATCAAGTGAGCATGAAAACAAGAAAGTGAAAGTGAGCGAGCGTGACAATGGGTAAAGGAGTAAATCAACTTCAAAATGATAATCAGAACATCAAAGAACTTCAAGAATCCTTAGAAAAATTGGAAAATCAAGTTGTTGAACTTCAAGACCAACTTGAAATGAAGGAGAAAGTGATTAAACTCTTTCAACTACAAATTCTTGAAAATCAAATGAATGATGCTACTTACGATACAAATAACCTAATACAAGAGACTATGACTGATGATTCCTTATCTAGTGATGAGAACGAATCCTTGATAAACAATTTTGAAGATGATGATTTCAATTAGCTCCAACATCAATAACAATCTTAACAAGTCTTTCTTCATCACAACCCTCTATTTAATGATGATGATGATGATGATGATGATTCATATCAACAAAGAGTGCAACCGAAATTCAGTGGGGAAAATGCAAAAGTAGTATCCAATGAATATGAATCTTCCAATGAAAATGAAGCTATCTTTCAAGCGTTTTCTTTTGAGTTCAATAAAGAAAACATTCCATGGTGCAACAACATGTAGAGAATCAACTTCCAATAATGTCAAAGCAACAGCTTCAAAATGATCTTTCCAAGCCCATCATCAGACCTTGGGAAGAAAGTAGATACAACAGACAAAGAAAAGGACTTGGATATGAAAAAGATGTGACTTTTCATATTCCAGACTACTCCAAACCTATTCAGTTTGTGAGTGCAGGATTCATAAATGAAGAATCCAATCAAAAAGTCCATGAAGAAGCTAATAAAAAAGTTGATGAAAATCACATGGAAGAAATTCTTGAATGCCAACTTTGTCATCGAGTTGGTCATTTGAAGACAAATTGTTTTGATCTCCATCCTTGTCAATATTGTGGCAAGAAGAATCATTCATCAGAAAAATTTTCCAAGAGAAACAAGTCTACAAGATTAAAAATTCACTATGGGTGGATCAATCCTTAGGAATGGACATAAACAACCAAGAAATTATATCAATCTTACTGAAGAGTGCAATCTCAAGTAAGACTCATCTTGTAGCACATAGTCTTTTTCGTACCTGATAGAGTATAACTCCAGTGGTACCCTTATGGCGTAGCTTTTGAGCATGGTCCTCATGGGATGAGATAACATGTGGATGTTTCCACATGCCCACTTTGAGTTGAAATCTAAATGGTGCTCTCTTGCATCTTAAAGGGGGGGTACATTTACAAAATACTCTTTCTTTTAAAGGGGGAGTAGATATGGTACAATGATGAAATGGTTAAGGGTAAACCACATGAAAACCCACAGCTTCTCACCTTTCAGCTAACAAAGGAGGTAATATTGATAATGGTTGTCATTCTTCAAGTTTCGACATCAAAATTATGTAGATGGAAGATTCTGAAACAAAACTCTGAATATGGACAAAAGTCTGTAGATGGCAGACTCCAAAAATTTTCAAAATGGGAAACAAACAACAAAAGTCTGTAGATGACATACTTCAATACACTACTATGAATATGGTCAAAAGTTTGAATATGACAGACTTCAAAATTATCAAAATGGGAAACAACAATAGTCTGTAGATGGCAGACTCCAAATGTCAGAAAGGAAACAATAGTTTTTAGGTGGCAAACTCCAAAATTGCGGATGAAGAATTATAGTTTGCAGATGGCAAACTCAAAATAGTTTGTAGATGGAAAACTAATGAAAACAACAGTCTATGGATGGTAGACTCAAATACATGATGCATTGAGATGTTAATTGATGGATAACAATGTTGATGGATCATTTCAGAGAGCACTTCATTAATTGTATCATGGTGATCTTCACCAATTAGCAGAAGATGCCAGCCTCTTCTAGCTAAATCACTTGGTAAATGATGAAATTATCAAGTACACAGGGAATGTTCAGAAATGGCAGTTGTTCACTCCATAAATTTAGCTCTCTTCAAGTTCATTTCAGATGAACCATTCAGAATCCAGATTTGATGGTTTCTCAGGCATATTTTTCATTGAAGCACAGAGGAAGGCTTCTGAAAGATCCATCATATCAGCTTCAACAGTAGTTTTTATTGCTTAGTTGATACAAAAACATAAACTTGTGATTGAGAGGGGGAATGTTAGTGTCAAAACCCATAAATTCCAAAAAATTTAAAAATTTTAAGATAGCAATAAATGTTATTAAATGTAGCCACATGACTGTTTGTTTAGCTTACGTGGTCGTAAATATGTCTAATGATCTGTTATTATAATTAGATTTGGTTATGAGTTTCTTTACCATTGCTATTTTGTTTTTTCTGTCTTTCAACCACCAGGGGAAACTTTCATGACAGATTGGATTACTTAGCTTCCGAGCTAATGCATCCCAATGTCCTTCTCATACAGGTGTATAGGTAATGTGTGATTGCTAAAAAAAAAAATCTTTTAAGTACGAGCAATCAGTTAGATGTACCAATCACTTCAGTAAAGGTCTATGCGTATTAGCAAGTTTTTCTAAACGTATAACTCTTCCTGTATTTATGCCAATTTTAACTTCAGGTTATGTTTTTGAGTTTTACTTTAATTACGAAGGACTTTCCTTATCATCAACACTGCAAAGAGTATCTGTCAAAGTCTGTCTTCTATCTTAGATTTTAAAGATTTGCCTTGTTGGTACTACAAGTGCTTTCATAAATGATACTTGAGTAAAAGCTATAAGCATCTTTGGAAATAGTCCTTCATTATCACAATTGATTTAACTTGTTGTGTATTAAAGATAACACAGGTCTATTTTTCTTGCACCAATATGTATGAGTTTCAAAGTCGAATTCCAACAGTTAAAGTTCCATCATGAAGAAATGACAAGTCTTAAATCCTCCATGCAATGTTATCTCAATATTACAGTGTCATGTATTTATTCCCTACGTCTCTACCATAATCTAGAAAATTGACAGAGATATAGTATCTCTTATTTTCACATTAGGCTAGGGTATAAATTTAATGATCGATTTGCAATTAGAAATTGATTTACTTGATACCACCTCCTTGGCAGTTTTTATAATAATTTAACATATACTCTATACTTGAAAACAGACTCCAAGTCTTATTCTCGATTGCTATTGACTGAGCAAATTTCTGTTAAAAAACAATACAAGGTATTAAAGACATCGATTAAGGGTTTTGATTATTATATGAATGATATGAGTTTTTATCCTTTATAAAGATCTTGCAATAATGTTTTATCTACATATAATATGAGATTTTATTTGTCAACAATGATAAGATTATCATTGGAATCTTTGAACTTTGATATCATTATCTCCATTGTAATTATTGTAGGTCCGAGTATCATACTTCTCCAATACTAAATCGAAGCATGTGTTAACATGGAAATTTTGTTAAGTTCGGAAATATGGTTTATTACCATAGTTGGGTATCATTGCTATGATTTTAATTGATTGACAATAAATGGGATTGAGACTATGGAGTCTCGACCCACATCATGGAAATATTTAGCTACTACGTGGTTTAACGAGAGCCAAGTGCTTGTGATATAAAAACTTTGGACCTAACCCTACCTTGATCTTTTCCTTCGCCTTCGGGCTCGGGTCTTTTTGCAACATCTCCAGGTCTGAGTCGTGTTGTGGCATTATTAACACAGCTTCAAGGTTGTTACATTGCTTAGTAGCTTACATACAGCTTCAAACCTTCGTATTGGTTCATGGCAAGGTCTGGGAGTCGTTGCTTTTGCTATTTGGCATCTTGTTAGGTTGTTAAGACCTAGGATTCTATCTTTTTCTACCATATTACCCTGGTTCAGTTTCCATTGTCTGCAATGTTCTTAAAGTTGGTTTGTTTAAGCTCCTCAGAGGAATGATAGCACGTCGCTTCTCGTAACTCATACCCTGGTGCAAATGTTTGGGATTTCCCTTCTTCATTTCGTGGCTACCAGTCCATCTACTGTATGTGGAATTACCGGTGAGTTTCAGGTCTTCTCTTCGTATTCTATATACAAAATTTGTTTTAAATATTTCAAACAAAATATTTAAGTGGTAACTAATGACACTCCATTACTTGCAGGTCCTGGCTCCATTCGCAAGGTGCATGACTCCAGCTTCGATTGTTAGTTGCTTAACCGGGTAAGCCTGGTCTTTTACCATGGCGTTCCTCCTTGTTGGTTGTTTGTATGGTTTGGTAAGAAGGGCCATCCTTGTGGATAGCGCTGTGCTGTTTGGTCCTGAGACTGACTACGGTCATTTGTAATGTAATCTTGTTGCTAGAGGTGTTTAGGGTTTAGTAATGTGTAAATAAACGCTATGAGTCTGCTTAGAATGACGGGGTTACGGCCTCAGGGTTTTGATACTATACCTATACTTGCTTGGGGTTTTTACCCAGGATTTTTGGAATTTCACTTAATATATTTTGTGTCTGGTACAATGGCTTGTTTTGTGTCTGCGTTTTTCCTTAAATTCAATGCTATGTGTTGGGAACTCGGCTGTAGGTAGAAGTCATTGTAAGAGTTCAATGTTTGAAGGTTATGACTTGTTATAAGTATCCTGTATGTTTTAAAATGTTGTATGTGGCATTTCGACTTTATGTTTTAAAATTGTCTATACTTTGAAGTCTGGCTGCGGCCGTGGTAGAATCGTTGTCCCAATTTTAAATGTGTAATACTTGTAAGTCTGAGGTGTTGGGTGTTCAATGTAAATCTTACAGTTGTAGGTTATTGTTAAAACTTAATCTATTAATATGTTGATAATTCTGTCAAGAAAAGTTGGGAAGCCAAATGCTATAAATGTAACAAAAACGAAACTCAACGAGAAGCTAAATATTGTTATGTTTGTGTAAAGAATTATGAACTACATTATCCTGCTACTGATAAACCTTTATAGATAAATACTATAGGCTTTACGTACATGAGTTTTGTTATTCACTATTAATTTAAATGGGGTTTTTACCCAGGTTTGGATAATATAATTTGTGAATTTAAACTCTTGCTTCTTTGGTGGTTTTAATACACACCAGGATAGGTTCTGCGTTTTACAATCTACAATGTAGTGGAAAGGAGCTACGTCTGCGGTCGAGTCATTGTAATACTAATCAAAGTTTAAACACTTGTAATAAATTTCTTATTGTTAATAAATAGAGTAGTAGGGTTTGATTCTGAAATGACAACCATGGTTTGGTTCAGATGCTATCTCTGTAGGTACGATTTCTAAATTTGATAATTATTCTATTGTTAAGATAGGACTCTGTCGATACTGTACATTCACATGAAGAATTTGAGCTCGATAGTGAGCTAAAACTACTGTGCTGATAAAAAGATTAAGACAAAAAAATAAAAAATACTACTTGGTTTAAGCTCGGCCTCGAGCTAGTTATCGTTCTGTCTTTGTTTGATTCTGTTTAAAGTTTAATAACTAGATCAAAACTCTACCGAAGGTTTCTTGTTGTAGAAAAACTGGAAGGATAGATTCTAAACAAACTCCACGGTCAGGAATCTTTTGTTTAAATAACTAATCAGTTTGTTTTACTTAGGACTTTGTCAAAAATAGTTAAACAGGTGAAAAACATTGCTATACTGTTATTTCTAGTTCAAGGTTGAGTTAAATAAAAGTTCAGCCAATCCTTTCATATGTTCTGTCGGTAAATAAATAAACTTACTAATATAATTTGGTTCGTCCATTATTGTTATAGATAATAACCTGTACACTGGTTAGCTATGGTTTGTACCTATTAGATTATCTATGAAAATAAATTTACTGTGGTTATACGGTTATCTATATTTCTGTTTCTATAATTGTTTTAACGAGTTTATTTCCAGAAAAATATTTACTGTATAATTAGCCTATACTTATCTATTTAACTATTGTAATAACCAAGTGTAAGATCACAATAACATCCTATAACTTAAAAACATCAAAGCGTATCACGCATAAAACAAATACTTGAACTGTAAAATAATAGTGATATTAGGAAATTTCTAAGACATAATAATTCTGCAGAATCTACCTACTAACAATACAGAGATGCTAACTTTTACTAAAATAATTACTGTTCAGACATAGAGGAGATAGTCATAATCTACATTTATATTTACTCAATAAATAGCAGGACTAAGTGACAGAACCTGTGTCAATTGTAGACAACAACAGCAATGGGAGGTTGTTCCTCCCTACCAACTCCTAGAGAGTGCCCAGACAGCACTTCTCAGGACCCCCGAGCTTGCTCTGGTCTCCCTGGCTGGAACTAGGTGCAGCAAAACAATTCACTCAGCCAAAACAGCTAAACTGGAACCAAGTTACTGCAGCATCCCACTCAAACAATTTTCCTTACTGTCCATCCCTCTTCCTCAATGGGACTCCTGAATAGCATTCACCTGAATGTATTCTCCCTCCAAAACTGTTGAACCCCCAGCTCAGTTCATTGAGTACTATTTAAAAGATTGCCTAGGTCTTTGTTGGGTTAACTGTCATTAATGAGCCACCTGCTCAGATTCCACTTTCTTGGGGAATCATGACCCCAAAATATAGGGAAGTTGCCACCTGCAACTTAGGAAGTGTTTGAGGATGCTGCCACTTGTCTTTTGCCTTTCCACCTAGTTCCAACCACCAGTTAGACCAGTAACCTCTTTTAACAGCTCTCCCATGCTGTTGTCTCCATAATTTATTTATTAATAATAAAATATTCAAAATTACATTCCATTTCGGGTGACTCTACTGAGTCATCAATTCCTACTTAGCATTAAATTTAACATAATGTCTCAGGGATATAATAAAATAATTACATTATTTTTGCAAAATTGGGGTATGTGACATACACACCCCCTTAAAATGTAACATCGTCCTCGATGTTACTTATTCCTCATCCTCAGCCACCTGCTGGAATAGATTTGGGTATGCTTCCTGCATCTTACTTTTCAGTTCCCAAGTAGCTTCTTCAGGACTAAGGTGCTTCCATTGCACCTTCAACTGTCCAATTGTGCCGTTTCGTAGAGTAATTTCCCTCCTCCCAAGGATACAATCCAGTTCCACCAGAACTTCCCCTTCTGGTTCTACCTGTACAATGTGCCAATCAATAACATGAGTAGCATCATGAACATATTTTTTTAAAACAGAAATATGAAAAACATTGTGCACTTTTAAATTAGGTGGTAATGCTAGCTGATAAGCAACTTGACCAATCCTAGATAAAATTTCAAACGGACCACAGTAACGTGGCGCTAATTTTGCACAACTCTCCAATCTTAGGGAGATCTTCTTTGGTCTTACCTTGATGAACACATGTTCACCTACCTGGAACTCTTTAGGAGTTCTTTTCAAATCTGCTTGACTCTTCTGCCGATCCTGGGCAATCTTCAAATTTTCCTGCACTTGTTTCACAATCTGTTCCATCTCTTTTAACAAATCAGGACCTAACACTAATCTATCTACTAGATTACTCCAAGAGATAGGAGTGTTACATTTACGTCCATACAGAATTTCAAAAGGACTAAACTTAGCTGATGATTGATAGTTGTTATTGTATGCAAATTCTGCTAGATGTAAATAGTTCTCCCACTTTCCTGGTTGATCCTTAACATACATTCTTAGCAGATCTTCTAATACCTGATTAACTCTTTCAGTTTGTCCGTCCGTCTGAGGATGGAAAGAAGTGCTGAAATTCAGAGTTGTGTTCAACCCTTTAAACAAAGATTTCCAGAAATTCCCTGTGAATTTAGGATCCCTGTCCGAAATAATAACTTTTGGAATACCATGTAACCGAAAAATCTGTTTCAGAAAAATATCATCTATGTTTGCAGCCTTGTAAGTGGTTTTAACAGGAATAAAGTGTGCTGATTTACTTAATTTATCCACTACTACCATGATTGAATCATTCTGATGCTGATTTTTGGGTAATCCCGTAATGAAATCTAAGCTAATTATTTCCCACTTCCAGCTGGGAATAGGTAAAGGTTGCAGCAGCCCTGCTGGATGTTGGTGTTCTGTTTTCACTTGTTGGCAGTCCAAACATCTATCTATATACTCAGCTATTTCAGATTTCATATTAGGCCAAAAATATTCTTTTCTCAACATGGTGACAGTCTTCTGGTGGCCTGGATACCCTGAGTAAGGGGTTTTATGGACTTCATCCAGAATTAACAGTTTAACTTTAGGTACATTTGGAACATACAGCCTGTCCTTAAACAATAAAAATCCCTCTTTGTTTAGACTATAACCCTTTGTTAAACTTTTTGTAGGTTCATCTTTAGCTGTAACTTGTAATTTTTTATAAATTTCATCTGATTTTATCCCTTCAGCCAACTGTTCATTCAAATCAGAGGTATAAGTGCTGCTAGCTGATACAAAATTTAGCCTTGCATTTCTGCTCAAAGCATCATCCACCTTATTTTCCTTTCCTTTAATGTGCTGAATTTCGAAATCATACTCGCTTAAGAAGGCCAATCACCTGGCTTGTCTTGCATTTAAATTAGGCTGATCTAAAAGGTATTTCAGACCCTTATTATCAGTCATTAAAGTGAATTTTCTGCCTATTAAGTGGTGTCGCCACATCTTTAAAGCATGGATAACAGAAGCCAATTCCAAATCATAAGTGGCATAATTCTTTTCGTGAATCTTCAGCTTCCTGGACTCATAGGCAATGGCATGCCCATCCTGAGTCAACACTCCACCTAGACCGTCATTGCAAGCATCGGTGCAAACCACAAAATCCTTATTAGGGTCTGCTATTCTTAGAATAGGCGCAGTTGTTAATAAAGTCTTTAATTTCTTAAAGCTTTCTTCACACTTCAAGTTCCAATCAAACTTCTTGCCTTTCTTTTGCAAGGAAGTGATTGGATTGGCTAATTTTGAAAAGCCTTCTATGAATCTCCGGTAATAACCGGTAATTCCCATGAAGAATCTAACATCTGTTACGTCTTTTGGTACTGGCAACTCTTCAATTGCCCGGATCTTTTCAGGATCAACTGAAATCCCTTCCTTGGTGACTACATGTCCTAGGTACTAGATTTCGTCTTTGAAGAAGTCACACTTGCTGAACTTCGCAAAGAGCTGCTGCTCTCTCAGTTCTTGTAAGACTATCCGTAAGTGTTCTTTATGCTCCTCTTCATTCTTAGAATAAATTAAAATGTCATCGATGAATACAACAACAAATTTATCTAAGTAGTTATGCATTATGTTGTTCATTAGGCAAATAAAGACAGCTGGGGCATTAGTAAGCCCAAATGGCATTACGACAAATTCGTAATGTCCATACCTTGTTCTAAAAGCTGTTTTGAAAATGTCTTCTTCGTTAATCCTCACTTGATGATAACCCGATCTCAGGTCTATCTTAGAGAACACAGTAGCTCCACGTAGTTGATCAAACAGATCATCTATGCGAGGCAACGGATATCTGTTTTTAATCGTCATCTTGTTCAGTTGACGGTAATCTATGCAAAGTCGCATAGTTCCGTCCTTCTTTTTAACAAAAATTATTGGTGCTCCCCAAGGGGATACACTGGGTCTAATGTAATTTTTGTCTATTAACTCCTTTAACTGAGTTTTTAATTCATTAAGCTCCAAAATGTTCATATGATACAGAGCCTTTGAACTGGGTACAGCACCTGGTACCAGCTCAATTGTAAAATCTAGTTCTCTCTTGGGAGGTAATTCTGGGATTTCCTCAGGAAACACATCAATAAACTCTTTTACTACAGGGATATCCTCTACTGTTATCTTGCTGCTTTCAAACTTATCTGTCTCATCTGTAATAGTTATAGCATAGGCTTTGCACCCCTTTCTGACTGCCCTTTTAAGTTGTAAAGCAGAAATCTGCCTGACTACTGTTTTCCTAGGAATACCCCTAATAGTTACAGGCTGTCCATTACTGTTTATACACATAAAAGTTTTGTCAAAACAGTGTAAAACTACCTTATGTTGTTCTAACCAGTCCATACCAATAAGCATGTCATACAAGCCAAGTGGCAGAATATTTAATTGAACAGTAGTTTGAAGATCATTCATATCTAAAGTACATTCTTTAACATAACAATTCACCTTCCTTTTTGCCCCAGTGGCTAGTTGTACTGACCAAGAGTTATCAAATCTTTCAACAGTCAGATTACATTTTTCTACTATACGTGGTGAAATATAACTAAGGCTAGCACCCGGATCTATTAGAATAGTTACAGGGGTTTTGTTAATCATACCTCCCACTTCCACCATGGAAGTTTGATAGTCAGCTTGGCGGTTCTCCAACGCTGCATTTATTCGGGGCATAGTCCCTGCAAAGTCTCCAACAGTCATTTCATCTTGTATAGTATGAATATTGCTGCTTGGTTTCTTTCGATTTGGGAAAACTGAAGCATAATGTGGGCCATTACACTCCTAGCACTTAACAAGCTCCTTCCGTTCAAAATTCTTAGTGTAATTTCCGTGATTGTTAGGAACCTCCTTGCTGCCCTTGAAGCTACTGGAATTATTAGCAACTCCATTTTTGCTCCCCTGGAAGTTTTTACCGTTAAACAGGGTTTTGTTCTTGTTATTTTTGAAACTTTTCTAGGGTACAAACTCCCTTTTCCTGTACTCCGGCTGATTGCTGTTCTTTTTAGCTTTCTAGCTGGCTATCCCTTCTTTCTTTTTATTCTGTTCATAACAGAAATTAGCCTTTCGCATAGCCTCTTCTAGCGTTTTGGGGTTATCATATTCAATTCTGTCCTTGATATGATAGGGCAGGAAGCTAAGAAACTGCTGTATTTTTGGTTTCTCTTTGACAAAATACGGAACATACCTTAACAGATTCAAGAATTTACTGTTTAAGTCCTTCATAGTCATAGATCCTAGCTTCAATTCATAAAATTCCTTGGCCCTTTCTTCATAGTATTGTTCAGACAAAAATTTCTTTTTGAAGTACCTTTTAAAAGTACTCCAATTGACTTCTTTTTCTTTGATCCCTTTGACCCTTTTCAGGTCTTGCCACCATATGTCCGCCTTTCCAGAAAGGTTGTAGATGGCCATTCGTGCCTTCAGCTGATTTGAATAGTTGTAAATCTGGAAATATTTTCTCATCCCGGATAACCAGGATTCTGCCTCTTCTCCTGTCTCAGATTCTCCATTGAAAGTTGGGGGTTTTATTTTCTTAAACTCCCCGAAAATCTCTTCGTAAGGTCTGAATTTCTTCTTTATGTCATACAACTCAGTCTCACTGCTGTCACTAGTAGTGCGATAACTGTGTTGTTCCCTTCTTTCTTCAGATGATGAACTGCTGTCAGGTTTAGCTGGTTTCATCCTTTTTGACCCTCTTTGATGACTAGCTTCTTCAGATTCATCTCTTTTCCTTTTTCCTTCCGTCTGAAATTTTTCTATCAATAATTGATTTAGCTTCTCTTGAGTTTTCAGAATTCTTTCATTATCCTTCTTGACTGTCTCTATTTCCGTCTTTAAACCTTTTATGGTCTGCATCAGTTCCGAGGAGTGAGAAATTACCTCCTCCGTCACAGGTTCTCTTGACATCTGTCTTGTCGCAGTGTTTGGAGATTCATCCTCAGCATATTCTCCCAGCTTTTCCATACCTGCTTGTTAGATTCAAAAAAAGGAATTTTTCTGCTCTGTCTTTATGAAACAGAAAGTACAAGTTAGTTCATATATATATATATATATAAATTTTTCTTTTCATTTGCAATGTTCTGTGGAAACTAGTTGAGCCATATCCAGGCCTAGTGTATGAACCTGGCTCTGATACCACATGTCAAAACCCATAAATTCTGAAAAATTTAAAAACTTTAAGATAGCAATAAATGTTATTAAATGCAGCCACATGACTGTTTGTTTAGCTTACGTGGTCGTAAATATGTCTAATGATCTATTATTATAATTAGATTTGGTTATGAGTTTCTTTACCATTGTTGTTTTGTTTTTTCTGTCTTTCAACCACCAGGGGAAACTGTCATGACAGATTGGCTTACTTAGCTTCCGAGCTAATGCATCCCAATGTCCTTCTCATACAGGTGTACAGGTAATGTGCGATTGCTAAAAAAAAAAATCTTTTAAGTACGAGCAATCAGTTAGATGTACCAATCACTTCAGTAAAGGTCTATGCGTATTAGCAAGTTTTTCTAAAGGTATAACTCTTCTTGTATTTATGCCAATTTTAACTTCAGGTTATGTTTTTGAGTTTTACTTTAATTACGAAGGACTTTCCTTATCATCAACACTGCAAAGATTATCTGTCAAAGTCTGTCTTCTATCTTAGATTTTAAAGATTTGCCTTGTTGGTACTACAAGTGCTTTCATAAATGATACTTGTGTAAAAGCTATAAGCATCTTTGAAAATAGTCCTTCATTATCACAATTGATTTAACTTGTTGTGTATTAAAGATAACACAGGTCTATTTTTCTTGAACCAATATGTATGAGTTTCAAAGTCAAATTCCAACAGTTAAAGTTCCATCATGAAGAAATGACAAGTCTTAAATCCTCCGTGCAATGTTATATCAATATTACAGTGTCATGTATTTATGCCCTACGTCTCTACCATAATCTAGAAAATTGACAGAGATATAGTATCTCTTATTTTCACATTAGGCTAGGGTATAAATTTAATGATCGATTTGAAATTAGAAATTGTTTTACTTGATACCACCTCTTGGGCAGTTTTTATAATAATTTAACATACACTCTATACTTGAAAACATACTCCAAGTCTTATTCTCGATTGCTATTGACTGAGCAAATTTCTGTTAAAAAACAATACAAGGTATTAAAGACATCGATTAAGGGTTTTGATTATTATATGAATGATATGAGTTTTTATCCTTTATAAAGATCTTGCAATAATGTTTTATCTACATATAATATGAGATTTTATTTGTCAACAATGATAAGATTATCATTGGAATCTTTGAACTTTGATATCATTATCTCCATTGTAATTATTGTAGGTCCGAGTATCATACTTCTCCAATACTAAATCGAAGCATGTGTTAACATGGAAATTTTGTTAAGTTCGGAAATATGGTTTATTACCATAGTTGGGTATCATTGCTATGATTTTAATTGATTGACAATAAATGGGATTGAGACTATGGAGTCTCGACCCACATCATGGAAATATTTAGCTACTACGTGGTTTAACGAGAGCCAAGTTCTTGTGATATAAAAACTTTGGACCTAACCCTACCTTGTTATTTTCCTTCGCCTTCGGGCTCGGGTCTTTCTGCAACATCTCAAGGTCTGAGTCGTGTTGTGGCATTGTCAACACAGCTTCAAGGTTGTTACATTGCTTAGTAGCTTACATACAGCTTCAAACCTTCGTATTGGTTCATGGCAAGGTTTGGGAGTCGTTGTTTTTGCTGTTTGGCATCTTGTTAGGTTGTTAAGACCTAGGGTTCTATCTTTTTCTACCATATTACCCTGGTTCAGTTTCCATTGTCTGCAATGTTCTTAAAGTTGGTTTGTTTAAGCTCCTTGGAGGAATGATAGCCCGTCACTTCTGGTAACTCGTACCCTGGTGCAAATGTTTGGGATTGCCCTTCTTCATTTCGTGGCTACCAGTCCATCTACTGTATGTGGAATTACCGGTGAGTTTCAGGTCTTCTCTTTGTATTCTATATACAAAATTTGTTTTAAATCTTTCAAACAAAATATTTAAGTGGTAACTAATGACACTCCATTACTTGCAGGTCCTGGCTCCATTCGCAAGGTGCATGACTCCAGCTTCGACTATTAGTTGCTTAACCGGGTAAGCCTAGTCTTTTACCATGGCATTCCGCCTTGTTGGTTGTTTGTATGGTTTGGTAAGAAGGGCCATCCTTATGGCTAGCGCTGTGCTGTTTGGTCCTGAGATTGACTACGGTCATTTGTAATTTAATCTTGTTGCTAGAGGTGTTTAGGGTTTAGTAATGTGTAAATAAAGGCTATGAGCCTGCTTAGAATGATGGGGTTACGGCCTCAAGGTTTTAATACTATACCTGTACTTGCTTGGGGTTTTTACCCAGGATTTTTGGAATTTAACTTAATATATTTTGTGTCTGGTATAATGGCTTGTTTTGTGTATGCGTTTTTCCTTAAATTCGATGCTATGTGTTGGGAACTCGGCTGTAGGTAGAATTCATTGTAAGAGTTCAATGTTTGAAGGTTACGACTTGTTATAAGTCTCCTATATGTTTTAAACTGTTGTATGTGGCATTTCGACTTTATGTTTTAAAATTGTCTATACTTTGAAGTCTGGATGCTGCCGTGGTAGAATCGTTGTCCCAATTTTAAATGTGAAATACTTGTAAGTCTAAGGTGTTGGGTGTTCAATGTAAATCTTACAGTTGTAGGTTATTGTTAAAAAACTTAATCTATTAATATGTTGATAATTCTGTCAAGAAAAGTTGGGAAGCCAAATGCTATAAATATAACAAAAACGAAACTCGACGAGAAGCTAAATATCATTCTGTTTGTGTAAAGAATTATGAACTACATTATCCTGCTACTGATAAACCTTTATAGATAAATACTATAGGCTTTACGTACCTGAGTTTTGTTATTCACTATTAATTTAAATGGGGTTTTTACCCAGGTTTGGATAATATAATTTGTGAATTTAATCTCTTGCTTCTTTGGTGGTTTTAATACAAACCAGGATAGGTTCTGCGTTTTACAATCTACAATGTAGTGGAAAGGAGCTACGTCTGCGGTCGAGTCATTGTAATACTAATCAAAGTTTAAACACTTGTAATAAATTTCTTATTGTTAATAAATAGAGTAGTAGGGTTTGATTCCGAAATGACAACCATGGTTTGGTTTAGATGCTATCTCTGTAGGTATGATTTCTAAATTTGATAATTATTCTATTGTTAAGATAGGACTCTGTCGATACTGTACATTCACATGAAGAATTTGAGCTCGATAGTGAGCTAAAACTACTGTGCTGATAAAAAGATTAAGACAAAAAAATAAAAAATACTACTTGGTTTAAGCTCGACCTCGAGCTAGTTATTGTTCTGTCTTTGTTTGATTCTGTTTAAAGTTTAATAACTAGATCAAAACTCTATCGAAGGTTTCTTGTTGCAGAAAAACTGGAAAGATAGATTCTAAACAAACTCCACGGTCAGGAATCTTTTGTTTAAATAACTAATCAGTTTGTTTTAGTTAGGACTCTGTCAAAAATAGTTAAACGGGTGAAAAACATTGCTATACTGTTATTTCTAGTTCAAGGTTGAGTTAAATAAAAGTTCAGCCAGTCCTTTCATATGTTATGTCGGTAAATAAATAAACTTACTAATATAATTTGGTTCGTCCATTATTGTGATAGATAATAACCTGTACACTGGTTAGCTATGGTTTGTACCTATTAGATTATCTATGAAAATAAATTTACTGTGGTTATACGGTTATCTATATTTCTGTTTCTATAATTGTTTTAACGAGTTTATTTCCAGAAAAATATTTACTGTATAATTAGCCTATACTTATCTATTTAACTATTGTAATAACCAAGTGTAAGATCACAATAACATCCTATAACTTAAAAATATCAAAGCGTATCACGCATAAAACAAATACTTGAACTATAAAATAATAGTGATATTAGGAAATTTCTAAGACATAATAATTCTGCAGAATCTACCTACTAACAATACAGACATGCTAACTTTTACTAAAATAATTACTGTTCAGACATAGAGGAGATAGTCATAATCTACATTTATATTTACTCAATAAACAGCGGGACTAAGTGACAGAACCTGTGTCAACTGTAGACAACAACAGCAATGGGAGGCTGTTCCTCCCTACCAACTCCTGCAGAGTGCCCAGACAGCACTTCTCAGGACCCCCGAGCTTGCTCTGGTCTCCCTGGCTGGAACTAGGTGCAGAAAAAAATTCACTCAGCCAAAACAGCTAAACTGGAACCAAGTTACTGCAGCATCCCACTCAAACAATTTTCCTTACTGTCCATCCCTCTTCCTCAATGGGACTCCTGAATAACATTCACCTGAATGTATTCTCCCTCCAAAACTGTTGAACCCCCAGCTCAGTTCATTGAGTACTATTTAAAAGATTGCCTATGTCTTTGTTGGGTTAACTGTCATTAATGAGCCACCTGCTCAGATTCCACTTTCTTGGGGAATCATGACCCCAAAATATAGGGAAGTTGCCACTTACAACTTAGGAAGTGTTTGAGGATGCTGCCACTTGTCTTTTGCCTTTCCACCTAGTTCCAACCACCAGTTAGACCAGTAACCTCTTTTAACAGCTCTCCCATGCTGTTGTCTCCATAATTTATTTATTAATAATAAAATATTCAGAATTACATTCCATTTATGGTGACTCTGCTGACTCATCAATTCCTACTTAGCATTAAATTTAACATAATGTCTCAGGGATATAATAAAATAATTACATTATTTTTGCAAAATTGGGGTATGTGACAGTTAGCCTTATGGCTTACATTAGCAATCACAAATGTTAAATGTCACATTATTATATTTATTATTTAGGATAATAGTCATTTATCCTAGATAAGTCTCTAAAATATATGGACAAGATTTCCTAGCCTAGTCACCATGCAAGGTGTTAGGATCTAGAGAATATCTCTCACTGAGGTGGCATATTGAGAGTACAATATATTTGTAGTCTTTAAATGAATAAAGTGATTAGAGTTTTACTATTCTACGTGTTTTGTCTTTCATTTTGTCTTTCAGGAGGGTGGGAGCAGGAAGGCGGAAGCATGTAGGAGGTGAAAGGGACGACGCGGGTGGTAGAGCAAGCTAGTGGAAGCAGGCTGCAGGTGGTAGTGGGAGTGAAGAGGTGCAGCAGGTGGAAGGAGTGGGGAGTTGACGCGTAGGTGGGGGCATGAGGGCGCAACAGAGGGTAGAGGGCAAAGCAGAGTGGGGTGAGGCAGCAGAATTGGAGTGGAAGGTGGTGGTTAGGGGCGGTGTGAGTTCGTGAGGGAGGTGAAGGTAAGGAGGAGGTGGATGCAGCGGAGGTGGGAGTGGTGGAGGATGCAATGTGGTGGGCTGGTGCCGAGAGCCGAGAGGCTCTGATACCAATGGAAGAGAAAAGAATGGGTGAAAAGCAGAGAACGTATGTAAAATGTATATTTGATAATGTAGAAGATGATTATAACAATTGTGCCCCAGGTAATTTATACCCTAAATGGGGAAGAGAGGTGACTTTTCAAGTCATCTCTTAGTTTAATTACATTAATTTACTAAAATTAAACCTAGCTTAATATTTTAAAATTAGCATTTGTAACATTAGACCTCAAAATTTCTCTAATGATCAGGTACATTACCCATTGAGAGTGATTTCTAGAACATTAGTTGATGAAATTGGTCTACAAATTTATGATCTAGTACAATAATCTTCATCAGGATGGTCAGAAGAAAAGTTTTCTATGAGAATCACCGCAAGATGTAAAATCAAATTCACCATAAGCATTGATTATTTTTGTTAAATAGAATGTGATGTGGCACCTCTTAATGCATCCGAAGTAATGTTTGGAAGTCCTTATTTATCAAATAAAAAGGGAAAATGCATGTCTTATCAAACCACTTAAAGGAATAAGAAAAATATCCTTGGTAACACTAAACCAATGGTAGAAAAACATTTTGATTGAACACATGTTAGCATTAACCTTCATAGATAGTGGAATGTTACAGGTTATGTGCTAATTCCATTTCCTTCACATATAAGTTGAGGTGTAATCTAAAAAATGATCATGAATAATGAAATGTTTTTTAATGTCTTATTATTTACCTACAATTTATGTGCTAATTCCATCTCCTTCGCATATCAGTTGAGGTGTAATATGAAAAATGATCATGAATAATGAAATGTTTTTTTTCCATTATTTACATATATGTTTCTATTATGGAAGAAAATAATGTTGTACAATAAAAATAGATTCTTAAGGTTTAAAAAACACGTTGTTGTAGAAGCAAAACACATTGATGTGGAATGTTAAGAATTGTAATCTCAATGGTCATAATTGCATTAATTAGTTGAGTTGTTAGTTGGTTATAGTTTGACTAGGACACTTGGCTATCCCATAGTATTTTATGTTCCATAGTATTGGAAATTGGTATTGTTGTGATGTAATCCTATATAATCTTATGTTTAATAATGAGAAGGAAATCAACATGCCCACTTGTGTTCCATCATTTTCTGTCTTGTAAATTTTAACATGGTATTAGAGCGGATGGCCTGATCCATACCTATTGTTTTTGGGTAATCCTTTTCATAGAGTGGAAAGCACACACGATCTCATCTCACATCTTTTGTAGGTGGCAGATCAAGACGGGAACACATCAACGTGGAGGAGCATCTTCATAGCTTTGGGGATGAATCTCTATTTTTTAATTTTTCCTTTGGAAGCGCTGACACACCCATCCCTATCGGGAACTGCGTCACCCTTCCACTTACACACCTGTAGTAAAGGGAAGTTGCATCACTAATGCACCTTCAGTTAAGGGAAAATGCAGCATTGATGCACTTGCAGTTCAGCCAAAGTGTGGCAAGCAATGTTCACTTAAAATAATTTTGAGTGATGCACTGTGTCAATTGTACAAGTGGTGACACTGTGTTTAAAAGACAGTCATAAAGGATGGCTAGTACCAGTATGAAGTATATATTCGGACCAATGTTGACCGGCACCAACTATGAGTTTTGGTCAATTAAGATGCAGACGTTTCTCCAACTCAAAAAATGTTGGGATATGGTTGAAAACGACTTCAAAGAACCAAATACAACCGCTTTGGATGATATGTCTAACGCTCACAAGAAATCCCTTGATAAAAGCTGAGATCGAAATCTCATTGCAAAATGGTTGATTTAGAGTTGCATTGAGGAGTCCATATTCACACGGATCTCAGGGGCCACCACCACATCTCAAGCCTAGAATCTCCTTGTGTCTACATACAAAGGTACCGATAGAGTCAAAATGGTAAGACTCCAAACCCTTCAAATTCAGTTTGAAAGTCTTAAAATGAAGAAAACTGAAACTGTAGATTAGTTCATGACTAGGGTTTCAGGTATTGTGACTCAATTCCAAACCTTTGGCAAGGCCTTGGAACAAAAGGTTGTCGTCCAAAAGGTTCTTAGGTGTCTCACTAAGAATTTTTCTCTGGTTTTTAATGATATAGAAAGACCTAAAGATCTATCTAAATTTACCCTATAAGATTTAACATGGTCCCTTCTATCCCACGAAGCTTGACTCAATCAAGAAGAAGAGTCTCTATCAAATGCATTCAACACTCAGGCTTCCCTCAGCAAAGGTTGAGGAAGAGGAGGAAGAGGACGAGGCAGAAGAGGAAGAAGTTCTCATTCTACATAGGATAGAACTGCTCATGAACACTCCGATCGGAGTGAGCACTTTCACAACTCTCAAAACCAGAGAGGGAGAGGCAAGAGATGGACTAATAGGTCCAACATTCAGTGCAACTACTACAAGAAGTATGGTCACTATGAACGAGACTACATAAAGAAGCAAGTAGACCAAAATAGTGGGGGAGCCCATGTCTCCAATGTTGAAGAAATCTCATCAGAATTCATGTTTCTCTCATCCCAAGCAATTGAAGAAGAATACCATTTAGATGTATGGTTGCTAGACAGTGGCTTCAACAATCATATGCCAAGTAAAAAATCATTATTTTTTTATCTAGATTCATCTATCAATACAAAAATCAAGCTTGGTGATCATTACCTTGTTCCTGCTCAAGGCAAAGGCATTGTTCCTATTCTTACTAAACAGAATGAAAATAATTTTATACATGATGTATTCTATGTTCCTAATCTAAAATTCAATATGATCAGTGTGGGTCAATTGATTCAGAATAAGTACGACATCAGTTTTATTGATTGATATTGTGTTCTCTATGATAAAGACCCCAGTAGAAGACTCTTAGCCAAAGTATAAATCATCAAGAATAGAATACTCCCACTCATTCTGAGAAGTACTATCATGTCACACTCATATGCACATACTATTTTTAGTCTAGATGAAACCTGGTTGTGGCATTGTAGGTATGGTCATCTACCCTTTAAGAGTCTCTGAGTTGTCTACAAAAACAGTCCATGGTTAAGGGGTTACCAGTTATGAATGAAAGGTCCAGTTCTTGTGAAGACTGTATCTTAGGGAAACATCAAAGCAAAAATTTCCCCACTTCCACATCTCGAGCCAAAGAACACCTTGAGTTATTTCACACAGACCTATGTGGTCCCATGCAAAATTAGTCCATAGGAGGTAGTCTTTATTTTTCGATCTTTATTGATGATTTTAGCAGGAAAGTGTGGATCTACTTTCTCAAACACAAATCATATGCCTTCTCCAAGTTTAAATAATTCAAGGCATTGACTAAAAAGCAGTCAGGTAAATCCATCAGAGTACTCAGGTAAGATGGTGGAGGTGAATATGACTCACATGATTTTGCAAAGTTCTGTAAACAGCATGGCATCCAGCATGAGTTCACTACTAGATACACTCCACAAAATAATGGAGTTGATGAACAAAAGAACTGGACCATCATGAACATAGCCCGAAGTATGTTGTCATATAAGAAGCTGTGAGATGATTATTGGGTTCAATCCATTGTATGTTCAATTTCCTTACTGAACAGATCTCCCGCAGTAAGCGCTAAAGATAATATTCCTGAAGAAGCATTGTGTGGCACTAAGATTAGTGTTTCACATCTCAAAGTATTTGGATGTGTGGCATTTTCACACATACCTGATGAATTGAGGAAAAAGTTGGACAAGGAAAGTGAAAAATGTATCTTCACTGGTTATAGTGAACACGAGAAGGCCTACAAGCTATATAATCTTGTCACTTAAAAGGTTGTGGTGAGTAGAGATGTTAAGTTCCTTGAAGACAAATGATGGAGTGATACAATAGATATTCAACATAATGAAAGATCAGATCCACTAGATCTATCACTCAGAATGACCAAACTGGAGGTATAGCAATAGCATTAACACCAAGAAGCAACACTAGCATATAGTCCACCACAGAACCAGAGAACTAGAAACTTAAGGGAGTTATATGAGAAGAAGGGATTTATATGAGCAGAATCCTGTTATTGATGAACAACTACAGTATGCTCTATTTTCCTGTCATCCAACATCATTTGATGAAGCAGTAAACTATGCACAGTGGGTACAAGCAATGAATTAAGAAATTGATTCTATAGAAAGGAATCATACTTGGGATCTTGTTGATATCCCACCAGAAAAAAAACAATATTGGAGTAAAATGGGTCTATAAGACCAAACTCAATGAAAAAGAAGAGATAGAGAAGCACAAAGAAAAGTTGGTTGCAAAAGGATTTGCTCAACAATATGGTGTAGACTATGATGAAACCTTTGCTCCAGTAGCAAGGATGGACACCATCAGATCTATACTTGCAATAGCAGCTCAAAACTAGTGGCTTGTTTATCAAATGGATGTGAAATCTGCCTTTCTCAATGGCATAGTTGAAGAAGAAGTCTATGTAAACCAGACACTTGGTTATGTTGTCAAAGGTCAATAACACAAAGTATGTAAGATAAAAAAGGCCTTGTATGGTCTAAAACAAGCTCCACGAACTTGGTACATCAGAATTGATTCTTACCTAATCAACAATGGGTTCAATAGGAGCAGCAATGAACCCATTTTGTATGTCAAAATAGAATAGCAAGGTAACATTCTGATTATATGTATTTATGTCGATGATATGATTTATACTGGAAATCTGATGCTAGAAGAATTTAATACAACCATGAAAAAGGAGTTTGAAATGACTGATCTTGGTCTTATGAAGTATTTCCTTGGTCTGGAAGTTAACCAAAGTGAAAATGGCATCTTCATCTGTCAACATAAGTATGCTACAGACATTTTGCATAGATTCAACATGGATAAATGCAAACCAACATAAACCCCCATTGCTACAGGAACCAAGTTAAGTAAGAATAATGAAGGACCAACAATGAACTCTACAATTTACAAAATATTAGGAGGCATTTTAATGTATTTTACTGCAACTAAACCTGATTTGATGTATGTTGTCAACCTAATCTCTAGATTTATGGAGTCTCCCAAAGACTCTCACTGGAAATTTTGTAAAAGAATTTTGAGATATGTTGCAAGCACAGGTGGTTATGGACTTTGAATCTCATTCACCAGAAAGTACTCTTACAAGGTACACTGATAGTGATTTCGCAGGTAGTATCGATGATAGGAAAAACACATTTGGTTATGCTTTCCATTTTGGTACAAGTCTAATTTCATGGGCCTCTCATAAACAATCCATTGTTAATATGTCTTCTGCAGAAGAAAAATATGTAGCAGCAACTACACCAGCATGCCACGTATTTTGGCTAAGAAGACTTTTGAAGGATATGGGACACATAGAAAAAGAACCAACACCTATTTATTGTGACAATAGTTCTTCTATACAATTGTCGAAACACAATATGTTTCATAGAAAGAGCAAACACATTGACACTCGCTACCACTTTATTCGTGAGTTAGTTAATAGTGGAGAGATCACTTTTCTATTTTGTAACTCTAAGGAGCAATTGGTTGATATGTTTGCCAAACCTTTGGGAACATCTGCATTTGAGTTTCAAAGGAAGTACTTACCCATTGATAGTGCTGAGAATACTGTCCAAGTTGAGATTAAGGGGGTGTGTTAAAAATTGTAATCTCAATGGTCATAAGTGCATTTATTAGTTGACTTGTTAGTTGGTTATAGTTTGACTAGGACACTTGGATGTCCCATAGCATTAGACAGTAGTATTGTTTTGATGTAATCCTATATAACTTTATGATTAATAATGAGAATTCAATCAACATGCCCACTTGTGTTCCATCATTTTATGTCTTGTAAATTTTTACATGGAAACATACATCTTATTATTGTAGAAGTATACAAGTTAAAACCAATTTCCTAATTTTTGTAACATGGATGTGAATGAAATTTGAATTATTTTCAGCTAGCATATATAAAAAAATCATCCCTAAATTCAATTGGGTCATTTGGTGAAATTTTACAAAAAATTATTAACCATCCATGTACACATTTCATGTAAATTTCGCTCTCTTAGTTGGTCAAAATATAAAAATATAATGTGGTCTATGACCCGGAAAAAAGGTCAAGAAAGATTTAACTTCTAGGTTATTTTAGCTTTGGAAGGTGGCTCATGTAGAACTTTCATAATTGATTCTTGAACTTTTGGCATTCCATGATAAAGAGAAATCAAGAGTGAGAGGGAAATAAAGAGATAAGGGAGATTGAAGAAAGGGGGCAAGTCTAGATAAACAACAAATTGGGAATGTATCGTTGACTAAAACTATACCAATTCTTTGTTTAAGAGTATATAGGTTCAATTTGTAAAAAAAAAACATTAAAAGAAGCCAAATAAAGATATTTTTTTGTTGGTTTTTTCAAATTAGATTTTTAGAGTTAAAAGTATTTTTGTTATTGCGCCGAGAGGTGCTCTACAACCCAGTATGAGGGAGTTGCACCGAGAGGCGATCTATAGCCCAGTATGAGGGAGATCTTGTAGCGTTTGTCGAGTATGAGGTAGATGTTGTAATGTTTGTTCCTAACATGTCGGCCACAAATAATATTTCCCATTATGCTGGATATGTTGTAATGTTTGTCGAGTATGAGAGAGATGTTGTAACGTTTATTCCTAACATGTCGGCCATAAACAGAAAAGAATAATACAAAGTAAAAAGTAATAAAATATTATGTCACCATTAATAATATTGTCGAGTATGAGGGAGATGTTGTAACGTTTGATCCTAACAAAATAATATTACTGAATAATAAAAAATAATAAATATTATGTCGACCATTAATAAAAGACGTATATTTCTGATAAGTGAATAAAAATAGAAGCAAGTTTCGTTTTGTTTTTTTTTCTCTAGAAATTTGATTCTATATAAAAATACAATACTACTTATGCTTTTCCAAATAAAATACTGAATTTGAAGTTAGTTTTTCTATAAAAATAATTTTAAATTTTGTTTAATATACTCACTTTTTAAAAATAATAGTTTTAATGGCAGTGCTTTAATAGTATCCCAACCTACTATCCAAGTAAATAAAAATAGAAGCAAGTTTGGTTTGGTTTGGTTTGGTTTTCTTGGAAATTTGATTCTATATAAAAATAGAATACTAATTATGTTTTTCCAAATAGAATACTGAATTTGAATTTAGTTTTTCTATAAAAATAATTGTAAATTTTGTTTAATATAGTCACTTTTTAAAAATAATAGTTTTAATGGCAGTGCTTTAACAATATCCCAGCCTAGATCCAAGTGAATAGAAAGAGAAACAAGTTCCGTTTGGTTTAGTTTTCTCAAAATTTGATTCTATATATAAATAGAATACTAATTATATTTTTCCAAATAGAATACTAAATTTGAATTTAGTTTTTCTACAAAAATAATTGTAAATTTTGTTTAATATACTCACGTTTTAAAATAATAGTTTTAATTGTAGTGCTTTAAATTTGAATTTAGTTTTCTAAAAATAGAATTCTAAATTTTGTTTAATATACTTACTTTTTAAAAATAATAGTTTTAATGGAAGTGCTTTAACAGTATAAGAGCCTAGATCCAAGTGAATAAAAATAGAAGCAAGTTTCGTCATTCTTTGGAAATTTGAATCTATATAAAAATAAAATACTAATTATGTTTTTCCAAATAGAATACTGAATTTGAATTTAGTTTTTCTGCAAAAATAATATAATTGTAAATTTTGTTTAATATACTCACTTTTTAAAATAATAGTTTTAATTGCAGTGCTTTAAATTTGAATTTAGTTTTTCTAAAAATAGAATTCTAAATTTTGTTTAATATACTCACTTTTTTAAAATACTAGTTTTAATGGAAATGCTTTAAATGGTGATTTGAATATGATATTATTGGTGTGAATGGTTTTGAAGATTAATTCTAATTATTTTAAACTATAATCATTTTTAACTATTTAGTTAATTTTAATTTTAATATTTTTTTTTTTAATAATTTTAAACTATTTTTAAATGTAATAAATTTTAATTGTTTAATATATTAACTTTTAAATTATATTAATATTAAACATTTTAAATTATTTTAACTATTTAATATTTATATTAAGTTTAAATTTAAATTTAACTTCTCATTCAAACATATTTATATTAAATTGTTTAATTTCCAAACAATTGGGTGTATCCCATTGGTAACACATTGTGGTAGTCATAGGTAGGTTACAAGGTCAAACCCTTTTGATCCACCCCTCCCCATTTTCGCCAAATGTAATATTATTCAAGTTTATATATAAGTTCTTTACTATGTATAATAAGAACTACCTGCGATGCGATATAGTAGTAAGGGTGTTGGGATAATGGGCGTAAGGTCCAAGATTCAATCCTCCCACACCACATTTTTTTTTGAAAATATATTGAATTTTGAAAATATATTGAATTTCATTATCATGTAAAGTGAGTTTTATACTTGCATAGATTTCAGTGTATGGTGTTTTATCATTGCATAATTTTCAGTGTAGCTATTAATCGATGGACACATCGATTTCATTGTATATTTCATGGATGCATAAATTTTAGTGTGGATTTCATAGATGCTTAAATTTCAATGTATATGTTAATGCTTGACATTTTTTATATAGAGTTTGAACTATAAATGAAAGATGTGCATGCAGAAAATGCTATCAGACGAACAGGAGAAGAACAAAAAATACAGAACGTCGAATGTCAGAAATCATATCAAGGAAGAAAATATAACGAAATGACAACAAAAGAACGAGAAGGATAAAGGTTTATACCACATAACCAAAATTTATGTGGATAAAGTTATGTCGATATTGAATGTCATTATCATGTGAAGTGAGTTTTATACTTGCATAGATTTCAATGTATGGTGTTTTATCATTGCATAATTTTCAGTGTAGTTGTTAATCGATGGACGCATAGATTTCAGTGTAGATTTCATGGATGCATAAATTTTAGTTTGGATTTTATAGATGCATAAATTTCAGTGTATATGTTAATGCTTTACATTTTTTATATAGAGTCTGAACTAGAAATGGAAGATGTACATGCAGAAGATGTTATCAGACAGACAGGAGAAGAACAAAAAATACAGAACGTCGAACGCCATAAATCATATCAAGGAAGAAAATCTAACGAAATGACAGCAAAAGAACGAGAAGAAGACTTGAAACGAAAAGCAGAACAACAAAAAGAATATCGAAAAAGAAAATTGGACGAAATGACAGGAGAAGAATGAGAAGAATGAAGAAAATGAAATGTGGATCAACAAAAAGAATATCGAAAAAGAAAGTTACACGAATTGACAGCAGAAGAACGAGAAGAACAAAGAAAACGAAATGTTGACCGACAAAGAGCATATCGAGAGAGAAAGTTGAAGCAATTGGAAGAACAAAGAAATCATGTTGGGCTATGCCCAAGTGGGTTGGAAAAATATACAAGTATGGAAAATCGCACGTTGCGTGCTGCAACAGGAAGAGGAACCAGTTTTGTTGATAGCGCATTGCACGCAACGGCAGGCGATAGACAATTTTGAGGTTTTGCGCGTGTCACGTGATGGCAATGGCTAAGGCATGGTCGCGCAGGAGGACGGTGCGCATAGTAGCGCATGAGCCATTTTTGGGCTCACAGCAGGGGTAAAAGTCAGGTGAGGACATGACCTAATTTGGGTAAGGAACAGGTGGAGGGAAGATGAAAGCGACCTGTTCGAACGTGTGGCGGCAAGCAGTCGAGAAGCTAGGCCACGATGTCGATGGCGATAGGAAGGAGAAGGAGTGGAAAGGGATAGGCCATGATGCAGTTGTAACCATTTCAAGGACTGCGACTGTTAGAAGAGCATGTGAGCCACGAGTGGCCCAGCTGGAGCAAGCGGAGCAAACTGTCGATGACGACAGCTAGGGTGGCAGTTAGCCACACCAGTTTTGGAAACCTTAGGGTTTTGGCCTAATAATTGTAAAGACATGACCTATGAGCATGATCTATAAATAAGGGACAATACTGTAAGGGAATGGTTACTCTTAAGTTTTGGTTAAGTATTTGGGTATTGTAAAATCTTAAAGCTTAGAAAATCCATTGTAAAGGCTCTGCAGCTGAGTGCGCAGAGACCTATCTGAGAGAGAGAAGAGAGTCTACAGCTGAGTGCGCAGACTAAGAATGGTTGTACCCTTCCCATTAAGAGCAATATTAACAACCATTCTTGTGGATGTAACCTCCATCCGGGGGGTGAACCATGTTAAATTATGTGTTATGTGACTATTGTGTGTTTATGATTGTCCATTTACTTGGTATAAATGTTTAAATGCTAAATACTTCTATTATGTGATTGCTTTTATATGTATTCGCCACAGAGAATGGGAATAAATGTTAAGTAATATATTCGTGGAGGTATGTTAAGTATTCGACACTTATGAATCGAGGAATGTATGAGTCTGTCAATTAGTCACATCATTGAACATTGAATTTAAGTGCAGCATTGGAGTGCGTAGTAAGTATAAGTCTAGTCATTCATCTGCAATCTAATGATAAGAACTTGAATGGAATAAATGGATAAAGAATGTCAAGTAGAGTGGTTAGAATTAAACGTCATAGCAAGGATGCGTAGTCTTGTTGATGTCCCGATTCACTGAAGGTTTCTACGAGGTAAGCTGTTGATATCTTACTGTCGTAATGCAAAGGTATCTTGTATCGCACAGTCATTTAGAGATGCAATTGCACAAGCACAATTGTGCACCGAAGTACCTGACGTAGAACAGAAGGTTCGCGCAGTTGTTGTTTGCAACATCCCTCAAGGAACTGCATTGCTTATTAGCCTTTCCGCCCATCTCATCACTCGGTTGTGGAAACTTGATTCTGCAACCACCCCCTCAGCTTCGCCTCAGGTGAGACCTCAGGCTGCACACAGCCTATTGTCGAAAGGGCCGGTGAATAGGGGTTTTGTTGGTTCCTTGAACCGCAAAGTACTTGGGTCTACACTGGAAACCTCAAGAAGGTGATCTACAGCCAACAAATGGTTTCGTTGCTTGGCTAAGACTAGTGATGCGATAGAGTGTTGGAAAGTAATGTGTGAAGAAGAATACCAGTTTCCATTGGGTTTAGACATTTGGCATCCTGAAAAGAAAGAGATCTGGGATTGGTGTGACAAGATTGAAAGAGATTTTGCAAAGAAAGAGAACAGACATCCGCGTCTCACTAACATACAGTGGTTGAATAGATATTTGTGGAGAGAGATTCACGAGATTTTCTGGGCTTCATTTGGAAATGAGTTGCACGAGTGGATCTTGCAACTCACAAGAAAAAAAACCTATTTTCAAGGAGGAGTACCTACATAGTGGACTCCAGAGCTCACGGCGTAGCTCAAAGCAATAGATAGCCCACTATCACGAGAATTTGACTTCTGGTTTGATAGCATACTTGAAGGATTTGTCACGGAACTTGCTGTAAATACACTGAAGTCCTACAATCAAGCTGAAGCATACTTCTTCGAAGGATTCAGAGGTAAGTTCCTGAACAACCTCAGTCTATACATTAAAATGCTTTTAGATGAGAAAGGATTTTTAAGAATGCAGTAATATTTTTACGTCTGTCATGGTTAATAGCATTTATAGTGACTCTGACGAAGAGACACATAATCTAAGAAGTGGAAAGAGATACAAGTTTAATAAATAAAAGAATCTCGGAGGACCTGGACTTCGCATGAATACCGAACTCCCATGTGACCTTAACAATCAGACCGTGCCACCATCAGCTACTATTCATCCTATCACACCTCAGAATCTGCAGGTTGCAGAAACCGCGCCACCCTTAGATCGGAGCCCACTCACTACAAGTGTCACACAGCCCATTCCCCAGAATACCAGTAGTTTGAATATTCCCTTTGTTTTCTCCGTGCAGATAGTCAACACTACCCATAGCGGTGCATAATCAGGAAGGAGAATGACAGATAACAATATAAAACTATTGATATTCAAAGGAATGGGTCTAGAAGACCCTGATCAGCACTGGTTTCTATGTGAATCCGTATGGATTTTAAAGAAAATCCAGGATGATGCTGTGAAGAGAGTGCAGCTCATCACTACTCTCAGAGATGGCGAGTTGCATTGGTTTATGAAATATTCTCAGGTACAGCCGAGAACCCTAACAGAAATACAGGCTGCACTGGTTGCAGAATTTAAGAAGCCAAAGTCAGAATCGCAGTGCATAACGAAATTAAAGCAAATCAAGCAGAAGCCTATCAAATCGATCTAGGAATTTGACCAAAAATTTAAAACATTGTTAGACCAAGTTATCTTTGTGATAGCTCCACAACAACACAAGGAATGGTTCATCGCTGTGTTGTTACCCCACATCAGACAACCATTGATGTAGCAGAAGATTGCGTCGCAGAAAGAGACCCTAGAGATCGCAATGTAGTTGGAGGCTTCACCGATTGGTGAGAGTAGTGCTGGGATGTAATAGATTCATAACCAGCTGACTACGCTGACGTTAGAATTACAAGGTATGAAGAATGAAAAAGAACAAAGATATGAACAAAGACCTGACATTTGGTGCACTGGATGCAAAGGAGAAGGCCATACCAGAGAACATTGCCCTCTATTTCAATATTATCTCGACAATGGCGCACCAAACCCAATCAATATGAACTACAATCAGGCGTCATGGTGTGAAATCTACAGAACCATAGGACACAGGCCTGAAGACTGTTACCTAATACAAAAATATGTCAGAACACCTAAGAGCTTGTATTGTAATTTCTGTAAATCAGTGGGACATGACGAATCCAATTGTCGTGCATATGAGCTCATGAATGAAAGAAAGCATGACATAGAAGCAATGAGAGGTGCTGGGATGTATCGCGTTCAAGAGAAAAATTAGCCAAAGCAAGAAAACACCCACTATGATCAAGGAGGATATAGAGGTCGTGGTGGTGGATACCGCGGGAGAGGAAGAAATGCCGACCTGACGCAAGGAAGAGGCCGCGGCCAGGTAATCTATTACAACTGTGGCCAGCTAAGTCACGTTTCTAGAGACTGTACCAACCCATGCACTACGTGCAATTACTGCAAATCATTTGAGCATGTTATTGAAGACTACCCGGTGCTTGAGGTAGAAATGCAGAAAAGAAGAAGGACGGAACCACCAAATCCCAATATTCAACAGAGAGCAGAACTGTGGATCCAAGTGTAAACGTGGTAACGCACTATGGTGCCGATATAGGAAGGGACGGAGGCATAGAAGCTTCGAACTCTGGAATGTATGACCCTAGATAGAATCCTGGAGAGCCAGTATGGATTAGGAAAGCTCCTAGGAAAGGACAAGGTCTAGATTTACAGAAAAATAAGGGAGCATTTTGGAAGCGCAGGACATGTTCAAGGAACCGCCACCTAGCTCCCCTAGAACACAGTTGCGCAATGAAATACCACAAAGAGAGAACATGCCAATGGCACAAGATCAGATAAACATCACAACAGACGTAGGGACCTCTATTGCGCAGTTCTTATGCAGCTACATGAAATTACTAAAGACCACAGATGCTTTTACAGAATTTGAAAAGCTACTAAGGCAATATGAGCCAAACAGTGAGAAGGGGGCTGCTAATGGTGCAATCCACAATATTAGGAGTCCTAAAAGAACAGGAAGGGAAATGAGACTCACTGCACAGATTGGGGACTATGAGATGGATGAGATCATTCTTGATCTTGGATCCAAAGTAAATGTCTTGACCAAGCAGACATGGCATCAAATGGGTAAACCCAAGTTATAGTGGTCACCTATACAGTTTAGGATGGCTAATTAATGGATAGTTATACCTTTGGGAAGATTACCCAACACCATTGTTGACATTGATGGATTACGCAGCTATGCCTATTTTGAAGTAATTGAAATAGTGGATGACAACCATCCTTATCCAGCACTGTTGGGTATCGATTGGGCAATGACTAACTCTGCCATTATTGATTTAAAGACCATGAAAATGATATTTGAAGGCAATGATATCAAGGTCATCGCGCCATTATACCCTTCGTAGGGCGAGCAGTATGTTGAACAAATTCAAGAGGAATCCAGAGCTCAAGACTTGGACCGTATCTACAAGATGACAACCAATAATGCTGACTATATTAATCCAACTACGGATGGCACACTTAGTTGGCACTGCGAAAGCTCTTTCATTTCATATTTTGATACAGGACTAGAAAAATGGCAAAGCAGGTTACACGAAGTATCTGCCAGGAAATGCGCGCGGATCACAAAGTCACTTCGCTGGATTGGGAAAGTGGTAACTCCAATCCCTACCTTTGATGGTTTATCTAATGTTCATTGTTTTATCAAAGAATATACTGCAGCAGTTCCATATGAATACTGTGTCTCAGCTCTAGACATGGCACTACACAGAATACCTGCCAGATGGTGGGCTACGCATAAGAAGATACTGAAACCATGGGATCAGTGTAGAATTAAGATGCAAATCAGGTTTGCTGATAACGTTACCCTATCCTTCGAGAAATATAATGGAAAAATAGATTCACAAGAGCATATTCGATTATGTTTCGAAGCATGGACAGAAAGACCACAGATAGAATGGGTGCATCTATTTGTGCACACGTTACAAGAACCAATTCCAAAGAAGTGGTATCTAGACCTGGAGTTGCGCAGAGGCACAGTGGACTGGTCGGGCCTAACTGCGACCTTCCAGCGGGATTTCAGCTTCGAAGAGGAGCATCCAAGTATCAATAACGTGTTGCAGTTCATTAAGAAAAAAATATTCATTCCAGATTGTACACAAGGAAACATGACACTAGAAGAATTCTTTGGCGCAGAAAGCATACCTGCGCGCCTACAACCTGAATGGAAGAAGCAGCTAGAGCATGCTCTTTATTTTTATCACATCGATGGAGAAACCAAGGATACAACAGATAGTTATGAGGAGGACCCACGCAACATACAGATACCTGATTCAGAGGGATCAGGTGAGGTAGAAGGACCTCCATTAGAAATTCCGAACATGACTGGACCCATGAAAACAAGGAAAGTGAACATTGGCACCAGTGAAGCACCAAGGTTCGCAGCTATTGGAGATTATTGGGATGAAGACATAGTTGAGGAGGTTGCGGGTATATTACAGGAATATCAAGAACTATTCCCGACCAAGTTCACAGAGATGAAAGGTATCTTGGGAGACTTAGGAGTGATGAAAATTCCTCTTAAGCCTGGCGCAAATCCTGTGAAACAAAGACCATACAGAATGAACCTGCACTATAAACAACGCGTTAAGGTAGAACTCAATAAGATGCTTGATGCGGGAATAATTGATCTAGTCGAAGAATCTGAATGGATAATCTCGATGGTTATCCAGGACAAGAAAACAAAGGGCAAGATCAGAATTTGTGTGGATCTTAGAAAACTGAACGATGCTTCAATGCATGACCCATTCCCTACACCTTTTATAGATGAAGTGCTAGATAATGTTAGAGGGAATGAGGCCTATTCTTTTACTGATGGATTCTTTGCTTACCATCAGATTAGAATTGATTACGCAGATAGGCACAAGATGACTTTTGCTACATAATGGGGGTCATTCCAATACACAATGATGCCCTTTGGTATGAATAATGCACCCGCAATATTCTCTAGAGTGGTCGCCACAGCATTTAAGGATTTTATACATAAGCTTTTAGAGGTTTACTTTAATGATTGGACCATTTTTGGTTTATTGAAGAACCATGCCGCGAACCTCGGGATGATGCTGGAAAAGTGCAGATAGCACCAAATTTCATTGAACTTGAAGAAGTGTGTTTTTTGTCTTCCCTATGGAGTCTTGTTGGGACACATTGTGTGCAAATAGGGCTTGATGGTAGACCCTGCTAAGATCGCAGTCATTGTAAACTTGCCTACACCCAATTCAATTAAGCAATTACGCACTACACTGGGGCATACCGGTTACTACAGGAAGTTCATAAAAGCGTATGCGCAGATAACCACATCTATGGAAAAACTGCTGAAGAAAGATGTACCATTCATTTGGAATGAGGATTGTGAGAAAGGATTAGATACATTGAAAGAGAAAATGGTCACTGCGTCAATCCTAGTTTTTCAGACTGGGAGAAGCCATTTCACATCCACCTAGATGCCTCATGTATAACATTGGGCATTGTTCTTGCTCAACCAGAAGAGGGAGGTATTGATCATCCCATTGCCTTTTCCAGTAGAAAGCTATCATCTGCTGAGAAGAACTATACTACTACTGAAAGAGAAGGACTCGCAATGGTATATGTGCTGTAGAAGTTCAGGCAGTACTTGCTTGGTGCGCACTTCTCCATGTTCACTGACCATTCTACCTTGAAATACCTTGCTAATAAGCCAGTGTTAGGAGGGCGCATATGCAAATGGTTACAATTCTTTCAGGAGTACGATTTTGAGATTGTTGTTAAGCTAGGAAGATTGAATTTGAGATCTGATCACCTGTCAAGAATCGAGTCAGGAGAAGAGCCTACGAATCTGGAGGACAATCTGCCTAATGTGCAATTTTTCGCATTATAAGTTGTAGATGAGTACTACCAAGACATCATTGATTTTTTTACCACTAGATCCGTTCCCACAGAGTTCACTACGCAGCAGAAGAAGCAACTGGTAGTGCGTGCAACAAACTTCACTATAATTGCAGGTTAGCTATACAAACTGGGACCGGATGAAGTACTATGCAGATGTGTGCTAGAGCATGAGAAACCGTTTATACTAGCTGATGCGCACTCAAGAATCGCATGAGGCCATTATGCAAGAAGAGCTACTGCACAGAATATATTGAACACAAGGATATGGTGGCCTACAATTCATAAAGATTCAAAGGAACACTACCAAAATTGTGATGTCTGTCAGAGGACAGGGAAACCGTCACGCAGAGATGAAATGCCATTAATCCACAGCTGACATTGCAGGCCTTTGAGAAGTGGGCCATTGATTTTTTGGGTCCTATTAACCCACTAGGAAAAAGAACTGATGCGAGGTATATCATTAGCGCTACCGATTACCTCACCAGATGGGCAGACAAAAATCCATTCAAAGACTGGAGCGCAGCTACAACTGCGGAGTTTATATATGAGAATATCCTTACAAGGTTTGGATGCTCGAAGATATTGATGAGTGATCAAGGCACTCATTTTCTGAATAAGACCATTGAGGCTTTGACCGAAGAGTTCCACATTCATCATCAAGGTAGCACGCCTTATCATCCACAGGTGAATGGAACTGTTGAAGCATTTAACAAAGTGTTGGAGGATGCGCTAACAAAGATATGTAACGTCAATCGGGACGATTGGGACCGGTGCATCCCATATGTACTATGGGCATACAGGATTACCTGCAAGAAACTAACTAGCCATACACCTTTCAGGTTGGCCTATGGGCAAGAAGTGATAATGCTAATGGAGTACATTATTCCCAGCTTGAGAATAGCAGCGTTTACAGGCATGACAGATTGCGCAGCACTTGAAGAAAGACTCCTACACTTGGTTGGGATAGAGGAAGATCGCTTCGTCGCAGACAAACATCTGAAGTGTTTTATGTTTACTATCACCAGTTGTGCGAAGCAATTTTGGCAACACTACGCATTTCCAAACCACTAACTGATGAATACACCTGCATCATGAGTTTTCAAGCGAAAAGGTACCAATCTTTCATTCAACCAAGAGGTGACATAAGAGAGCATGAATTATGGTACCCAGGATTTTACCGACTTGATAAGCAGGCGATCAATGGATTATGGAGTGATGGGAGTCGGAATCGAAAGTTCCCATGTCACGCGATGATGCGTCTGACTACGAGCACAACATAGAACCTCTTCAGGAGAAGTCGATGTAAAATACACTGATGAAGAAGATACCAAAAGAGATCAGGAAGACAAGGGAGAAACACCAGCAAAGAAGGGAAAGAAGGGTGGACTACCAGCTGGAATGCCCATTGAGGAAGAAAAGGATGACGTGCAGAGTCAACATTCGACCTCATCAGCAATAAAGAGAAAGGCCACTAAAGGCCCCTCGCAATCACAGAGCCGACGTACAAAGAGGAAGGCTGGAAAACCCGAGCTTGAGCTACAACTACATCCCGATGATTGCGAGACCATTGCAACCAAAGTGCAAGAAGCATGGGAAGAGACTCGCGCTGAGAAAGAATCCAAGCAAGAACAACTGTAGTTGACCATAATCCAAGTTGTGGAGGAGGTCAAGACATTGGTATCCCATATGGGATTGGGGCAGTCAGGTTCAAGTCTTGATGGGAAATCAAGAGAGTCGAGCACACGAAGAAGACCATATGTTACTGGAAGTAAGTATCTGTGCATCTTGAACCTTGAACCAAGCTACTTGATTTACCCAAATGAAACAGTTAAGGAGGCACTAAAGACTAGGCGCCTCGACCTGAACATTGGGGCCTTGCCCCTGGAGGACCTGAACGAGTTGCACATCAAAGTTGCAGAAGAACTTCACGAGAGAGGCCTCACCTCATATGATACGTGTGCGTAGTTAACTAAAGACATCAATCAGTTAAGGCAGAAATTAGATAACACTAAGCAAGAATTGATCGCAGCCAAGGAAAAGGGCCAGAAGCTGAACGAAACCATTTCCACTGTGTGCGCAAACATAGAAGAATGCGAAGAAGAAGATGATATGGAGGACACAATAGAGAAAATTGGGGCCAAGGTAGAGTCCCTTACTGCTGAGAAAATAGAAATGGAAACCTCGTATAAAGCCAAAATCGTAGAGCTAGAGGCTCAACACCCTATCATTCCATCAGATCAGTGCCCATCTCTAGTTGAGGACATCAAGGCAACCATGGATGGCATTTCGACAAAAGTGATGAAATTCCAAGACTTACTTGAGCAGATAACTACAATAGGAACCGGGTTGAATGAGGATCCTGCACTACAACAGGTAAGGGCAGAAGTAGAACAAAAGCAGCAGCAGGTAGATGCTACAAGTATGCAGATGAGGAATGCACTAGCTAGAGAGAAAGTACATAGATTTAATGAGTTCAAGGACCTACAGAAAGAGTTGGCAACACTAAGGGAGAAAGAGGCTGCCACATCAGATAGGTTGTAGCCTATTGAGGAAGAAGGCCTCGAATTAATGCAACAATTCGACGCGAAGTTTCTAGAACTTCAGACGGCAAAAGGAACCATGTAGGAACAACTGGCTCGAGAGAAGGTCTCACAGGCTACTCTGGAGATGCTTCAAGGGTTCAAACAAAAATCCAACAACATAGTTGCGGAGTTAGCAGGAACTCTACAAATCTTTACATTAAAGCTTGGGATGATGGAAGATGCGGCACCAGGTTCCGCAAGTGGAAGTGGCTTGGGACGAGCCACAAGTGTCAGTCTTAGGGGCCTGTTAGGCTGATCCCAAGTGGGTTGGAAAATATACTAGTATAGAAAATCACGCGTTGCACGCTGCGGCAGGAAGAGGAACTAGTTTTGTTGAAAGCACATTGTGCGTGACAGCAGGCGACAAACAATTTTGAGGTTTTGCGTGTGTCGCCCGACGGCAATGGCTAAGGCACAGTCGCGCAGGAGGACGATACGCATATAGCGCATGAGCCATTTTTGGGCTCACGACAGGGGTAAAAATCAGGGGAGGACATGACCTATTTTGGGTAAGGAACAGGTGGAGGGAAGATGAAAGTGACCTCTTCGAATGTGTGGCCGAAAGCAGTCGAGAAGCTAGGCCACGACACCAATGGCGACAGGTAGGCAAAGGAGTGGAAAGGGACAGGCCATGATGTAGTTGTAACAGTTTCAAGGACTGCGGCTTTTAGAAGAGTGTGTGAGCCACGAGTGGCCCAGCTGGAGCAAGCGGAGCAGACTGTCTACGGTGACAGCTAGGGTGGCAGTTATCTGCGCCAATTTTGGAAACCTTAGGGTTTTGGCCTAATGATTGTAAAGACATGACCTACATGCATGATCTATAAATAAGGCAGAATATTGTAAGGGAAGGGTTACTCTTCAGTTTTGGTTAAGTATTTGGGTATTGTAAAATATTAAAGCTTAGAAAAGCCATTGTAAAGGCTCTGCAGCTGAGTGCGCAGAGACCTACCTGAGAGAGAGAAGAGAGTCTACAGCTGAGTGCGCAGACTAAGAACGGTTGTACCCTTCCCATTAAGAGCAATATTAACAACTGTTCTTGTGGACGTAGCCTCCATCTGGGGGGTGAACCACATTAAATTCTATGTTATGTGATTATTGTGTGTTTAAGATTGTCCATTTACTTGGTATAAATGTTTAAATGTTGAAGACTTCTGTTATGTGATTGCTTTTATATGTATTCGCTGCAGAGAATGGGAATAATATGTTAAGTAATATATGCATGGAGGAATGTTAAGTATTTGCCACTTATGAATCAAGGAATATATGAGTCTATCAATTAGTCACATCATTGAACATTGAATTTAAGTGCATCGTTGGAGCGCGCACTAAGTATAAGTCTAGTCATTCATCTTCAATCTAATGATAAGAACTTGAACGGAATAAAGGGATAAAGAATGTCAAGTAGAGTGGTTAGAATTAAACATCCTGGCCAGGATGCGCAGTCTTGTTGATGCACCAAGTCATTGAAGGTTGTTGCAAGGTAAGCTGTTGATAGCTTATTGTCGTAACACAAAGGTATCTTATATTGCACAGTCGTTTAGAGGTGCAATTGCGCACCGAAGTACCCGACGCGGAACAGAAGATTCGCGCAGTTGTTTTCTGCAACATCCCACAAGGCGCTGCACTACTTATTAGCCTTTTCCCCCATCGCATCACCCGGTTTTGGAAACTTGATTCCGCAACCACCCCCTCAGCTTCACCTCGAGTGAGACCTCAGGCTGCATGCAGCCTGTTGCCGAAAGGGCCAGTGAATAGGGGTTTTGTTGGTTCCTTGAAGCACAAAGTACCTGGGTCTACACTGGAAACCTCAAGAAAGTGATCTACAGCCAACAAATCAATTTGTAGAACAACAAAGAAATTAAAATGTAGAACAACAAAGAAAATATTCAACCAATATACCCGTAGAACCAACTGTGGGAGATGCTCAACTTGTAATGCTCAGAGAGCAACGTGTTGATGACATGGTCCAATTTCAAGCAACTCCAATTACTAATATGGTCCGAGATAAGGAGATTTAAATTGACGATAATATATTGGTACCATCTAAAGAAATGTGTACTGGACATCGAAAATTTCGTGAACGAATTGATCAATTAGCAGAAGTTCAAATATTTCATGTCTGCAAGGAGTCATATGCTGGAATACAAGTACAGGTCCAATGTAGATTCTCATATGATCGATATGAAAAGATGTCAAAACTACCAAGTGTGAAGATAAGAAAAGATGAAGAAGATAGATTGAGAATGATCACGATGTGAACCATATTTTCATTTATTTAATCCTTACAAAATTATTGTCTCTATTTTCTAGTTTAACAATTTACTCATACTTATTACTTACATTATGATAATCCTCATAATTCTATATGTGTATTCAACTTAACCCATTCCTTACAATGCTGATAAAACTCTAGTTTGTGTCACCGCCCATGACTGGAACCAGCCTAGATCCAAATCCTAGGCTTTATCAAGCGTCGAGAAGGATCAAATCTCCCGAGGTGCAAACCTCTTCTCAGGTATTGAACTCAAGGAGCTTTTGGAGGAGAGGTTTGCACCTCGGGAAATTTGATCCCTCTCAACGCTTGATAGAGCCTAGGATTTGGATCTAGGCTGGTTTGTATATAAACCATGTTTTTTTTAAATAATGTAAAAGAATAGTCATGATTGATGCACAATAAATTAGCAAAATAGAAATAAAGAAATTTAATTTCATAACATCGATGTGCATGAAATAAAATCACACCACAATCACACCCACCTTTTACAATCAACTTTGAAAATTAATAGCTTGTTGAAAATTAAAAAGAAAACAACTCAAGCCAAAGTGGAATATCCCACAGAACATAAACTTTGACCCAAAGATATTTTTCAATTATAAATATATATTTTATATTGTATAAGTGGTGTCTCATACTATCATAATGGTTGATTGAATGTGGTGTGAATATGCTTGTTGCTCAAGTTTCCCCTCTCTATAAAAAATTAAAAATCTCTTAACCACAAAACATTACACAATACCTTTTTCATTCATTTTTTTAAAATATCCTTTACTAAATAGAATATAGGTGAATCTTGACATTGTGCTTAACATTAAAATAATTATTATTGTATATCATTAAAAAAATGATTGATAACATATAAAATAAAATATATCTTAATCTTTATATAATTAATTCAAAATTATAATAAAATGGCAACTCTTATTATTGAACTAAATAATTCATAATAATAAAAAAAATCTAAAATTTGGAATTACTAGTTCCAAACCTTGTATCAAAGATAAAACCTGGAGCTTGAAAGCTCTTATACGCAGTGTATATGGACCTTTGTTATTGAAAGACAAATAAGAATCCTTAACCAAAACACAAATCACAAATAAGAATCTTCAACATAGCTGTTAATATGAAGCATGGCATAGCCTTAATGGCTTTGTACATAACACCATAATATAGGAATAGCTCTGCTTTGCTTATTAAATGTATCCAAACTACAAGCAGAATAAAAAAACCCTGCAAACATACTTGAAGACTGTTGCCCTATATTTCTATCGGTGGAGGCGGCCGGCTGAAATAAGGTTTATTAGTGCTTCCCACCGGAGATCTCGGCACAAGTGGTGGACGCCTAGCGGTTATTAGTGTTCTCTCCCTTGATCTCTCTTCTGCAATTAAATAATTCATGTCAAAAAGCCATTGTAAGATGCATTGAGAAAAACTAATTTGATTTTGCGAGCTGGAGCTGGAAGTGAATACCATATTGATCATACCTGTCGGTGGTGGAAAATAAAGATCATCATCAATAGCAGTCGAAGAATAAGCGGCAACTGCTCGAGCTTCGGTTGTCACTGTCAAACCCAAGGAAAGGAGAACAAGTAAAGAGAAGCAGAGTACTAAGGCCATTGCAATACTACGCCCCATCATTAACTTTGCTCAGAGTATTTCTGAGCCTTCTCTAGTGTTACAGCAGCTGCTGCTGCTAATCGCTTAATAAGTCCAGATTTTATGAATTGCCACAGAAGAAGAGACAACCGCAACCCATTTCTGTTTGAAATCAACGCGGAAATTAACGCGTCGCGGGTATGGCGGCGATTTTTGACTTTAAAATTATTTAGTGATCAGGAATAATGCGTTGAAATCAACGCGTTGCAGGTATGGCGGCGATTTTTTACTTTGAAATTATTTAGTGACCAGAAGAACGCGTTTGGCAGAGATTTTTTACTTTGAGATTATTTAGTCAGCAGGAAGAGAGGTATCTTTCTTTAATTTGGTGATACAATTTAATTATATTGATAGGTATTTATATCTTAGAATTTGGAATTTGGGATGGATTACTATACTTTTTTCTAAATTGAAGGAGAATAGGATAAGTGTATTGTCTAAATTGATTTTATGGGTGTTCTTAAAAATTCCAAATAAACAAGTATAGAAAAATAAACATAAAAACAACATGCATGGATAACTAGGACCTCATGCATAAACAATAGGTGATTACAACTAAGCATAGAAAACAGGTAATAAAATTCTCCTGAAATTTGATCTTCTACATCAAGTTTTTTCCAGTTCACGAATGTAGTAAATTCAAAATGTAAAAAATGGACATAGTAAAATCAAAATGTAGAAAATTAAATTCAAAATGTAAAAAATGGACATAGTAAAATCAAAATGTAGAAAATTACTGGAATAGTCAAGGCCGCCAGTTTGAAATTTGCAGTGATAGATAACCTGTCAAAAGTAATAATAGCTATTAATTGTAGCATGAGAAAGACGTAAAGTGGCTATCTCTGTCCAGACATAGTGCTGGCTCTTGGCAGGTCCAGAATCTGCAAAGGAAAAAGGTTAAGGAGTATTTCATCTGTTTGATGTTTTGAATTTTTTTGGTGATTTTTAATTTGAATTGGTAATAATAATTTAAAATTTGAATTTTGATGTATCAAAATAATGTTTTCTTAATTTATAAATAGATTTAATAATTTTAAATATCTTTAAAAAATCTAGATTATACAAATTTAACAACTATCATATACCTTTTTTCATATTTTTTTTAAAAACCATTTGTTAATACCACTAACTAGCTCAGGGTTGATCGTTGGGACCCGTTTGTAACTTTTACATTTAAAATATACTTTTTTTCATATATTTTTTTAAAAAACCATTTTTTAATACCACTAACTAGCTCAAGGTTGATCGTTGGGACCCGTTTGTAACTTTTACATTTAAAAAACTCAATTTGGCATCTAATAAGACCTTGCTTATATGGGGAGTGAGTACTCTCGGTTGAAGTGCTTATATGCTTTTCCAGCTATTGGTTTTTCCATTTTTGTTTATTAGGATTTTTTTTCATGGTAATTATTTTATGTAATATTCTAAATTTTGGACTAACTATTTTTTATGTTATATTGGGCCACGTCCCTAACACATATGATTTATTTTGATTATTGGACATAAGCCCTAGCGCACATGATTTATTCTTTTATGGACTGACATATTGGGCATGGACCCTCACTGATTTCATTATTTGATTATATACTCGGCAAGGAAGCCCTAATGATTTGATTTATGTTTTATCATATGATTTGGGTACAAACCCTAATAGACTGAGATGGCCTTTCGTTACTTACTGTGCAGAATTATGATTTACTCGATTGACTTATGTGGTTTGTTGAGCGTGGACTCATAAACACATGGATGACCTACGTACTGGGCATAAGCCTCAATGTACTTAGAAGAATTATTATGTACTAGGTGTAAGCCCCGATGTACATTTAGTGTTGGGCATAAGCCGTGGAGCACTCCCAGCTTGATATACAAATACTGGATCCGAGGCCACTTGAATATTCTAGATGTGCCTCACAACCACATTCTAGCACTAATGTTGAGGAGGAGGCTCTGGAATTGCACTAGCGTAACGCCCATGTGGAAGTGTTGAGTTAAAAGCTCTGAAGAGCACTCGGGGTTGCTAGATCTCAAAAGTGTTGAGTCAAGGAGACTCTGAATAGCACTTTTATTCTCAGCACACTTATTTAAATTGGTTAAATGAATCATTTTCTATCCATCATCAAGTACTGCAGGAACTACCATGTTAAATGATGGAATCCTACATGCAAGAGAGAGACCTAGAGGTGCCTATCCAAGCCTACCAAAAGACCCATCCAAAGAGTTGGACCTTGCTCTTAATTATTTAAAAGAAGTATCATGAGAGATACATAAATAAATAAGAGGAAATTACCATCAATTAAGTATGGAATGACTAAAAATAATCTTATGTGAATGACATGCATAAAGGTCTCAAAGTTAATATTGTTATTAAAAGTATTAATAATAACGTTATTATTATTTATTTTATATATAAATTGCATAGAGTTTATGCATAGAATGGCTCACACATTATCTTACTATTAATATGTAGTATTAATAGTATTGTTAATATTAAATATAATATATAACTACTATTATTATTATTATGTAAGAATTAACTTAAGTCACTTCTAGTTAAAACAAATAAAAGTCCTAGTTTAAACAAGGACTAGATATTTAGTAAAATATCTTTTAAAGATATTAATTTAATTAAAGAAACTAAATAATTATTCAAACAACTATATTCCAAGACTCCGTTATATAATAGAGGGCAGATCCCAAGAGAGGGATCATCATCTTTTTCATTATCATTCTCTTATGGTAAGAAAAGAGAATTGTGCTGCAAGAATTGAAGCAGTCCTACATTAATTTCCAGATCTGAACTAGCAATTGAATCTAGGGCCTCTATCTCTTATTGCATGTTGGAACCAGCTCAGGGGGATCTAGTAAAACCAGGAACGGTCTAAGGGTCATGGTTGGGAAGAACATGGTAGCCCCAAAGTAATCCAGTTAAAAGATCATTCTACATGTCAGCCAAGTCCATCAGTTTTCTGCATTAATTATTGTTTGAGTGTGCAAATTCTGCAGAAGAGGATCAAGCTTCAAATAATCAGGTACGAACTACCAATTTCCTATTTCAAGTCCAAATTGATTTAGGTACTTAAAATAGTAATTATTATGCAGCATTGTCTCACTAATCTCTATCCATTTATTTCTTTCATAGAGCAAGGGCCAATCGGCATAGGCTCTCCGGGTTAAGTTCTATGTTTGTAAATGTTCATTAGAAATTATTATTTCTGTTTAAAAAAAGAATTTGATCTAAGCCATCCATAGGTCTAGCAAGGCTAGCCTAGTTGGCCCGTGCTAGACTCCGATGTCCACAGCAACCTTAGAAACCCAAATCAATATGTAAACTGATGATTGGGTTCTTGAAATACCGATATTGTTAATTGTATTTTATTTCTGAAACCTCATACTATGTTTTCAAAATTGATTTATAACTAGGGTTAAACCTCTTCACAGATATTATGTTTTCCCGTTCAAAATTCAGGTTTTTTTTTCCAATTGAAAGACCAAACGAAAACCAAGTCTAGACGACCCCGTAGTTTAAACGCAGGTAGGATTTTCTCAAAACCCATTGCTATCAATTCTTTTCTTTAAACACAGAATCGCAGTATGAAAACATAGACTAATTAAGAGGCTTTCTTTATTTTAAACCACATTCCTTTGTAAACCTGATAGCTACTATAGTTATCATTTCTTTCGTTCTTCCACAAGTCAAGCAAAAGTTTAAACATCTCATCAATCGTTTATATATTTCATCAAAACCCTGACGGGCATCATTTCCACAACAAGAATCAGATCCACATCAAAAGGAAAACAAAAATGATACATTATCATTTAAACACATTCTTTTTACTACATCAAGATGTAGGTCAAGAGATCGATACACTAGTACAAAATGAGAAATTAATGACTAAAATTCGACTATAAACGATTATTTTTGAGTCAGTGACTAATAGTATCTGATTTCCACTATCTTATCTCTAGTCATATTTCACTAGTTATTAATTGGTAGGACTTATTAGTCATTGATAGTCACTAATTAATTCATTGATTTAGTCATTGATACTCACTGATTTAGTCACTGATTTAGTCATTGATTTAGTCATTGATAGTCACTGATTTAGTCATTGATTGTCACAATTACGACTAAATAAACTACTAGATGATAACATATTAATGACTAAGCTAAATACGACTAAACATTAGTCACGCTATAAGATACTAGAAATTAGCTACTAATAGTCATATATATGCGAATTTAGTCGTTTCCTTATTCAGTAATTTATTATAGGGTACGGAGGAATCGAACCACCAATCTCCTGCCTATAATTAGGCAGGTGCTCTACCATTGAGCTAACACCCTTTAAGAAGTTGTTATTGCTTGACAATGATGATATTCAAACAAATTTTGCATGGGAACAAAATGAATGTCAAACATATTCAAGAATAATGCTTCAAGTACTAAAATAATTCTAAGATATAGCAGTTCAACTATGCCAACGATGAAAATTCAAAGAAGAATGATCTTACAAACTACGCATGAGAACAATAATCCATGGCTGTACAAATTATCAGGAACAAAAGCAAGCTGCTGCCCTTCACAGACAGAAAAGAATACAAGATCCAACTTGCAATAAATTTGTTTTAATTGTCTATCAATTGTTGATCTCTCAATAGGTAGAGATGTTTTCCTGTCTGAGATACAAAATACATACAATTATCTTCAACTTCTCTTCTTCAAAACCAGTTGCAATAAAAATTATTCTAGGAATTGTCTTATGAGCAACAACAACTTTTTTGAACAACAGGTTGCCCCTTCATTTGTATAGTAGTAGGTCTGTTGCTATTCATGGCACGTTGACTTGCCATCCTGCAATACAAAATAAATGGAATTAAGTCAATAATATTTCATAGAAAATAGAAAATATAATCTCGTTAAAAGCAAGATGTCACAATGAGGACTCTATCTAGGATGCTCTATTCTGGAGTATAGGGGAAGTCATTTTGTCAAAAACCCTCTTTCAAGGCTACGCTGCATCTTAGGAAAGATTTCCATGTAAAAAGAGAAACATATCAATCTCTTTGTGGTTCAACAATTTTGGAGAATATTGGTGGGAGATAAAAGGGAGGCTAGGTTTATGAGACTACCCACCGGTATGAAGGATGAAACTGTTATAACATGAAATTCTATTCTCAGATCCAACTTAGACTTACCTGGTTGTGTTCACATCCTGAAGGAACTTTATCTTACCTTTACCTAATGCTTGTTTTGTGCGCTTTTGTTCAAGTAAACTAATTAAAGATATTCGCCACAGAAACATATTCACCCACCAAGTCCCATTATCCCAGCCTCCAAGCTTCCTGTACACCTCGCATGCACCAGGATTTTTTCGTACTGTGGAAACCTTTATATCAATCCATCTACATGAGTTACCATGGTATGCAAGTGGCACATATTAAGTAAACAATTCAGAACTCTTGAATGTCTTTGTATAGGTGTAGGCTCCATCTATAGAGCTTATTCAGAACATGTTAAAGCCTATTCCCAGTTACCATCTTTCTCACTGATGAGTATTTACTGTTTGCAAAAGTAAATATTTTTAACAAGATATCTCTAAACAAATTTAAGCCAAAAATGACCAGTACTTACAGATGCGGTGGTTGTGTTGCATCTTCAAAAATATCTGCTCTTATTGGCACCCTTCTGCTAGATATGCCTGAGAAAATAATTCCCATCTGGTACTAGTTTGCTGCTTTGGAATTGTACCATAAAAAATTTCTATATGCTCATTTCAGGACCCATTTCAATGTTAGAACTCCAGGGCCATGTTTCCCAATGTGTAATTACTGCTGTGAATAAAAGCAAGACTGCTTCAACTACCAGAACTACATCTGATCTACTGGATATTATGACAAAAAGTATTACCATTGCTTTAATGCTCCTGAATTTTGCCACTTGATGAGCTCAAATAAGGAACCTTGTCATGGTTTTGATGCTGCAAAAATTCTACCATCATCACACTTCGTGGATGATGGTAGACAACAATTTGCTCGTCTTCAAAACAATGTTGAGTTATAACCTGAAGACTAATGTAATGAGCCTCATCTGTAACCCTGCCTTAGCTCCATATCATTGATGCTTTAATATTTTCAATGGTCATATATTAAGCTCAAAACAATATCCGGAGATGCCCAACTGTGCTTTTATGCTACTCAAATTTCATCATCTGGTCTGGGTTGTCTTTAACAAGCTTTTTTGTTATAACTGACACTCTTTGATTTTATTTGGAAAAACATGAAACTGCTGTAGGGTGTTGGTACTAATCACTTGCAGCTTTTATTAATATTTATTTGCATACTAACCTACCTACCTACTTAAAGAGAAGGAAAATATATTCAATCATAGGAAGTCTTCCAATGCAACCATCTCCTTCACAAGATCAAAAGCAAACTCACACCCACATATGAAGGATATACCTTATTGATACTTCTTGATCTAGTACCAAAAAATGTTGAAGGTAAATATTATCTTGGAAGCCAGTAGATCAGCTACCACAAATTTGATTAGTTATATCTATTGAAGATCTTTTGGCTCATCTAGAAAATCCATTGAGAGTAAGGTCCCTATTGTCTATAAAATGAAGACTCTAGGTCAAGTCGTTCACTAGTGACATCTAATAGAAGAAGTAAGCTTCAACTCTCTTTGGTGACTCCATACTAAATGTGTGATATGATTGCAGTATTGTTACTCTTAGTTGTTGATATGTTGCAAAACAAGTATTGAAGGGTTATTCACCAGGAAACACACCACTTGGAATTTCATTGATATTCATGGATATCCAAATATGTTTCGTGCTATGTCCAAATGGATAGACTTTCTCCCAAGATTAGATGGAAATGGTGGCTCTGCAAAACATCTTCGGGATTTGTACATGTTTGCAAAATATTTTGACCTTGAACATGGGGATATGGTCATGAAGATTTTTCAAAGGCCTTGTGTGGAGATGTTAGATAATCTGATTACCTACCACCATGGTGACTTGAGGAAAGGAGGAATTGGTTCAGTGCTCACATTTGAAATGATATTCATGAATAGTTAGGGGAAATCTTGAGAATCTGAAAATTCCCTAGCAGAATAGGAACATTACAGTAATAAATCAACATGGATGGATGATGGTAGGGAGGGATTAAGTGATATTTAAAGGCCCCATCCTTAAGGTTCAAAGTGTGCAAGAAGAATCTGTTATGAGTTTGAATGGCTCTCATGTATTTGATGGGAAGAATGTTGAAGAAGAATTGGATATCTAAGAACAAGAATCAGCGTACAATGAATAACAGGTTCAGGAAGAAGATTTTGGTCTATCTATTAACAACAAACAACAATCTGTCACTTTTGCACTAGGCCCAAATAATATACCAGATCTCACTGGTGAAGGTATGCCTTTTGCTTTACATCATTTTACTGAATTTGAAGACCATTCTATTGAAGAATTTGTTGTCATAAACAGTGAGGATTTTCCAAAAGCAAGATAACAACAACCAGCTTCATTGTGTGAGACTTCCAGTGTGTTCTTCATCCAAAGGATGAACATGCATTATTTCAGCAATTACTCTTTCTCGACAGCCTTACCATCATTACAATATTTTGAATATACAAGATCCTTCCAATTAATATAAGAATTGATATACCTAACATGTAGATGTGTCCAGCACGTAAAAAAATAAAATAATTTCAGATCTTAAAAGGTTTAAGTAGTTTGCATGTACATGTCATATTTTTTGAAAGAAACTAAATAACACCAAAAAATAAACAGAACTGAATTGCAATATGTGACACACTCCTATCCCTTTCAATGGATACTCACCAAGTATATTGTCTACTTCTAAGGAAATCACAACCTTCTACATAAAGAATTCTAGGTATTCTCCCCAATCCACCTAGATTGACACAAATCATGGTAACATTAGACTCTTAGAGTGAGAAGATAGTATTATTAATGCCAAATAGAATGTATTAGTCAATGTACAGAGAATCACACACCTTGGCATCCAGCTTTCTTTGCTATTGCATATGGTAAGTAATTGGGTGGATATCCTTCCACCTTTACACCAATAAAAGTTACTAAAAGCTTTGGCATCCTTTGGAGCAGTCATTTCTATGGGGGTACTATTTTTATAAAGCCGATTTCCATTACCTCCCTGTTTTGTAGTTGTAATAGTAGAACGTGTCCCTAAATGAGCAACTGAAACTTGAGGGGACCAATCATCTACATGTTTATTCCAACCTACTGATATTGCAATGAGCCGAATGTTTTTCTCAAGATGAAAAACAAAAGTAAAAAACCTAGGATGTTCATACTCTTTCTTTACATTGACAATTACAAGGTAATCTAACAACAAAGTTCCCACATTGAAACAAAATGCTCGTAAATAAAACATAATATGCAAAAATATTGACAAAAAGAGAAGCACATTTTTCCATAGACAAATAGACTACAACAAATTTTCCTTATTAAGAAGATATCAACCCAAAAAATGATTTTGTCTTTAGGACACAAGAAAGCATCAATTTTTGCACTACAAGTGAAAATTTGTATTCATCTTATATATGGTTCATGGAACTAGAAACAACACTGCTCAGCTGAAACCCTCGCAATTTTGAAACTGTTCTGACCACCAAGACTTCAAAGACTCGCTACTCACAAGCTCTCCAAGCACAAAGGGAAACTCATAAGACTAGATAGGAATTGCAAGATCTCTAGCTATCATATGTCTGATTCTCAGTCATGTCACTCTAGATAGAAGTTCTAGCAAATTCAGATAAAATGGTTAAAGGCAGTAAATATCAATGATCAAAATTCAAAATCCACTCAAGGTAAAAAGAGTTATATCTCCAATTTGCATTTGGCACTCAACTGCACTGAGTAACAACACTAAACTATAAAAAAGTGGATTTCATCAGTTTCGGAAAGATGGCACTAATGATGTCCAAGATGTGAAAAAGTAATCCTTGCCAAGTTTGTGTCTTTTACTTTTGTCTTTCATTAAAATATGGATTTCAAACTTAGAATAACCGAATAAATATGGAATGGTGCAATAGAGTCTGCTATCCAAATATACTATATTGTACTACTACTGATAGTATCCATAGCTAGCAGTAGCACCATACGCTTCCCAACTAAGAAACATTGTGCCACAACTCTATTATTTATAAATCACAACCATGACATTGAATATAAATCCCTAAAAATAAGCTAGAAACAAGCACTGCTCTCAGCTGAAGCTCTCACAATTTTGAAACTATTATGGCCTCCAAGACTCCAAAGACTCGCAAGTCACAAACTCTCCAAGCACAAAGGGAAATCCAAAAATTTTGAATGCAAATGCTGAATAACAGAGTCTTTTCTCTTTTCACGAGGAATATTAATAAGTTTAGATAATGGCTTTTCTTATGATAAAAATGCTTTTATGGTATCAATGCGTGTTTGTGGGCCCAAGAGCACTAACATTGGCATGAAATGAGGGCGTCTGGAAGTTTGTCTTGTGCATGTGTGGTAACACCTAGAGGATCCCAGAACATACCAAGAACTCCACTGGGAGCAACTTAGTCCCAATCTAGAATCCCCTGGAGCATTCCTGAAGCTCTTGGAACCGTTCCCCAACCGCCAAGAGCAGTTCCCTTGCTACTTGGAAGAGAGAGAAAAGGAATGAAAACTTGAATTTGTAAATAAATCCATAAATAGGTCTCCAAAGGTATTATAAATCTTGACAGAGTTACCAATTATTCCATCTTATATGTGCTTGCGGTTGACAAATATGAACAATTCATTGTGTGCTGCATGATAATGCCATAACAAACTATGACCATGCATAATGCCAATTTCTATACCCCTGTTCTAAAAGCACATTGCAAAGATGCATGTAATAGCGACTATCACATAGTCCTTACAGCACCGTAGTCAGTTAGTTACTCTACACTGTCATGTATGCCTAATGTAGGTGATATAGTCGTAATAGTCTGCAATCCTAATGGGATGGTCTTGAAAGGCATGCCATGTTTCATGCAACACAAGTTATAGTTGAAAAATAGGGCATGCAAATAACTGCATTGAGTAGAGCAGGGTAGCCCAGCGGTGATGGAGGAAAGGAGTATAAATTCATTGTTACTCCACATAAGAACAAGATTACATTGGGAGTTGCATGACACGTAGACTTGGGCACCACTAGTCACATGGAAAATAAAATATGGTGGTTTTCCACATTGGATGACAGTAAAAGTCAGGGGTTATATTTTACTTCAGGAGATTACATTACACATGGTCAAAGGTCAAGGAAAAGCACCTATAAATATTCCAGATGGGAAAATTAAGCATATACATTATGTGTTGTATGTGGCAAGATTGGAAAATAATTTTCTTTTTGTGAGTCAAATCACAAAACAACACTTCAAAGAGGAGTTTGTTCAAAGACAAATGCCTCAAAAAGAACAAAAAAACCATTACGAGGTAGTGCCTCTAGATGCTGAAGAAGGTAATTTGTACAAGTCTACTGCACTAGGAGATTCAAACTTCAAATGTTAATGGTTGAAAACGTTTCCAAAAGTCACCTTTGGAATCAGAACTTATGGAAATCTTAACTACCGAAGCCTAATAATTTTGAAAAGGTTGAATATGGTTCACAACTTGCTACTTGTTCAACTAAAAATAGTTGGGAGTGAAGCTTGTGTGTTAAGAAAGCAGCATGCAAAAAAAGTCGGAAAAGGTGCATGAAACACAAGCTGGTAGTTAGACATAGAACATATTCATCTTTGTGGTCCTATGAGAATCACATAATAGGGAGGTGGCAAAGTAATTTAAGAGATTTGTCGATTTCTCTAGTAAAATATGGATGTACTTTCTCGAGAACAAGTCAGAGACACTCTAGATATTCAAAAATATAAGGAATATGGTGGAAAAGCATAGTGGAAATACAATCAAAGATATCAACAGAGAAAGTGGAATGGGATATAGATCTAAAGACTTATACAAGTATTGAAAAACTCATGGCATCTGCAAAAGATTAACTTGCTCTTATACTCACTAAAATGGTGTTGCACAAAGGAAGAAGTGTTGGATGGCAAGGAGCATGCTCGTAGGCAAAAAAGATTAACTTGCACTTATACTCACTAAAATGGTGTTGCACAAAGGAATAAAAGAACAAGTGTTGGATGGCAAGGAGCATGCATGCGAGTAAAAACTGGCAAATGAGTTGTTAGTTGAAGCAGTGCACACAACAATGTACTTACTAAACACATGTCCAACAAAAGCAATCAAAAACATCACACCTGAAGATTCAAGAAGCATCAAGTGGTAAGAAAGAATAGATGGGTCATCTCAAAGTAAAAAAACACCATGCTTATGTTCATTTTCCAAAAGAAAAGAAAATGTCAACCTTATGTTCATGTTCCATAATAAAAGGTATAGATTTTTAGGCTACAGTGAAGTGTCTAATGCATGTTATCTCTTTGAGTGGGATAAGAAAGATGCAGTTGTCAGATGCAACATCACATCTGACAAATACCATAGCCAGGGATATCAAATACAAAGATTATATTTGGGTATAAGATCTTATCTGTCCTACATGTAGAAACTGTGAAGGTAACAACCAATTTAGCTCCCACTCATGTAGTGGTATGGATGCACACCATAGGTTAAACATGAAAACTACTACAAGCAGAAAGCAAAAAAAAAAAGTATTGCATTTAATATGGGAAGGCCTTGGCACTCCCTTGAGATTCCTCCACACATGATGCACATTGCATTTGACAAACTATTGACCAAATTTTGGTCATCCATGGGGATTAATAGAATTTTCAGTCTTTCTTTCTTCTTTCTTCTTTCTGGGGTTGGAAGACATAACCCCTTTGAAAATGCAGTAGTTAACCTGCTGGATTTTATGATTTGAACATTTGTACAATACTCAGTACCATTTTTTACTTTTAAGTGTCTTGCATCTTCATTGCATATTTTCACTCCTGCAATGGGAAATAGCACATACCAGGAGAGGTCATGCTAGTTAAAATTTAACATTCGACAATAAATGCATATATGTTTTGATATTAAGGCTGAATACATGAAAGTGGCATCAAACATTGTGTGAATCATGAGCTTTAAAAATATTCACTGGCAGAAGGTTTGAAAAGATAAACCAAAGAAATGTTTTAATAGCATGGATGAAAGAGGCATACCCCATCGGAATTAACTTCTTTGATTTCCTATATCATGAGAACAAGTTGCATGCAGCTTTCACAAAAGCCCCTGTTTTTTCTAACACGAAGGAACTCCACCCCTTTGACATAGAATTCACAAGCTAAATATGTACAAGTATAACACAGGAACTTGGCCAGCTTTTCACATTCAGTACATAAATGCCAACTTGAGATTCATCCATCATATAATAAGAACCTTATGTGTAATGAGAACCTAATGTTAATATATAAAGATATTAACATCTTAAGGACTTATATAAAACAATCAATACATCTTTGTGGGTAGAAAAATAAATCACCTAGGAAAATGTTCCATTATGTAAACCTAAAGCTAGTTCTAGCATAGATGCAATTAAGATAGTCAATATAAGTCTACCCTTCTTGTTCTTGAAATTCAAGGGAAGGAAAATAATACCTTAAAAGCCAGTAAATACATCTATCTTCATGTTAATATTATGTTCTCAAACATGGAGTCAACTTTTACCCCTGTAAAAAACCACGTCACATCAAGATTGAAACCCTTGTAACATTCGAAAGACTGCAAAACATATAGGAACTAAACAAGGGTTACAGTAGGTCATTGTTAAAATTCCATTGGAATGAATTTCTTCTACTAATTGCCTCCATCCAGGATAATGTATTGTATCTACTTCCCAATTCCACCAGAGTTGCAAACCAATGCTTGTCCTTCTTTTCCCCACCCAATCCTGCACCAAATATAGACAATGTGTTGTGAAAGGAAATGAACACCCCGATTGTGAAGTTTATTGCTGATAAAATTCATAAAATAATGGCATCAAACAACTAGCTCATATTCATTGATTCTCGATGACCCACCTGAAGCCAGAATGCAGAAATCGGAACATTATATTTTTCAGCTGACCCCAAACATGTTGGACAAATTTGGTGCCACCTTGCATTCCAACCACTTCCCCAGAGAGAATCCATTTTGGGAGTTCTGGCATTCTTCCTATTGTTTCTGTATATTGTTCAATCACCTATGTAGGGGAACAACCATGCAATATACTCCCTTGCATTGAAGTGCCATACATCTACACAAATTTATAGAGGGACTTGATACTTGAACCATATGTGTTTTTAATTTCTCATCTTCTAGAAAATTAATTTGTCTTTTGCTTATGATAAGTTTTATCTGGATCCTAAATATTCTATAAATTGTCTCATAAATATCCTATACATTTCAAAGACTTAAAATATGGATAGCATAGATAAGAAATTGTGATTATAGAAATAATACCTGAATCTGTACCTGGTCATCCATCGTCAAATCAAAAACATAATGATCATAACCTTCAAGGTGTTAAGACTTCACGCTGGAAGTGATGTAGAAGGGTGATGGAGAATAGGTGGTACTCCAATTGCCTCCATATCTGTGACCAATAATCAATTGTACCGCAGCAAGTTAGATTATTTCTGCAGCTAGGTTGAATAGCCATAATAAAGCTAGAGAATAGAAAGCTTTCAAAGGCCCATTTCCATCAATGGTTAACTTCCTAATGGCTGGTAAATAAAGATGAAATATAAAAACTTTAATTTCTCATAATTTCCTGTTAAAGAAACATACAACTTTTTTTGAATTTGATTCAATTTAAAGTGAAATATTTATAGTTTTCAAATTTTCAACCATAAGGTTTCTAAGAGGGTGATTTCTTTAAAATATATTGAATATTTGACAAGTTACCAGTGATCACCATCCATTCTTGAATATCATAAGTGAATATTCAATGGTGACCTATAAATTATAAATTATGAGTTGGTCATAGATTAGTAAATAATTGCTTTTATAGCACATAATTTCCTGCGAGTATTTAGATGCAATTGCAGGCATTTTAAGTAAAAGAATGGTTAAATATTAATTTACTCATATGACTATGGAACGAAGAGGAGGACTTGGACATATGACTATCTTACTCAAAGAACAGGACTTGGACAACAACATGCAAAGGCAAGCAGTCATTTTGGGCAGCATGAGTGCAGTATTCAACAGAGAGATCATGGCAATCCATGATGCTACATATATTCTCTCACTCCTCCTCTGTCGCCCATGGGTGCGCCTGAAAATTATGCCAAAAAAACATATTTAGCAGACATGTTTTAGAATAAGAAGATTCAACTCAACTGGAACATTTTCTCATTCATGTTAATATAAATTGAAACAGAGAGTACTCGTTATAGTAGAAACACTATAGCCTAAAAGAGTCCAACAAAAGATAAGTAGTAAGCCCCTTACACTAACATCAAAATTTATGAAACCCATGGACTCAAAAATTCTAAAATCCAAATCAGAATCATTGTACCAGGTAAAAGATGCAAAGGAACAAAATCCCAAAGCCTAATAATCAACAGATCAGAAAGTCTAGTATGAAACCAAAACCCCCATCAGAAAACCAAAGTTCCCATCAAAACGATATTGCAAAGTTAAAACTCATATTCAGAAGAATAACAGAACATGAATAAAATAACCCAAGCAACCACAATTTTATAGCAGAAGCATCATTCAACATGGTCAAGAAATAAAAACAGAGAAATTACCTAACATCTAATCTCTAAATCTTCAAACCAACAATGATCAGTAAGAGATGCAGAAAATGAAATAACTAACACAGTTCCATCGTGACCCGAGATCTATTGAGCACTAAGAGGGATAAACAACCCTAGGTGCAAAACTCCGTGTGCCTAAAAGATCAAAGGTTGATATGGATCTATGCTAGTTTTATTTATTTATTTATTTTGCATCCGGTCTTTCTTTTCATTTCCGAAATTACATGCCAGAAATCAATTGTTTTTCATTTCATTTTTTATTAATGTTATCCACGTATGTTGTAAGTAGACAAAGATCTCCACCCTCGGCTGTAAGAGCACATCGCTTCTCTAAGGGAAACTAGAAATATTCTTTGAACACCAGGAGAGACATTCAACATCTATCTCACAAATACCAAAAGTATAACCCAAAATCAAGCAAAGAGAAGTTCAAGAAACATCAAGTCACCTGTCACTAGAAGAGAGTGCAAAAACCAAACTCCCTGGTCAAAACAATCAACTAGCTGCAAAGAAGAGACTCAGTAAATTTCCAGAACACCAAACCTAGAAAATGATTAATATTGAGATAAATCCAGATCTAATAACTTCGACATCGATGAAAAGGAGACCTCAGAAAACCAAAAACCTAAATTGGAATAATCATTTAGCATTATGTCCAGGACCAAAAAATCTTAGTTTCAAATTTAGATCACCCAACAGGAAATAAAATCAAAGTCAACAAATTACACTCATTCAGATCATCTAGCACAAATTGCGGTCAAGAAAAATATTTTTTTCAATGGTCATCTTTAAGCAGCAGTAAATAGGCAATAGGCCTCATTAATCTCTAAACTTGGGCATCTCTTAAGATTAATCTCTTAAAAGAAGTTAAAGGGCATTTCCTGATCAGCCTATGAAATGGATTTCCTGTAGCATTAAACCTAAGAACTTTTATGTGGAAGCTTGTCAAAGACTTGTATTTTTTTACATGGGCAGCAAGAGAGGTGCATTCTTGTAGCAAAAATAAGCAAATCCGGGGTAGAGTATCTGTGTTTATGGGTACCCAAGTAAGATCAATCCACATTCTGGAGCTTTTACTATAGCTTCACCTAAGGAAAAGTCATTTGCTGAGTCGACTAGCCTATTGGAATGTGGATCTGCTATAGTTTCAGCCTTGGGGAAGACCTATTGACACCAGGTAACGAGGAGCCATCCCATCATCGATGTCTTTGAAGATTGTTTGTTCTAATTGTTGAAGCGAATTTTACCTCATGGAATTTGTGGATACAACCTACCTCTGAATAGACTCCAAATCTCCCACCTAGAAATCCAAGCCCAGATAGTAACTATTGTTCCGTAGGGGGGTGCTAAATCATCTGTGCCCTCTGCCCGCACTTTATCGGCTGGGAGTATTGAGAAAAATAAATTCTACTAACATTTTTTGCATTCTGAAAATGCCTTTTTTTACCTGACGAACCCCAACTTAATTACATTTTAAAATAACTTTTTAGTTTTTGGAGGCAAGTGCTCATGGATAAATCACTCGATATGGTACTGGTCTGGATCAGACAAAGGCACAATCCCATTCAGAAAAAAAATGTAAAACCAATTTGCAAAGCTTTGTCCCTCGCATTTCCGACAGTTGACCCTCTAGAGGAGGCATCCAGCCTTTTAGGCCTTTCCCATGCTTTGGTACCCTAATATATGGATCAAGGAGTGATATGTTGGATCAGTTTGCAACAAAGATGGAAGAAAAGCTAAAAATATGCAAGAAAGGTAAAACTTCTAAGTTAAATAGTCAATTTGACAAAACATTGTTCGAGTCCAAATTTACAGATTAAGACAAAGTTAAAGGTAGGTTCCATTAGAAGCATAAGAAATAGACATAAAGTTGTCAATCCGCTAGTGGTTCCAAGAAGCTTACTGTAAAAAATTATGTGATCATCAGACATCCACTCACTTGAATGAACAGTTCAAAATGCAGAAGTGAACCATGGTCATAGAAATGGGTAAGAACATTGATACTCATCATGAACCTCCAACATCTCTTGTAGTTGATACTAGTTCACCAGCCACAATACCATTATCACAAGCCTGTAATGTTGTTTTTAAGTGCATTGCAATTGCACAACCCTCCATCATAACAAAGAAATAATAAATATTACCTGTCCCAACACAAAAAAATGAGAATGAGAAAGAGAGACTGTTTGACACCAAGTTTTGGGTGAAAAGGAAAACCTTAGCATTATTTTATCATCGATAATGGAAGCGAGAAACCCTAAAATTCAAATCCTACTATAAATTTGAAGGTGCCATGGTTTAAGTTCAGAGGTTGTTCTTTCGAGAATTTCATGTTTCACTTATTATAGAACATTACAAATGACCACAAACATTTGACAGATCATAAAAGAAAATGCAAATACAATGACTCTATATCTGTTCAAATCCAAGGAAGTGCCATAAAGGTACTACCAATATAGGGGTAAATTTGTTGCATTCTTCATAAGTTTATGCAATGTCTTTCGAATAATAGAAAGCATAACAAATTTGCCATCAAAATGCATCAAATACCACCAAATATAAGCCTATTCAGTTGATGTCCATGACAATTTGACAAAATTGCTATATCCAGAAGTGATTAATTCATTTAACCCAAGCCCTAAACCTCCACAATGTACAAGCATAAAAACCGACACACAAAATGAAAAAAAAGGGATGAAACCATAAACCCACCACTAAAGCAACGTTGGTGTAGCTTCCCATGAATTCTGCAAGCTTTTGTTTAATGACCTCTAGAAAACATGCAACGCCATCACTCTAAAGGTTTGGAGAAGGTCCTACCATTTAGCGGATAGGAAGAGGCCTCCATACCCTGTTCCCCTATACTTTTCCCAAAATATGGATACTGAGGATATTCCATTCTCTTAATAATAAGTTTTATTTTTTAAAGTTTTAGATTATAATTAAATTTTATAATAATGAATTTTGTTTTTTAAATAGTAAATTTATTCTTTAAAATATTAGAAAATAAAATATAAAACATAAAATATTATTTAAGGGAAAAGGGATTATAAAATATATAGATTTTAAAGGGAAAGGGGAAATCTTTATTTATTTGTTAAATTGGAGGACATTGGTTATTTTGCACAAAGACGTGCCAATGGATATTATCAATATTTCTAGACATAGACAAAGTGAGAAAACTGATGATAGACCTGATTGAAAATTTTATCGATAGATGCAAAAAAAGGTGGATTTTAACTAACAAGACACAATTTACTCCAACTTGTCGAAACTTTGACCAACTGTCGAAAGGGTCAAATGGTGACGGTTTTGGCCAAATAAATTTGAGCGTGATCAACATGATGAGATGAACACAATGGTACTAAGTAACTGACATGCCAATGAACAGATGAAAAGACGACAAATCCCCATAACTTGAGTCGACCATGACATGGTAATAAAGAAAATGTAAATTGGTGGACCTACCGAAGGGGTCATATGAATGAAAATGGAGAAAAAAGGTATGGACATGACAAGCACATTGAACTGGACGTGACACTATAGTAAAAATGATCTTGTAACAAACTTTAATTTGGTCGTCCTAGTCATCATGTTCTGACACTTCAAAACAAGTCAATGTTGAGCATCAACATCTTTTAAAGAGGTCTTTGAATCCATCTATTGTTAAAATTTTCTAAAATGTACAAATTCAGTGTCAAAATTGCAATTTATCATTGCCAAGCTGACACAACTAAAAATTGCTAACATAAATGACTGATTCATATTCTTAGTCGGTGTTAGCTAGTCATATTTGTACTCATGTGACTAAAATATTCGTTTATGTTAGTCATTTTTATTTTAGTCACTTGTTATCTAGTTGTATGTTTTATCATGTGACTAAATTAGTTGTTTATCTTAGTCATTTTTAGTTGGATCACTTAAAATTGCTAAATTTTGGTCATTTATCCCTTGAAAAAACTATGGTGACTAAATTTTTTAGTCGCCTAGTCACTTATCTCTCATTTTGTACTAGTGATACCCTCTACTAATTCACAAATCCTTGCTATCGTTGAAATCGCCAGAATCATAGCATTAAGACACAAGCTTACTTTCTTAGACAAGTGAGTAAACCAACATCTGGGGGTTACGTTAACATTTTGCAAATAAATGCAGAGGTCTATATAAAGTCAAAAATCTACCTACCATCCAGTAAAATGATAGACATTCCCATATAAACAAACTGATAGACGCAGGTCGTGTTATCCAATCTCGGGAGCAACCTAAAACGCCCAGGCTATTAAACTATCTAGATGTTAGACAGAGACACCCACCGGCCCAAACAAACATAGGAAACAGCAGAGCTTTGCTCTTAGATTTTCATTTAAAAATACCAAATTGATTTCCTTCATGACAGAGCAACAATAGAAAAATGCAGAGATCAAATAAAGACACTAACCATACATAATCCATGAAAGACGCAAAGGCCAAACCTTTAAAATTAATACCCATATATATTTCGTAGAAAACGGAGAGGCCAAAGCAATAGCCATGCATGTTCCATAGAAAACGCAGGGGACAATCTTCCCTTTCAAAAACCCCAAGTTATACAATGTGGGTATTATATCCCATCACAAAACCTTAAAAGTATTCATAGATACGAATGGCCAAAACTTCTACATATAAATGAAAACCATTCAGGGTTATCCCCATTTTAACAAGTTAACACATTTAGTAACTGGTCCAGCCAAAGGCGACCCCTCCAGAACTTGAAGTAAGTTACAGTGATCCCAAAGGGCTTCATGAAGTCCCACATAACAAAGTCAAACAACACACCCTCCATAGATGCGAGAGGAAGGGGCAGGGGTTGGTGAGACCTGAACTTACCACTCTCATTACCAACGTCACCAAGGGTGCTAGTCATCAGGTAGCAAACCACGCAGAGGAGAATCACAACCAATCACCTGCCAAGAAACATTTACCACAAAGTTAATATTGAGATACACATTTAAATGCTGGATAAACACAGAAGGGTAAAGATGTTATGTGTTTGAATAGAATCACCTGATCACTGTCGCCTCACTCTCCAGCTACAATACTAAGCAACCACCATGAGCATAGCTCAGGTCAGGGAAAAAACCACCCAGATGAGCAAGGGTCTGTCCAAAGCAAAAGAGATACGAAGAACAATGAATGCAGGTGTAAAACCCCAGGTTGAAACCCTCTTTTTGCCCAGCTGGCCACCAAAACCACGTGGTTATCACATGGAGTGGTTATTACTACACCAAACTTCATTTATTAGCTTGATTTTATTTTGCAAGCACTATAGTGGAGAGTCATAAAGGTATCAACGTAATGGTGGTATCAATTTAAATATCTCAAGGATTGAAACCTTAGTCTTGTAAAATTTAATCATATACCTTGCTAGGACTTGGGGCTAGGTTATTTAAAGGAGAAGCCTTTCATAATTGCACTTGCACAAACATTGTCACAATACATTAGCAAAATTGCTAAGTAAGTTAGGAATTCCAAAGCTCGCCCTTACCTCTCGGTAGCTCTACCAGGAGTGCGTTTATCAAACATCAAGTCTTCCCCAAGTATTTCAATCTTCCCTCAACAAAAGTCCATCATGCCTGAAGATACCATTTAGACATTTTTATAAACTCATTATGCATCTGAATCTTAAAAGTAAAAATAGGATCTTAAATATTACTCTAGCATTTGTAAACACGCCATAAAGATACATCATCTACCTTACCGCATCACTTCTGCATAAAAACATAACTATAGAGACTATCTTGCTAAGAATTCATAAACTCTTATTGTTGCAAACAAAGTACTGACACAACTTCCCAGTACTGAAGTTAATTTATAATTACATTATTTGGGACATTACATTTTAGTTAATTAGTTGATTAATAGTTAAGTAGTTAGTCGTAATCGTATATATTTTATGATGATTGTAATCCTAGTTAATAAAAAAGAGCAGGTAAGATATACTCCCTAAATTTATACATATAATGAAATGTTCGATACTTTTTGTCTTTACCTCTAAAATTTAATATTCATTCCACTAGGGTGTGGGACTAGAACTCTTAAGTCAAATTAGTATCCTTATCTACGTTAACTCTCTCAATCCGGTAATTCAATATGATAATTGTTGTTTGTGTTGAGAATCAGGATAGTTCAAGAGGATGGCAAGGCCAAGGATAGAACGTGATAACTATGAGAAATGGTGTTGCTATCAATTGTAAGTATGGTTATAGATTTCATTTTGTGAAAAATGATGAATTTTGAACTTACATTTTCTTTAGTATGAATAAGTTTGGATTTGCTAGTTGTATTTGGATGTAAAGAACTCTATTTATAGGGTTGGATTTCTCCATTGTAAAGTGCCAAAGTGAGCAAGAGAGATGCTTTTGGCGGCCTTGACCTAGTTTGACCAAGGGCCAATAACAAATCTATTATTGATAGCTGGTTTTTCTCTACGAAGCTCATATTTTATTGGTAACAATAACTTTTATGTGAAAAGAGAGACATTTTACAGATCCAATTCAAATTATATGAACCTTGATTTTGCATATGAGCCTGGCTCAAACTAAAGTAAGTTATGGAAAAATAGATTATTACAAAATAATAATGACTGATATCTATTAATAATGAGATTAAAAAAAATACTGATGGGCAATTTGATGAATTTTATGGGTGTCATTACTATCAGTAGATATGTTGCACCCAAATTGTAAAACAAGCTCAATTTCCAATTTCGTTGTTCAATTTCCAATTGAACAATGACAAAATTTCCAATTCATCTATTTGGTTATGTACTGGCCATTCATCCTTGTAACAGTTTTAAAACCTAGGCTATCATTTTTAAGACCTTACAACTACGCCAAAAAATAATGCCTTTCACCTCTAAAGAAATATCTTCTTTTCAAAACCTTATGAAGACGCCAAAATAATGCCTTCACCTCTAATGAAATATCTTATTCTATGTGCTTGAATTTTTATGTTTTAGAGATATTGCTTTCGGATTTAACAGGGTCGGGAAGGATTACAAAACCCTTCCTTTCCTTTCATATGATTAAAATTCTAATAATAGCAGAAACAACACACCTTTGAATGAATATCTATACCAAGAAGATAAGAAGATAACTTGGCAAGTTACCTATATTAAAGATATGCTCTTTGTTAGGCATCTATTAATTGTAATTACACTAATAGGTCTTTATAGATTATAATTTTGGGTGGACTACCTCCTAGACTGAAGGAGCAGGGGACAAGTGTATTGTCGAGATTGAATTTAAAACAAGTAACATATAATTTGTTCATGACCCTTAATTTGTAACCTATCGGTGTTCACTGGCCACAAGTTAAGTCGCTCTTCTAGTACTAAGATTCATTTTGATCCATTTTAACTTTGGTTCCATTTGTTTATGTTTCTAATTGCTTCTAATTTATTAGATATTGAGAGACTAATATTTCATAATTAAGATATAGTTTGAGGTTTACTTATTTGTGGAATTATAAAAACTATAGATCCATTTTTAAAAAATTCAAAGAGTAAATCAAAATACAAAGACTACATGATTAATTATATGTATGTGGTTTAGATGAATATGATCCGTTAAAATTTACTAGGTATCATCCATAATCTATTTTTCTATAGAAAAAAAACAAAGTATTAGAAAATTTACATTACTAGGAAGCTAAATAAAAACAAAATAACAATGTTCATCATTGAAAATGGCGAATAAAAAAAAGAGTGAATCCCAACCACATCATATATTTCAATTAATTCTTTTAATTTTAATTAATTAGAATATATATAGTTTAGATTAGGGACAACATTGTAAAATTTTGTTTACTTAATATTTCATTATTTTCTTTAGTTGTCATATGTCAATAGCGAGTTAGGGCCAACTCCAAGTTATTTTATTCCAATTTTAATTAATTGGAATATATATCTATATCTATATATATATATATATATATATATATATATATATATATATATAAAGTTTAGGTTAGGTCCAACAATGTAAAATTTTGTTTATTTAATATTTTATTATTTTACTCAATTGTCATGTGCCAACTCCACGTTGAGTGCATAACTACACTTCTCGCTCATATTGGTTGTAGAAAGGGCCTCTATGTACAACAAGAAAATATAGCCAAATTCCATGATTCCATGTAGCATGATACTAAGGAATTTTTTCCCACATGGGATGCTAAATTGAAGGAGGATGAGTATTTATGATGATGGGATGGAGGTAGAGCGACAAGATGAGATGGATGGCAATGAGGCTATGGTAGAAATGACAGTGGTTGTGTGCAATTAAAACTACCACCTCCTCTACCAAATCGGTCATGCCAATTAATTGCCCGCTCAAGGCATCCCTTGTTTCTTGCACCTGGATTATTATGGCTCAACTAAGAATCCAAGGGATCATTTCGACCTCGGAGGATTGTTGCTCCATCTTCGATGCTCCCTGCTCCAGCATTTTCCTTCCACCCAATCCAACATAGACTCACAATGTTTTCCTTCACCATCATCGTATTTTTAGCACCATGGCTAGGGAGCATCATTGTTCCTCCGGCAAGTGAGGCCATGGACTCCATGCACGCTCTTCAGGGACCAATGGCATGAGCATTGCTCGCCACCTTGCTGCGATGATAAACACGATGTTGGTCATCCACAATTACATAAAGGAGACGTAGGAGGACATGCAAGCTTGAGTTTTGGATCTTCGTGAAAAGGTTCAGACTCTCATCAAATGGTGCGCCGACATAGACAATATTTTCCATCTCCCTTCGCCTGTGCTCGCCACCATTGGGGAAGATAGGGAAATTCACTACGGTCTAGAAGAAGGGGTTGGAGGTGAATTTCACCTGGGGGAGACGAAGGATCAAGCAATGATCCACTACTATAAAAGAGGAAAACCTGACTATGACCGTGGTAGCCACTATGAAGGTGGACAATACCAAGATGGTCAGCACAAGCGACATTAAGCGTGAGGCCTTGAGCAACATTGGAGATGAAGGCGCACCTCTGAAGGCTAAGCGACAACCGAGCCATGACCCATTCAAGTAATGCTTATTCCTATTTTGTCATTTTTTTTGGGAAAAGTTTGAACTCTTCCAGATGAAAAAAAACTTGAATACTAGTGACTATATGTAAGACATTCTTTTGTCACTCAGATTCTCAGTAGACTTAGGCTCTATCAGTCATATTTTCTTATCTCTACATAATTTTTTAGGGGTTTTACAGTGTCTTTATGAGCATCTTATTGGAACCTTAATTATGGGTTGTCTTCTCTTGATGCGAGGCCTCAAGACTTTGAATCTAGGTTGTTTTCTCTTGATGAGAGGCATGGATGGACTGTATCTCTATGTAATTTTTTTTTGTGATATAATGTAACTAATAAATTACAAAAAGAAAAGATACTAAGGAATTTTTGTAAGTGTCACTCTACTACTATTTGTCATACTAAAATATTATTGATTTTGATTTGTCAATTTGATGTTTTGAATCAAACAATTATTCTCTGCCAACAAGTGTTAGAATAACATTGATCGGTGTTATCATGCCCAAAAGCATTAGAATAACACCGATCCAAAGGTGTTAGAATAACATCTATTAGTATTATCATGTGCGATAGGTGTTAGTGTTCCTCTCCATATTTGTAAAATGGAGGTTGATCTCCAAAAGTGTTAGATTCACACAGATTTCTATTGTTTCAAATATTGTCTTGAAGTGAGTGCCTTGTCTCTCTAAGACAATATAGAATGCAAATCTTTTTTACTCTCTAAAGACATTGTTTATCTCATGTCTTAGTTTAGAAAAAATCTTGTATTGTCTCAAATATTGTCTTTAAACAAGTTTTAAATTAAGATAATAAAAAAAATCTATCTAGAGACATTATAGATTGAAAATCATTTTTCTCTCAAGAGGAAATATCAATTTTGTCTCTACAAAAACATTATGTAAAAAATCTATAAATTCAGTTGCTTATTATTAAGCGAAATCAACATAAATATTATTTTGCCCTCATGGGTGTAGACTGATTTACAAAGGAGTGAAATGATATGACACATTGTAAAGAGGTCACGGGTTCAAACCATGAATAGTCCGTGCCCCATGCTACTAGGCTATGTGGGTACACATAGGGGTATAGTTGTAGCAGATGAGAATCGACCTCATGTCAACCGAGTACAAGACCCACCTCAGTTGTCGATTCCCCTAGTACAAAAAAATAAAAATAAAAATTATTTCCTTAAAAATAAACTACAATATAAGGATATGAGGATATCGGTAATCTCCTGGTCGATGCTCTTCAATTGAGCTAACACTCTTTAAAGAATTAGAAAATAAAGGAAGGACTCTAGAAGGATAATTTTAGGGGCGAAATTTAGCCCATGGGCTATTTTTTCATGCTTTTTCCCCAAAAAAGATTTGCCAATTTGCATTTTTTAAAGCCCCATTTTGCCGAATTTTGATGGGGTAAACTTTTTTCACTCTAAAAATCGCCAAAATATTATATAAACTATATAAATTCATTCAAAATTAAATGGTGAAAACATGAAGGTGGGTAACACTTCCGTGAGAAACCAGTGCAAAAACGTCTTAGCGGAGGTTATTCGGCCGATTAATATTTATTATTCGGCCGAATAACAAATGTTATTCGGCCGAATAATTGTCATTATTCAGCCGAATAACAAATGTTATTCGGCCGAATAATTGTCATTATTCAGCCGAATCATGTATAAGTTATTCGGCCGAATACCTACTAACAGTTCTCCGTTTAGTTTAACGGGGACCCTTGAAATGTGTGCAAAGCACTGCTGGCTCGGAAAAATTTTCGGATGGTAGTTTATTCGGCCGAATACTTGTTCGGCCGAACAATTGTTCGGCCGAATAACTATTCGGCCAAACAATTGTTCGGCCGAACAAGTATTCGGCCGAATAAGTGTTCGGCCGAACACGTTTTCTGCATAAAATCCCAGCCTCGTCCGCAGTTTGGAAATAGTTGTTGGCAAATTTCTGGACCCCGCAAGTGGGCCCGCTGTCAATCCTCGCCACCCTGCATGGTCGCATCGACGACATTCGGATGCTTTGTTGATACCGCTCGTCTACTGTCTCTCCATCCCTCGACCGATCCCCTGCCACTCTTGGCCTGCTCTCTCGTTACTTCTCGTCACAGTAGTTAGAAGCTGCGTTCGTTGACGACGCTACCTGGCGGATCCGCGAGTTCGAAATTTGCGTTTGGTTGTTGCCTGACGGATCTACGTGGAGTTAACGGCTGCCGGGTGAGGGTATAATTAGCTTCATCGTCTCAGCTATATGTTTGTTTTTTGTTTTCAAATTTTATGTTTGATGTATGCATACGTTTTCGTCTTTTAATGTCTTCTCGAAATGTGGTAGTGTGTGCAGGTTAGTTCAATTGTTGAGTTGGTGGGTGTTATTGGTGCTTCGTTGGTGTTTTGGTTTTCTACGCAGGGTTGATAGTTTGTCATTTGAAGGTATGTTTTGACGATGAGTTGTGTCGTTTTGATTTTGTTTTCATATTTTTATAGTATTTTGTTGCTAACACAATTTGTTGTTGTGTGTAGGAAATATTTTTCGTTCGGCGAGTTGGTGGTCTTATCTGGTGTGGCGTTGTGGTTCGACAATCTGTTCACTGCAATTTTGGTTTACAGGTATGTCTCGTTTCCCGATCTTTTGTATTGAAAAAAAATATTGTTTTCATTTGAAGAAAATTAAAAAAAATATTTGCAGTCAGGTTTAAAATTAGACTGTTTAGTTTTTTGACATTTAATTTTATGTTCATTTTGGTTAACAGAGTTTAAGGACTATGTTCATGAACAGAGTGTTTAAACTCTGTTCATGAATAGAGTGCATAAACTCTGTTCATGAACAGAGTTTGAGAACTCTGTTCATGAATAGAGTGCATAAACTCTGTTCATGAACAGAGTTTGAGAACTCTGTTCATGAATAGAGTGCTTAAACTCTGTTCATGAATAGAGGTTAAAAAATCTGTTCATGAAAAGATAAGAAATATATGTTTTTGAATGTTACATCTATAGGTTTAATTTACGAATACCAATATTTAAATGGCACCTGTTCCTATTGGACAGTCTTGTTCTGGTCAATTTTCGGCCATCCCTCAACATGTTTTTGTGTAATAATAGTTGAAGTTTGCATGTATCTAATTTTTTATATTAAATTTATATAATAAGATATAAAAAAGATGAAAAATTTTATCCTTAAACAGAGTTCTTGAACTCTGTTCTCTGTTCTTGAACAGAGTTCTTGAACTCTGTTCTTGAACAGAGTTCTTGAACAAAGTTCTTGAACTCTATTCTTGAACTCTGTTCATGAGCATAGTTTAAATATTATGTTCATATAAAGAGTCACTTAAAAAGTCATAGTGTTGTAAGTCCTTAATTTTTTTTTTCTTATAAATAATAAGTAATATTTGTTTATTGAGATATATAATGGAATCATATGTGATAGATGAAAAATTTGTAAGGTTACCATACTACTACAATTAACTGCATTATATTTTCTATCTTATTATGAGATGATTATTAATTTTATCTTTATGTTGCAATAGTAGTGATGCTAGAGTTAGGAGAGGGACTTACAAAAGAAAATGACTTATACTACTTTAGGCACCCCTACATTTGGTATGCAGTTCTTTATGAGATATGTCTTTAAGTCTGTAGAATTAACATGTACAACTTCAATATGTTATGAGTTGACATTTGTGTAAATTTTTTTATCATATAAATAAAGTACGAATCTTATAATAAGTGGATATATATATATATATATATATTTCGTGAGATATTTGTTCATTGAGATATATAATTCAATCATATTTGATGGATGAAAAATTTGTAAGGTTAGTATACTTCTACAATTAACTGCGTTATAACTTATATCTGATTATGAAATGATTATTAAATGTATCTTTATGTTGCAATAGTAGTGATGGTAAGGAATTTTAGTTAATTAATTATGCTAGAGTTAGGAGAGGGACTTACAAAAACACTCACTTATACTACTTTAGACACCCCTACATTTGGTATGTAGTTCTTTATTAGATATGTCTTTAAGCTTGTAGAATTAACATGTACAACTTCAATATGTTATGAGTTGACATTTGTGTAAATTTCGAAATCATATCAAATGGAAAGAGTGGAGTCTTCGAAGCGAAAGCATAGGAGGTCATCACATTCATCGGGAATTGGTGTTCCAATTGGTAGTCAAAGGTTGTCGAATTCACCTTGGGGTTCGAGTTTATTGTATGGGTGGTCACAGTCATCTGATCACCAACAAGTTGATAGGGGTACAAATGATTCCCCTTTATCTTCTGTGGGAGAGCGTCGATCTCAACCTTCTGTCGGTATGAACATTAATGTCTAATCATGTATAATCTGTATTTTTGTATGTTTTGAATTTTTGGACAAGGTTAACACTTGACTAAGGCTATATTTGAAGCAGAGCGAGGTTCAGAAGATGTGCATAATTCGACAGAGCGAGAGGAAGATCAAGATAGGATTGTAGATGATGGGATAGGTGCGGGTGTAGAGCAGGGTTGCGAAGATCCTCCTAGAGCTAGGACGACATATGTTCCACTAGCTGAGGGTTGTACACCCATATCAACTTATCCGTCTGATTTACCTGATGAGCTTCCATGGGAAGGTGTTGTGCAACAAACTATCCTTTAAAGTTTTAGATCCCACTATGACAGGTTGAACAATGATGTTTGTTCTTTGGATCTCCCTCCAGAGAGCAGACAAAGTCTAGAGATTGTTTTGGGGTCATTGCAAAAATTCATTGATGCATATGAGGAACTCAGACCAACTACGAATGGTTTTGTTCATTTGATGCAGAGGTGAAGGGACCAAGTTATGGGTCCAGACAAGTGGGAGGTTTTGAAGGAGTGAGTGACCAAAGAACAGGCCAATTCAATGTTTAATTTCAAAGAAGGCCTTAAGAAAAAAATGTTGAAAGTGCAATATTTCAAGCATCCTCAAATTGCACATCTAATATATGATCGGTTCCTTGCAGCTTATGGTCGATTGCCATGGAACGATGAGGTTCCTAATTATTTTGCTAGATTTTTCTATGCAGATTTTTTTTTAGGTATGAAGCCAAACTATACTGATATTCCATCTGACTTTTATGGAGTTGGAAAGGGTCGAATATATAATCGGCAAGGTGCTCTTAGAGACCCTATGACTCTTCGACCTCCACCTGAGATACCTTGTCCACCGAGGGTTGTGGCTTTAAGATCGGAGATGGAGCCCACATCCCAACTTGGGACAACTACAAGGGATTCTGTAGGTGATGGTTTAGCGTCATCTCTTGTTGGAGTAGAAGTGGGATTGGGTCAAGAGAGGGCTCGTGCTGCTATTCGTCAAAATTTTGTTTACTAGACGAATGATGAGGTAGATGGATTGAGCATCAACGATCTCAGGGCTTATGCTAAGTCTTGTCGTGATATAGCTTTAGATGTGTTATCCAATGACACATCGAGTATGGGAGAGGTTTGTTGATTATGCTATGACAATCTATTTGATTTTTCATTATTCATTTTGAATTGAATTTTTGGTTACATAGTAATAAGTATATTAAGCAAATGTATTTTGTTTGCAGTTTTCTAGAATATTGAATGAACATAATTTTCGAGTCTTCACTAGTCAAAATGAAGAGCATCCTAGTCAAAATGAAGAGTGCCTTGGAGAGGTATATTAATTATAATATTTATGCTTGAACTTGATATTTTATCTTTTTTTTTTTAATTTTAATAAATATCAATGTATCTTATTGTTAATTTGAGTTATCCATGCAGGTTTCTTTAGAATCGAACTTTTTAGATGATTTATCATCTCCTGTGAGTTAATGATTTTAATTTTCTTGTTTTGGTTTTAAGTTAATTGCTTAATTTATTTTTTGTTTCTACTATGTTTTATTCATTAACAAAATTTAAATATTAGGGGAAAGACCATATGGAAATTGGGGGTGAAGATGTAGGTTCTCTAATGAATGCGGATATTGGCACTGAGGTAATTTTGTTTAACTTGAAATGATCTCTGATATAAGTTTAATATTTTATATTTTTTGGATTTATTTGAAAATTCTTTCCATACTTTAGGATTCATAAATTACTTTTGTACATGTTGCAGCTTGGCTCTCTTAGATCTTTTGGAGCCAAAGGGAAGACTTTGGTGGAAGAAAGTGGTGGACATGCATTCAAAGAATTCGATGTACGACTTTTTTAATAATTGAATTGTTTTTTCATGTATAAATTTAATATTTTAATATCTTGAATTTAGTTTAAAATTGTTTAAATAATTTATGATATTTATAATTTGTTTTTATACATATTGTAGGCTGCGTTGAGTCCAAGGGAAGGTCCTAGCGGAAGATAGTGGAAAGATATTGGTACAGATAGAGAGTGGTTCAAACTTTTATGTTTTTGTTGATATATATATATATATTGTAGTTGTTTTGGACATCAAGGGTATTTATTTTTTTATTATACATATATGTACATTGAACTCACATGTTCATGAACTTTTTTTTTGGATTATATATGAGTACATGTTAATTATTTCTCATTTGGTATTTAATGTTTAGAATATGTTTTGCATGAATGTTTAAAATGTTAATAATGAATGTTTGGAACTTTTGATAGATGCAATCTAAAGTTAGGAAATGTTGAATGTTGAGAATGAATGTTGGGAAAGAATGAATGGGAGGTGTTAGGAATATTTAAAATGTTAATCTAAAGTTAGGAAATGTTCAATTTTGAGAATGAATGTTATGGTAAGAATCAATGTTGGGAAAAAATGAATCGGAGGTGTAAAAAATGTTTAAAATGTTAAGAATGAATGTTTGGAACATTTGATAGGTGCAATTTAAAGTTAGGAAATGTTGAATTTGTAAAAAATGTTCAATTTGTTATGTTGAGAATGAATGTTATGGAAAGAATGAATGTTGAGAAAGTGTTGAATCATAAGAATGAAAGTTTAAAATGTTAAGAAATGAATTTGTTATCAAAATTTTTGGAAGTTTAAGAATGTTGTACTTGATATGAATATTTAAGAATGAATGAATGTTAGGAATGATAGGAATTTTTGATAGAAATACAAAGTTTTAATAGGTTCAATATCCTAATGTTATGAATGAAAATCTATGAATTGTTTGATAAAAGTTTCAATATTTTGGTCGTTTGATTGATATGATGTTGCATATGTAAATTTCAAATTTTAACTAATGTTTTTCATATGTTTATTGTTCGATATGATACATTGCATATGTAAATTTCAAATCGTAACTAATGTTTTTCATATGTTCATTGTTCAGGTATTTTGTAGTTCGTGAATTTCTAAATGTTGCTGAAATCATGGCAAATGGGGATAATGCTTTTTTGTTTTTTAATCACAAGTGAGAATTCCCGGATTGTGAAGCTTATGCTAAGTTAGAGCAATGAATTTTAGACAACAATTCGATGATTTTTTATCGATTTGTTGTAAATAATCATTGCTCTAATTTAGCATAAGCTTCACAATCCAGGAATTCTTGTTTGTGATTAAAAATCAAATGATTGTTATCTTCATTTGCCATGATTTCAGTTATATGAACTTACATATGAGAGATATATTATCTTTGTGCAACAATAATTTATTTAAAAACTATATAGATTAACAACTTGTTTTAAAAAACTCATTCAAATCATATTTATGGTGAATTATATTAGAGAAACATGTTCAATGGATTAAAAGAATACAAAATTTAGTAGGTTTTTTGGTGATTTCTCATTGGTATTAATCAATCAAAAGTAAAAATTCGGGGCAGAGTGTGGGGATAGCCACATCCGTTATCTCATCCCTTAAGTGGTCTAATAGACATATGGGGACCTGAATAAAGTACTTTTGAATTATCAAATAATTTTTGAATTCATTTTTAAGCATGTTAAAATACAACCATTTTAACTCTTATGTTAGTTGTCATTCAAGATAATATTTATAAAAATTCAATGAAAAAATATATTGTACACAACAGTTGCGATACATGGACAAAAAATATATTGTACACAACAATTGACATGGACAAAAACATAGATCAATTCATTTTTGATATATAGTTAAAAACATCGCAATGGAATGCCATCCTCAATTATCTGTTCATGGTCACATATGGATAGTTTCCATTTTTTGGTTTTTAACTGGTTTTTTTATGGAACTTGTACCAACCTTATTCGAGATGCACATACTAAATGACTATACTGACAACATATAACATTGGGCTCATAATCTTGAAAGTAGACATAATTTTTAGTCATATGCGTCTGTTGAAAAAAATAGCATTTTAAAATGATGGATCCTCTTTCGTATGTAAATCCGTTGTCATTGTAGTCCTCCAATAACTTCATTTTTCCTTCAGTGCATCGCATCAAATAATATTTCACATTTTCATTGTTGTCTAAAGGTGCAATCACAGCGAAAACATCTCCTGCACAAATTATAATTGGTGTTAGCATTTTTAAATCAATTAAATTGACTATACTTATGGCGATGGACAACAATGAACAATTAACTTAAAATGGACTATACTTAAATTGACTATACTTATTACCTTCTCTAACAAGATCTAAAATTCTATCGCCATCAAATGATATTGCTATTTCTTCTGATTCTAATTCTTCTACACTTGCCAGTGGCATTTTTCCTTTTGGATTAATCTCTGTGTGTTTCCAAGCTTTTACGTAGTTGTTTGTTATGTTTTCACAAACTTCTGTAGATTCAACATTTTCAGTGAAAATATGACAAAAGCATGATTGCTTTCTACTATCAAATGCAAACACATTTTGGAATGATTTTGTTTGAATAGAGTGAAGATCTCTAGTCCCATGTATGGTGCTAGCGTCATATGGTATTGATCTATTTATATCTTGGACCCCAACAAGCCAAAAAAACCTACACAATAAATGATGAATCACTTTCAAAGAACAACTTTTAATGTTAGTGTACATGTACTTAAATGTTAGTGTACATTTTTTTAAATTTCAAGAAATAATATAAATTAAAAAAATAGTGTACATACATGCGCACATCTTTTGATTGTTGATTATAATCATGGCTTAGATTTAATTGACACCATTGGACAACCTCTGCAACTGAATGAAACCGTGCAGAAGAATAGTTCATTTTCCATGTTCGAAGTGCTCTTTTTACGCATGCTCCTGCACTATCATGTTCACCTTTTCCATGTCCAGTTTCAAAGAAATTCCAGGGATGTTTAATGTTCAATGCTTTATGAGTTCGACATAACCAAAAAAATGATCATGAAGATTTAAATTGACCCGCACATCCATCAGACCATATCCAATGTTCATTGAATTTAACTTCGTGTTTTTTCAGTGAATCATAGAAAATATTTTCTATATAATGTTGAACAAAATGTGTATTGTGTGTACGATCATCGCTGATATAGAAGTGATATTCTTTAATCACATCTCGATTGTCACATGTGCTTTCAATGCCATCAACATCCTGTTGAGAATGTCTATATACAACATGGACAAATATCGAAACTTGGTCAGAGTGATAGTATTCACTCTGTATCTCTTTTTGTGCAACAAATGTATAGTTTTCAGCAAAATCAACCACGGACAAAATTATTCCGGGTGGAAAAATTTCACGAGACTGTTTGAATTGAAAATATTGCCATCGTGCTCTATGTGAATGTTGGGTGTATTTATAAATTTCGCTTTCAAAATTTTTTGAGAAAATCTATCACACAGATCTTGTCTTCTAGCAAATCAATTCTTTTGGAATGTGAATCACTAGAACTTGTACTATAATTGATGTATTCGTATCTCCTCCAATCAACATTTACATTTGACAACGATTGATCATTATCGATAGGATATTTATTGTTGAATAGCACCAGATTTCCACAATGATGACAATGTTTTCCATTGACACATTTCTTTGAATAAAATACTTCATCATGATTTCTCTCACATAAAATTTGAGATATGAATTCACGTATTGTGGGCGGAGGTGGTGAATTTGTCCAAAACATTTTACCAAATTCAAGAAACATGTCATAATATAACTGAAATTACACATGATAACGACAACAACATGTATCACGTATAGTAATAGGTCTAACATACCATGGTTTTTGTTGCACAAATGTAGTGATTGATATATTAATTCCACGATGATCTTCCTTGAATTTATTGAACAATTGTACTTGTGTCATGTCCATTATATGTTTTGGTTGGCTTTCATATACATTTCGTGATATTCTTTTGCGTATCACATCTCTTGAATTTGGTGAAACTCGAGCATGTTCCAACCAATATTCTCGTACAATATCTTTAACACCTGCTCCCAATCTATCTTTGTAAGGTTGTCTACAAATAATTGTCCAGCAAGCAAGTTCATTATTTTCATCTATTTGCATTCTGAATTTGCTATGTTTGTATAATGTCTTTCTTGATGTTCCAACTGCTTTTGCTAGTTCTATTGTCAAACGCTTTTGTTTAGTACTAGTTGAAAGAATTGCTGTATGAATTGCTTTACGTGCAGCACTAATATCTTTCTTCCCGGATTTTCCAAATTTTTTTATTGCATCACCTATATTTTCCATCACATTTTGTTTCAATTTCGACTCTTTTGTCGCCTTGTGAATACCCAATAATGATGTAGCACCTTCTAACTTCTTGGACACTAATAAACATCTCAAAATTTGTGCTTGTCCTGCTATTGAGTAATCCTTGAGAACTTCATCATAAAATTTTGTAGCATGATATCATGCAACATGTATTGGTAGTTTTTCTCCATATTTGTCGCAATCAATGTCTTCTAACATTTCATCATCAATGGTGAAAGTACCTATACATCAAGTTAAATTTAATTTAACATATATCCAAAAATAAAATTCATTATAAAAAACTGAATTTGGAAAATATATGATATATACATACCAGGTCCAATTTCTGGATCTTGAACTTGATCTTCAATATTGACTTTATCGACATTAGCATGCAAATCACTATTTACATATTCTACAATGGTCTTTTCAACTTCAATTTGTTCTTCTTGTACTTTATTTTCAATTTCCATTTCCTCCACATTATCATGTAAATCTGTATTTATATCTTCAATAATTCTCTCTTCCATTTCGGCAACCTTTTGTTTTTTGGCAATATATCTGACTTTTTGTTTTTCTCTATTACCATCATCATCACGTTTACGATCACCTTTTTTTTTACGTTTTCTCTTATTGCCCATGATTGTTTAATCTATAGATGATAAATTAAAGAATCATTAGTTTATAGTAAAAATAAATAAATTATGATTTAAAAACATTTACGAAATTTATAAAAACATGAACTGAAATTTACTTCACCTTATAAAAATCTTGTAAGAGTCTTTTGAAGAAGATCTCTTTGGAATTAACTTTCCTTTGAAAAAACTCTTTGAACAAAAATCTTCTTTGAAAAAAACCTTCTTGGAAAGAAATAGGAAACTCCTTGACAATAAATCACCTACCCATTGAAAAATAGTAAGAACACTTTGTAAATAAATCTTTTTTGTAAAAATCATTGGAAAAAAAACCTCTTTGAAAAAATATCTAAGAAAAAAGCCACTAGGAAAAAGTACTTTGAAAAAAAAACTTACTTGTAAACATATCTTGGAAAAAACCTTTGTAAAGAAATAACTTATTTGCAAAAATACTTTGAGTAAATAACTCTTTCAAAAAACTCCTTAAAAAGAAATAAGAAGTGCAAAACTACCTTGGAAAAAAATCCTTTGCAAAATACCTTAGCGAAACAACTATTTGAAAAAACCCCTTTTAAATAAATAATAAGTGCAAAACTACTTTGGAAAAAAACCCTTTGCAAAATACCTTAGCAAAACAACTATTTGAAAAAACCCCTTTCAAAAAAATAAGAAATGCAAAATTATCTTGGAAAAAAACCATTTGTAAATTACCTTACCAAAACAACTCTTTGAAAAAATCATTTTCAAAGAAATAAGAAGGAAAAATACATTTTTTTTGCAAAAATACTTTGGAATAAACACTTTTTAAATACAACCCTTGGAAAGAAACATTCTTTGCATAAACCACTTTGCAAACAAGTCTAAGAAAAGAAATATTTTGAAAAAACTCTTTGCAAATATGCCTTAGAAAAAAAACTCCTTTACGAAAATGCCTTACAAAAAAACTCCTTCAATGTGCCTTTTGGAAAAAAAATAAGAAGAAACATACCCTGTAAAAACCTCATTTTGCAAAAAAATGTCTTCTTTGAAAACCTTTTCAAAATTAGTTTGACAAGAAATATGCGAAGTTAAAACATGCGAAAATAATGAATCAATTTAAGTTTATTTATACAAGTATAGAAAACATAATTTTTTTTTTCTAGCCGACGAGTTTTTTTTTCCGTTTCATTATTCGGCTGAATAACCTTTGCTTTAATTGATGGTGCCGTTACGGAAAAAGGGTATTCGGCCGAATAATTATTCCGCCGAACAATTATTCGGCCGAACAATTATTCGGCCGAATATTCTCTGAAACATGGAAAATTCACATTTCTGCATAATTTTCAGGTTTCTCCATTTTCGGAAGGGAAAAACCACCTCTTACACAACAAAATGAATGTCGGACTTGATACCATTAGGTTCATCATTGAATCTACTTTACGTGGATATAAATTTTGTTGTATATAGATAAGAAGTGATATTTTTTAAGTTTTATTTTCGTAACATGTGTCGAGTTAGGATTCATCTCTTTAAAAAACGGTGAAAAGAAAAATCCCTAACTTTAAAAATACACCACCAAAAAAATTGAAAAAAATGTAGGAATCTTAATTGGCGTGTCTACTTTAAAAGGGTGTTCGTAGATTTTTTATTTTTAGAGCCGATTGAGAGAAACGTGGCGCAACAAAAAAGATGCTGAAAATCGACTGAGTTTCCCCATTGATCGACTTTAAAAAAATATAATAATTAGTATATAGATCCATTGGTTACAAACTTATAGTCAGGCACTAGTACATTGTGTGTAGATTGTCGTAGAATTTTCTGTTTTTGCAAAAAACAAGTCTAACAATGATTTTAGTGGTGCAACAAATCATAACTATTTTGTAGTCTTTTCATTTTATAAGAACACACTGTCAAACATTTGCGAAATCGATATATCAAATCTCAATAAAAAAAATTGAAAAAATTATGAATAGAAAGCTAACATAATTCTCTAAAAGTTTTCTTTTTACTACAAAGTGAAATTTTGAACAAAAATATCACTTTTGTTCGCCCGAAGTTGAAAAACATGAAAAAACCAGAATTATTTTCTCACGAGACCCCCCAAAATAGACACCCATCTTCATTTTTTTACCCTATAAAATAATTCTAGAAAAATATTGCCAAATATTTTATAGTTGTCATTTTAATAATTTGTAAGATTCGCCAAGGTTTATACACTTTTAAATTAGTATGAGTCGTTAAAATTATCCCTCGGACTATATGGAAGTTCCAATAAAAACATCAACTTGAAATACAAAGAGAAAATTCTCATTTTGTATGGATATGTTTAAATGTTACATTGTTCTTTGAATTACCATTAATTATTACATAATACTATCAAATAAAAATATTTATTTTTTCTATTTCGTTGAATTAAGCATTTTTCCTATTTTTCTTATTTAGTGGAGATCAATCCACACTAAATCTCCCAAATACACCTCCATGAATAAAATTCTATATCAAAATTAAACCTCTAATTACAAATTTTCTATAACAAAATTACATATAGATATCTTTGGCAAAAATTCTATATCAAAATTACTTCTCATTTAAATAAGATTAGATATTAAATAAAGTTGAGTATAATAAGATGCATCAAGGGTATGTGATTCTTACTATTAGTGCTTCACATCTATCCCAATAGATACTCTGGCTTTTCTAATTAGGGGTGCAACTTTTCTTAGTTGTTTCATTTGAAGTCTTCATTGTTTTGTTTGGCCGCCAAGAACCAACTTCTTGTTTCTAAATGTTTTCATCCAAACATGCATGGTGTATGTTCAACATTTGACAAATCCACTCAGTCTGTATTTACTAAATCACCATCTGATCTAGTAGGTCTACCACTTCTGGGTGACATGTTCCCTTCACTAGATTCTCGACTTGTTTCGTCATTCTTGATATCTAAAGATAGGTTTAAGCATTTTAGATTCTCTACCGATCCTCCATCACCACTTCCTGACCTCTCATGTACTTGTTGGTTTTCATTAAGCTGCAATACTCTACTTTTTGGAATTTTGGTTGCTTCTTCTTTACAATTCCTTTTCATTGATCGGTTTGTGTAGGGAGAGAGCCACTAGTATTGTTTCATCTCAAGGGTGTTGCAAATCCTGAAACAATGGAACAACAATTTTTATCTAGATCGAAAGATGCAAATGCAAGTAAATACAAAATCTAGTATGAGGACAGAGCTAGTAAGTTAAGATAATATCATGTATGTGATTCTTAGTCGCAAATGCTTGGCTATAAGTATTTTTCAAAGGCCACCAAGTCTCTCTCAGTTTCTCAATGTATTCACGTTTCTGTTGCATAACATTGAACTTAAGCATCTTGAAATTATGATCATTGTTGAATAATGTAGTTACTCCCATTTTTTTAGGTAGTTAAAGTTAGTGGGATAATTAGTTGTTGTTTGTGAGTCTAGAGATTGACAGAGTCAAAATCAAGACATTGCATCTAGATAATTTTTTATAGATATATCTATTTAGAAAAATGTTCTCTTGTAGTTTAGAAAGCAATGCAGGGTGTGTGTTATTAGATGTGTGAGCAACAAAGAATTTATGTAATTGTAGCAACAATCAAATTTCTTTTTGTTTAATGTGTATTTTGTATCTCTATCTCTAACCAACATAGTGGTATCATATCAAGTTAGAACCTTCCGTCAAGTGAAGGATTTCGAAGCCAATTTCAACATAAACCTAGAATAATGTCTGCAAAAGAAATCCAGTCTAGATATCGTGTTCATCTATGGTCCCAAACCTACTAGGAAGTGACCAAAAGGGGATACCAAGTACTTCGTTTGTTGGTGATCAATTTTCCAATGCATGACCATCTTAGGCACATTTTTGAAATTTCATTTTATACTATATGGTTGTGAAACATTCCCAAAGAGAGGGTGTGACCATGTCTCTTTTTGAATGAATATATATATATGTGGGGGGGGGGGGGAGGGGGGGAGATGTGTACATGCCATCTTAAAAAGATTTATTTTAAGAGATTTATGAAAGGCTAACATAGGGAAAGGTTTTAGGAAAGGTTAACCAAACAAAAATTATTAAAGAATTTTTTTTTAAGGTTAACATTGCCTCAAGCAAACAAGGTTATGTTTGGGCTGGTGCAAGGTAATGATATCCACTTATGATGTGTTAGTTGAAATGCACTTCCTAAAAAACATAAATCCAACCATTAAAATGAATTTTTGAGGATCCTAGACAACTTTTTAGAACATGGTGTAAAAAGGTGAAACGTAGACAATTGGATCACCATCTGGAATATATAACTTTTATTTATAGAAAATATCTATAACTCCCAAAAAATGGAGTTCTTATAATATTGGTATGTTATTTTTTTTTAAAACATAATGTAGATGTTCGCATTTGGCCCAGGGTCTGGTATGTAAACTATCCAAATTTGTAAAAAATATTATCTAGAGTTGTAGATAACAGGCAGATCTAGTGCAGCACTATTTTTCCAAAAGTTTCCAAGTTAAATTTATACTTCTTTAAAATTAAGGAAGTCAATGAATTCCTAAAAATACAAGGTCAAGGATTAGGCCTCGCTAACATGGACTTAAAAAAGTCATTTTTTTTAAGTACATAGGTCTTTCAATATCTTGTGCAAGTTCTATTCCATTTTTGAAATAGGCGATTCACTCAAAAGTTGTAGTTGAAATACATGACCTATGTTTTATGTAAATATGACATTATTGCAAACAAAAATGAATAAAAAGTAGAAAATACTAACAAATTTATGCAGAAAATAGATATTTGGAATCTGCATAGAGAGTTCTATAAGTGTGCAGTTTCATTAGCAGTGGACAAGTGGAGCATATACAGATTCAAGGTTGAATACCATGAAGCTACAAAACATGATGTGTTATGCTATAATGAAATCCAAGGCACAAGGTTTAGTAATATGAACCTAGAACCAAACCTTCCAAATCATTACGCACGATATGGGAAAGGGAATGCGTGCCAAAAAAATTAAAATTTTTTAGCATGCATGCGTTAGTAACATGTGCGCACTATGAGCATGCATGGACTAATAACACGCATGCACTAATAGTGCACACGCACTAATAGCATGCATGCATTAATAGTGCGCACTCATTATTAGTGCACGCACACTAATGTTATATATTTGTTTCTCCCTCCTTTTAATTATATATCTGTAATGAACATAAATAAGATAATAATTAAATAATTAATACTTAGTTTAACTAAAGTTCGGTTATGAAAGGAGGCGTCTCCTCAACATCAAATTCTCAAGCCATATTTAAGGCAGGGCCATCATTGTAACCTATTATCTCTTATCTATTCAATCATCAATATTTATCTATTATTATGGCCTATCTTATTTACCAAGTCTTTGGGTGAATATTATTGTATGAGCGAATAGTTTCTTGCTTCATTTGGTATCAGAGCCCTTCTTGGGAATTGTGCACTAATTCTAGCTTTTGGCCACACTTACAAGAGTTTCTCTTAACCTTGGCTCCTGGAAATTAATTTCAGAATTTCTCTGGGCACTTCATATTTGACCATAAACCTAGTCGTTGAGCAATTTATTTTAGTATTCACCTCTCATGCCTTCCCTCCTCCATTTTCCCACATTGTCACTTTACCTCCATCATCTCTGCACTTAATCACCCAAGTTCCATGCTAACTAGCATTTCCCCCAACAAGTTCCAGCGACCCTACCCTCATCGCGCCTCCATCACACTAGCATTTCTTTACTCACTCTAATTCCAGTCAACCAACACTCGTAGCTATCGCCACACCCACCTGCTCCATTTCTTCATTCATTACTTAACACCTCCTCCCCTACATCGCTCTAATCTCCAAGCACTACTTCTGCTCATGCTCCCGACCCTACTCCGGGTCGATCCTGCATCCAAGTCCACGCCACCCGCACCCTCCAGCTTCTGTGCATCCCGCACCATCCATCTCGCTGCACTCTCCTACCTCCTCCTTTCTGTGTGCACCTCCCAGCTCTGCCCCTCCTTCCTTTCCCTTCAAATTTTTCCACACTACCTCATGCTTCCCTCTGTGCCCTTCCTTCCATCCCATCCACCCACATTCTCTCACGCCTTCCCCCACATCGGTCTCCCTTGCACCCACCTCCTTCTTGTTGCACCGTCGTCTGCTTCTCCCTCATGCGCTCAACACTCACGCCATTGTCAACCCCCAACACCTCCCACGTCCCAGATCCGGCAGCTCCCTCGCCCTACCGCTGCTGAGTCCCCTCCTCCCCACTTAGCATGGCTCCTCCAAGTCGCCTCCCCAACTCCACGTCAACCCTACAACAAAACAAAAGGTTAGAAAAAAAATATGTATTATATAACAATAATATATAATATATAATAAACACCTTTTTTCCCCAAAAAAAAACCTAATTCAACCAAATTCAAAAAATATATATTATAATAACATTATTATTATAATTTCTGTGAACCATTTGAACTATATATGTGTGAATAATAATATATTATTAAATCCTAATAATTATTATTATTATCATTAGTTCAAAAATAAGGATCCCAAGCTTCTTTACAAATAATAATTATTATTTAATTTAAATAATAATTATATTTGGAAACAAAAAGAGGGGAAAATATCAATGTCAAGAAGATAATAATTATTTTATTTTAATAATTATTATTATTATCGAAGAATCGAAGAAGACAAAATCGAAAAATAAGTAAAGAAGACTATCTATCATTGAAGAAGGCAAGTCAGAAGAAGACTTGTGAAAGAAGTCAAGACCCTCTACCACCAGAAAAAATCGGAAACTATATATCGTCGAAGAAGTCTAGTTAAAGAAGACCATCCAGTGTCAAAGAAATCAGAGACCATGGAATCTAGTTTGTGACTACAAGTAGAAAAATTAAAAACAAATTTAAAACATTATCGAAAAGACAATGAAGAATTGCGCGACATAAATAACAATTAAATTACAAGTGATTCAAGAAAGGTACAATGAAAAACAAATCTCCGACTAGTAAAGTCGTATAGAAAACTTGTATGTGCAAATTGATGAATTGAAAGCCGAAAATAAATTCAATCAGAGGTTAGAAAATCAAGATATAAAGAAGGAAATAAATAATTACGAAGTAGAAATAATACGCTTGAACAAGATCCTTAACGATAAGGATGAAGAACTAAATCAGATACGGTGTAATTTAGGAGATCAAAAATCAAAGGTTGACCAGTATCCACAACAGATACAAGTTCTTCAAACACAAAATAACAACTCTAAAAAGACACACAAATCAGAGATCGCAAAGAATAATAAAGCATTATCCAACAATGCTAAAGAAATTTTCAGACTAAGAAATCATAACCAGATACTAGTCATGAAAATTAAGAAATTGAAAAATAGTTGGAAGATAGAACAATCTAAGGAAGACATTGAAGCGAAACTACTAGACAAACAAGAACAAAATAGATGCATCAGAAGTCATACAAAGATCTTAAGGAACAACTTAAGAACCCTGAAGTTGACAGAAAATCGCAAGTAGAATTGATCAAGAAGTTTCAAAATGATAACATGTCGTTAGAAAACAAGTTGGAAAAGATACAGAATGAAACCTTAAAACCTCAAGGGGAGGAAACACAACTTTCATCTTAGATCAATGCTCAAAAGATGACACTCGTAAAAGAAAAAGACATTGTAAAAAATCCCTATCAACACCCCAACCATAAAAATTGATATTGTAAAAAGTGGGAACTGTCGAAACATAATGGTATTAATACGATCAAAGCTCCTGACGACAGATCAGTATGGAATCCCAACAATCTACAAAAAATCAATTTGGGATGGATGTATCTATCAACATACCAGAAATTATGCTTTACACTTAGTAGTTCGTATCAACATATTTCGTCAGCTACGACGTCACAAGGAACGATGCGACAACACTATAAGGATTTGAGGACAAATCCTTTCTAAGAGAGTGGAAATGTAACAAACATAAATAAGATAATAATTAAATAATTAATAGTTAGGTTATGAAAGGAGGCGTCTCCTCAACATCAAATTCCCAATCCATATTTAAGGCAGGGCCATCATTGTAACCTATTATCTCTTATCTATTCAATCATCAATATTAACTATTATTATGGCCTATCATATTTACCAAGTCTTTTGGTGAATATTATTATATGAGCTAATAGTTTTCCGTGATCTCTTCTAGTTCATCTTGTTTCTCCAACCATTCCCAGTTTTCTCAACATATTCTTGCTCCTTGAGGTGGGGCACACTTGCTGAGCTGTTGTTCTCTTTGGGGGAGCTTCTAATGCCCCATTATTTTATAATATGATTTAAATGCTCTGTTATTCATATTCATAATAGCTTCAAGTTGATATTCCAACTGGAACTATGTAAATCTGATCATTAATGAGAAAATGGTGCCTATTCCCCCACTATGTTGATGTATGCCAATGATATGATGATTTATTCAAATGGAAAAGTGAACCAATGATGATTTAATGATGTATGGACTATTAATAATTTTTTATACAAGTTTCATGTTCAATGCATAGTATTTTGGAGTCATATTGTTCACTTTCATAGCATTTGGAGAAGATTGCATATCATTTCCCCCAAGGTCGAAACTAGTCTTTTTGTATCTGATTAGAGAGGATTGTACCAGAATTAATAAACTGAATGGTGTTGCATATGAGACCATATTGATGTCCCCTATATTTCCTCTACTTCTGTTATCAAATTAGAGAGGTTCCAATAGAATTTGGAGAGCCATCTTCAACACCTACCCAGGGGGGATTCGAATCCCAAATTGCTAATCAAACTCCCTACTTTGGCCAGAACTTAAAGGAGAGTTGCAGAATCCTTTTGAATAATTTAAATAATCCCTGAACCTCATAATTATTTCCTAAAACCATTCATACACCTTATGTGACAATTTGGGAGCATTTGGAGTCATTTGGAGACCAAGAAACCAATACTAGTTAAAGGTCGAACTAGTGGAAAAATTGACTAGTCTTGTCCCAAAACTTATTCCCTTTTAAATTTCAGATCATATATGGGTATATCAGTTGCTTATATGTTTTATATATGTGTTCATGTTTCCTATAACCCCTCATGACCTTCCTTAGCAAATTCCAAAGCAATTGGAGGTGTTTGGAATAAGTTGTAAAACATATACCTAGAGATGAAAATTGGTGAATTTGAGCAGTTTGGGAAATTTTCTTTAAAAGGGACATTACAGTGGTATCAGAGCATGGTCCTTGAACCTGTGCATTAAAATCATACATTGAATAATAATTTGTAGACATGTCTTACTATTATGATGACTCCTATGAGTACAATTCTGATGAGCAGTATGAAGATCATTGTGAGCAATATGAAGCAGAATGTGAATGGTTTGAGGAAGAGGTGCCATCATGCAGCACTTCTTACAATGTCATAAGGAATAAAGGTTATTATTATGACCCTATGTATTATGGAGATGAGTGTGTCACACTACCAATGGATAATCCTATGAAAGAATTACAAAGATTGAGATCAACATATAAAACCTTGCCCCAACAATATCAGGCATATCTTGATTGGTATAAGGGAAATACAAAAAATGCCCCTCCTTTTGAAGACTTTGATGATTGGGTGTTTGCAAATAGGCCCAAAAATGAAGATGTGGAGTTAGTGAAGAAAGGTTTATGCCATTCTTATTAAAGACCTTGGAGAGAAAATCATATGTGTGTGAATGAAAAGATCAGTGAAATATCTGAACCTTCAGAGAGTGCCTATATTTCCCACTTGATGAGAGTTTTTGGGTTTTCTTCAAAATGAGATTCCAAATATATTGATCTTAAGGAAACTAATGGGAAAAATGCATCATATTTCTTGAAGGAGAAAAAGGAGGAGACCCATGAACCACCTAGTTCTTAAATAGGTGAAGTAGAAGAAGCAGTACATGAAGAGGATCGAAATTCACTCCCAAGTGACTCTGAAAAAGATGAAGAGACATCACATGAGCATGAAGAAGATCCTATTGAAAATATTGAATATCATTTCGAGACACATTCTACCTTGGACGTGAATCAAGGATCGTCTATTGATGGATGATTGAACTATGAAGGATTAGCTACTGATGGGTGCTCACACCTCTATGTTGGTGACATAGAGATCACTGTTGAAAGTGTTGCTACAAGCCAAAGTTACATTAAGCATGAAAATGAAAACCTTGTAGCAGTTGAATAATAACCAAGATAAACTTCCCCATCACCACTTGAGCTTCATGAAGTTGGTCCAACCAAGAAGGAATAAGATGAGGAGGTTCATGTGCAAGAGCCTCATTTTCTTGAAGGGTCATTGAATATTAATGAAAAGAAGATCCAAGAGACCGTTAGCATACTCCATGACACTCAAGCATTGGTGTCAAATTCTTGTTGGAGATTTTCTTCATTGAAGGATGCATCCTTCCTTGAAGACATGGTGAAGATTCAAATAGCAATGTGCAACATCAAAGGTAATTTCATGTCTTTGATTTTTGATAGAAACAATTTGGTTGAGTTTCATGAATTGTTACATGATGCATACTTGAAGAATAATGAGGATATTCATAAACTCAAAATTCAAAATGAGCAACTTCTTGAAAGGATGCAATATACTTTTTCTTCCTCGTATGTTTCAAATTGTCATATGGTAGATTGCATGGAGGATTCTCATGACATGGTAGATCATGAGAAACATGGAAATTTACATATGATTGATGTGTTTGAAGATGAGATTGATGATATCCAAGCACTTGATGTGGTGGAAGAGGAACTTGAGTTGCCTCTTGGAAGTGGTTACACAATTTTTGAAGAAGTGTATGATTCCACTATATTGGAACCAAGCTATGAGGAAAGCTTTTCCCTTTTGAGGGAGGTGCATGATCCTACCCTTATGGATCCTACACATGATGACACTTTTGCATATTATGATCATTTGGGTGATTTGGTTCATTCTCCTACATCTTACACTTCCATATTTTGCAGTATTCATCCTAATGAAGTATGGGTGAAAAGTTTAGTTTTTATGGTGCCACATGAGGAGTGTGAAACTCCTACCTCTCCTTTTGATGCTGACATGACTAGAGAACCTCATTATTTACATTTGCAGCAGCATCCTTTTTTACCTTATGATGATACATATCTTCATGGATGCACTCATGATGTTCACTTGAGTCACTTGAAGACTCATGATTTTTCTTGCTCCTTGCTTAGTTCAATTGATGTCGGAGGAACTTCATTAACTACTGGGGTGGAGAGATATATGATTGGGGAAAATGTTTATTAGAAGAAACATACCTTGTTATTTCTTGATGATACACATATCCATGGATGGATAAATGGTACTTATGTGAGTCCCTTGAAGGCTCATTGTTTTCTTTGCTCCCTACTTGATTCAAATTTTAGTGGAGGTTCTTCATTCACTTCTCGAATGAAAGAGCACATGGCTGATTGTTTTGATGCATCTTACATCCTTTTGGAGTAGCATTATAGGACATGGGATCCTCACCTATGTCATTGGAGCAGATTTGATTGGTCACTTGATGCTTGTATGCACTTGGAAAATAGTTGTCTACTTCCTTGGAGGTATAAGCACCTTCATGATTCTTTGATGATGCACCTCCTTGATGTACATTTTTATTATGTTTCTATTTACTTTGATGATCTATATTTTGTACTTATGATGTTTGGAAGAAGGCATACAAGGAAATGGGATCCAGGAATTCTCTTGCCTGAAGGTATGGTTTGGAGAGCACTCCTAATTGTTGGAGTGCAATACAAGCAATGGGACCCTGGAATAATTTTTAGTCTCATTTGTTTCAAATTTTTTGGGAAATAAGTAGCATGGGAGATTGAGTCCCCACTTAATAATGTGAAGTTATTCAAAGTAGTGCAGCAGTAAGCATGGTGGTTGCTCTCTAAAAACATTTCATGGAATCTTGAAGGCTCAAGGTTGGGCAATCCAGTGGCAACTTCAAAGAATTATACAGAAAGGGGTTTCCAAAATATGAAAGAGGTAAAAGAGTAATTGTGCAAAATTTGTTCTGATGGATTTAATTAATATTTTTTCTTTTGTGGTGATGTCACATGGGATATAAATATGAAAAACAAAATCCACATCTCCTTGATTTTGGAAACACACAATTGCAGTGCATGAGTGCCACTACTCAGAGTTTTAGAAGCAAAGTTTTTGAAAGAAAGAAGGTTCTTCAAAACCCATGTTTGAAATTGCTTGAGGACAACCAATATCGGGAAGGGAGGATTTTTCATGTTCCAATTTTTGCATTGGGTCACAATGGCCTAACCCCCTTGTCCATATTCATGATAGGTTGTCAAATTGATGCTAAGGGTCAAATAATTGCCAAGGATGATGTCCAAGTTAGTAATAATGTAAAATTAGATCCAAGTGGACAAGATGGTTCACATTAAGAGAAAAATACCAATTCAAAGTTGTAATATTCCCATCCAAATGAATTATCATGGAGGAAAATTACTAGTTCCATAGGTTGGGGGTGGAAGCATTAAAAGTTGGAGTGAAGGAGCTACAAGACCCAAAGTGACCTTAGACTTACAAATTCACATTAAATGGGTAAAATAAATGATAATAAAAAGAAAATAAAATGGCACTTGGTCGTGGAGACACATTAGTGGTGTGGGACCCAGACAAAGCTAGATTCCTCATGCCACAGGGCATTCTATTCTCACCCATTTGAATCCAAGGTGGAGTCTAATGATCTTGGGTAGTTGGAAGGTCAATATACTTGGAATGAATCAATGAAAGTCGAATTGGAGTGGAAGTGTAACTCCCATGGAAGAGGAAGAGGGATTTTGGAGCTAGTGGGACACTTGGACTAGATTCCCTACTCTATGACAACAATGATGAAGATACTATGACACCTATGACACAAATTAGACCTGAATTATGAAATATGACATAAATGACATGTCAGGGATAAAAACAGCGTCCAATATGGCGCTCAAGGGAGTTAGGGAATCCAAAGAGACACCTATTCGAATTTGGTGGAGGAGGAGGCTAGAATTGGAGGGACAAGTGGCACACATTGGAATCTCTTCCCAACTTGAGTTGGAATGAATATCTTGGAAGGAATTGGACCCAAGGAGGACCTTAGAAGTTTATAAAATACAATAAAAAAGAAGGATTGTGGCTTTTGATCATTTGAGAATTTGCATTTGAGAGGAGAGCTATTGGAGTGCTACTCTACTTACCTTAGCACCAATTTCGAGGGTGAAAGATTCCCATCCGAGTTGGTAATTGGAAAGGACATTCAGAAATATAATTTGGATCTTAAATGGAGTCTTATGTTGCATATTCAAGCTACAGGGAAGCTCATGGTCACTTCTAGTTCAGCTTGTTTCACCAACCATTTCTAGTTTTCTCAACATATTCTTTCTCCTTGAGGAGGGGCGCACTTGGTGAGCTGATGTTCTATTTGGGGGAGCTTATAATGCCCCATTATTTTATCACCTGATTTAAATGATATGTTATTCATATTCATAATAGTTTCAAGTCGATATTCCAAGTGGAACTATGTAAATCTGATCGTTAATGAGAAAACGGTGCCTATTTCCCCACTATGTTGATGTATGCCAATGATATGATGCTATATTCAAATTGAAAAGTGAACCACTGATGATTTAATTATGTATGTACTATTAATAATGTTTTATACAAGTTTCATGTTCAATTCATAAGCTTTTGGAGTCATATTGTTCACTTTCATAGCATTTGGAGAAGATTTCCTATCATTTCCCCCAAGGTCGAAACTAGTCTTTTTGTATCTGATTGGAGAGGGTTGTAGAAGACTTAATAAAATTAATGGTGATGTATATGAGACCATATTGATGTCCCCTATATTTAACCTTCTTATTTTATGAAATTTGAGAGGGTCCAATATCATTTGGAGAGCCATCTTCAACACCTACCCAAGGGGGATTCGAACCCCAAATTGCTAGTCAAACTCCCTACTTTGGACAGAATTTAAAGGAGAGTTGTAGAATCCTTTTGAATACTATAAATCATCCTTGAACCTAATAATATTTCCTAAAACCATTCATACACCTTCTATGACAATTTGGGAGCATTTGGAGTCATCTAGAGACCAAGAAACCAATACCAGTTAAATGTCGAACTAGTGGAAAAATTGACTAGTCTTGTCCGGAAACTTATTCCCTTGCAAATTTCAGATCATGGATGGGTATATAAGTTTATTATATGTTTTATATATGTGTTCATGTGTCCTATAACCCCTCATGACCTTCCTTAGCAAATTCCAAAGCAATTGGAGGTGTTTGGACTAAGTTGTAAAACATATACCTAGAGATGAAAATTGGTGAATTTGAGCAATTTTGGAAATTTTCTTTAGAAGGTACATTACACCACACTCATAGCATATGAAATATCATGTAGAGTGTGATTGAAGTATATAAAGATTCCAAAAAGCTACCTATACAAGGTGCTATCAACCGAAGGTGTAGATTCTGCTTCTTCAAATCTAATTCCTGAAAGGAAAGGAGTCTTTGAATGCTTTCAATCAGCCATCTTGAAATTATTTAGTAGATCAAATGCATATTTGGTCTGAGATACCTTTGTTCCATTCTCTGTTTGAGAAATCTCAAGCCCCAAAAACTGCTTAAGAATTCCCAAATCACTTATGGAAAATGCTTGATGCAAAGCAGTCTTTAATGAAGCTATTTGATCAGTAGAGCTACCTGTCATTAGTAAATCATCAACATACAACACTATAATCATAATTGAACCATCAATCAGCTTCATGTAAACATTAGGATCAGATTTTCATCTAACATAAGATTGTGACAAGAGAAAGTTGTCCATTTTGTCATACCAATCCCTGGGGGCTTTCTTAAGCCCATAAAAGGACTTCCTCAACCTGCACACATAGTTAGTATCAAATGTATAACCTTATAGATGCTGAATATAAATATCCTCCTCAAGATCCCCTTGGAGGAATGCAGTCTTGACATCCATGTGGTGCACTTCCCAGTGCTTGGATGTAGAAATTGCTAGAACTGGTCTTATCAAATCCTTCTGTGCAACTGGTGCAAAAGTCTCATTGTAGTCAAGGACTTGGACTTGGGAGAATCCCTTTTCCACTAGCCTAGCCTTATATTTCACTTCTGTACCATCTTTTGCACACTTGGTTTTGTAGATCCACTTACACCTTACCAATTTTCTGCCTGGGGGGAGCTTGACTAGCTCCCATGTCTCATTCTTTTGCAGTGAATGGAAATCCTCATCCATAGAAGCATGCCATCTTGGGCCATGTGAGGCTTCATCATATGTCTAAGGATCATAATCCACCATCATATAACATCTATCAAACAATTAAGGATCATTCACATTGAGATCAATCTCAAATTGTGATCTACTAGTCCTCCTAGTGTCTTGAGGATTTTCGACTAGTTCACCAGCTTCTTGTAAAGTATTAGTAGCCCATTTAGGCCTTTTTGGTGAATTAGGTTATGTAATAAAATGGTACTCATCATCATAAATATTAGAATCAAAAAATTCAAGATTAGCATCACTTACTTCTTCTGGTGGCGGTGAAGATGGTTCTCCAATTTCAACATTCTGAGAGGGATCTTCTTCGAATTGAACACTCCTTTCAATGAAAGAATTTTGAGTGATCATGTTCAAAAACTTGTAGCCTTTTGAGTCATCTGAATAGCCAACAAAAATACATGGTTGGATTGGGGGTTGCATAGCCCTCCTCTTCTCCATTGGAATTCTAGCCCAAGCCTTGGAGCCAAAAATCCTAAAATAAGAAATGTTAGGTTTGTGCCTAGTCAAAGATTCAAAAGGAATGATTCCTTTGAAAGATTTGTGTGGCACACTATCCTGAATATATGTGGAAAAATTTATTTCCTCATCCAAAATCCTTGGAGATAAAGACTTTTCCTCAAGCATACATGTGGCCATCTCCTTAAGAGACCTGTTCTTCCTCTCAACAACACCATTCTGCTGAGGTGTATAAGGAACTGTGTGTTGCATCTGAATGCCTGAAGAGGAACAAAATTGATGAAACTATGATTTGATGTACTACCCACCATTATTAGATCTGATAATCTTGATATGTCTACCAGACTGGTTCTCAACTGAGGCCTTGAAAAGCTTGAACAAACCAAAAAATTCAAACTTTAACTTGATGAAATAAATCCAACAATACCTGGAAAAGTCATATATGAAGGTAAGGATGTATTTGGAATGGTTCAAGGACTCATGGGGGAATGGACCTGATATATTAGTGTGAATAAGATCCAGGAGTGCAGTGGTTCTCTCATTTTTGGATCTCTCATACTTATGTTCAGGGTGTTTTCCTAGGATGCAAGATTGACAAACACATTTGGAAAATCTGATATTGGGAAGCCATATGGCCATCTCTTTCTCATGAAGTTGGGAAAGGTATCTGTAGTTTAGGTGGCCAAATATTTCATGCCATAATTTACTTGACTCATTGGCATGGTTTAAAAGAGAAGAAGGTGAGGAAAATGGCAGAAAATGAGAAAACTTGTAGATTCTAGAACTATGGTCAGCAGTGCCTAATGTAACAATTCGGCCTGTTAACATTTCACATATCTCAACATCATTTGGTGTAAAGGTTAACTTTTTGGTTGAGCCTATGTGGGTCATGTGATATACTAACAATAGGTTTGCAGCCAATCCAAGAAAATACAAGACATTAGTGAATGAACCAAAATCAAGATCTATGTTGCCTTTACCTTTGCTTGAACTTTTAGAATTGTCACCCAACACAATATTTATACCACAAGAAGAATCAAATGAAGTAAAAAACTCAATTGTGGACACCATGTTCCTCAAAGCTCCAGAATCAATAATGAGTGAGGTAGTCTTGGATGTGCTTGCCATCAGTGAATGTAATCTCTCCTTATCTTCAGAATTTTGTCCTCCATCCTTCCTCCTTGCGCTCTCAAGAAGAGGAATGTTGGATTTCTCCAGGAGTAGAGCCATTTGGTCAATGGTTTTCTTCATGCAGGAGATTTCAGGATGAAAGCCCCTGCTGCAATAAGTACAATTTTCCTTCTCATTCTTCTTATTTGGATTCTTCTTCGAGTGATAGGAGTCTATCGAAACTTTTTGCTTGTCTTTCTTCTCATCGGTGGGCTTCTTGAAATTGCCCTTCTTCTTTCCTTTCGAAGCCTTTGAATCTCCAACATTCAGACATTGGTATTTTGATGGATTTTTAATGGCTCCCATCAAGACTAGCTTGTCTTCTTCTTGTGTAATGGATTCCATGAATTTTGAAAGTGTGGGGCTCTTCCAGTTTTGAACTACCTTCCTTGTGGCATAGAAGGTCGAAACAAACACTGAGTAATCTGGTCCAAGATTGGAGAGAATGGCCAAGATCAATTTCTCATATTTTTTATCAATTCCACATTGCTTCAATTGTAGAACAAGTGACTTGAATTTAGAGAAGAAATCCTGAAGGTTATCGAAATGTTCTAGACTCAATGAAACTAGTTCATTATCCAGTTGATGGCCTCTTAATTCATCTATCATTCCAAACAATTCTTGAAGCTTTAGCCAAAATTCATTGGGAGAGGTAAGACCATCAAGATGAAATAGAAGATCTCTAGATGTAGTGAGACATATCATACCATAGGATTCATCTCTTCGATTATGCCACTTTGATTTCTCCACTGTGGAAGTTGGTTCAGTCTCCGTTGCCATAGTCACTCTGTAGAGGCCTTTACTCCTCAACAAGATCTCCATATGAGCTTTCCAATCGAAATAATTGAATGGAATGAGGATGATCTGATGTGACTAATCCATGGAAGCTCTGAAATAACTTCTAGACTGATTTGGGTGCATTCCTGGATGCTCACTATGCCCCATGGATGATAGAATGTGCCTTGTGGATGAATTACTGTGCCCTCCTTGAGACTGGTTGGATCCTGCAATAAAAATAGAAGGAGAAAGGAATAGCTTGATAGCTCTGATACCATGTGAAATTATGTTCACACCAAGATCTGATCAAGAAATTACACACTCTCACAAAAGATCTCACACAACTAGTCAAGAACACAGAAAATTACTCACAGAAGATACAAACTGTATTACTCAATTGAATAATAATACATCAGCCAACCTTAGGCAATTAAATGGATATCAATGTATAACTTTACATCAGATATTCAAATGTCTAAATATTCCATTTGAATCCTCACAAAAGAAGACTTACTAAAATAATGCAAATCCCCCCTAGGTGGAAAGAGTGTTCTCCAAGTCACACCAAAGCCTCAAAAATTTCTGATTTAGTGATCAGATAGTGATATGTGATGAAAAAAATGTGAAATCCCAAAAATGGAAGGAAGAAACATCAAGGAGTGAAAGTGGTCCAAAAAACACTTTCCTTGGTCAACTAGCTTTTCACCTTTCACCCAAAAGCAGTAAAAAGTAGGAATGTTCCCTTCTCACTAGAATCTTATCTAGAATCAGTATAAATGTGCTCAATTGACTTAGGAAACTTGTGGTCCACACCTCAAAGGCTTGTGGTCCCCCCAAATATTCCTTGTGGTCCACACAATAACTCATATGCCAACTATTTAGTCTAATACATAGTAATTAATCATAAAATGATTAATTAATGCCTCTAATGTATTAATTGACATAGGAGTGGGTTTTAATTATTACAACAGTATCACCTATGTATCTCAACCCTAAAGTTTCTTCCCATTGACAAGCAAGGCTCAACAATTTGAAAGATAATATGTATGCTAGGGATTGTTTTTTACATGGATTACAATCATATGGAAAGAAACCCAACACCCAATCAATGGAATACCTCGAGGTTGAAATCCAAGCTTGCAAGGAAGCTTCAACAAAAGAATCAAACAATTGTTTCTACTACTCAAAGCACATCCAAATAGAACAATTCACAAGACATGTCATGAATAGCCCAAGAATTAAATTGGCATAAAAATAGAATTAGCAATGAGAAAATAGCTTCACTGACATAAAAAAACAAATGGGCTAACAATTTCCCGAGGACAAATCCCCAAAGAATTTCTCGATACATACAAACTCAACAAAACCAGGTTTTCTCTCTCGGGGGGAAAGCATCAGCTAAATTGGATACATAACTTAAATATCAAAGCAATGGAGATGTCGAGCCTAAATTTACACAAAATTGAACTATTGACCATCCATGAATCACCATCAACCCAAATGCAAAGCACCAGAAAACAATCCAAACAGTTCTAGAAAATTAGAGAATTATTTCTTAGAACCATCTCTCAATAAAGAGAGAAACGACACCAATTAAAACTCACTCAGGGAAAAGCTAAATTCGGTGGAGAAAGGACCAACTTTTGAACCTAGATCATGTTACCATTCCAATGAAAGGATGAACATACCTAGCATTCAGTTCCTTGCACATAAAAATATGAAGCTGATAATCAATGACACACTAGGTATAAGACAAAATATGATCCTCCAACGCCACCAACAAGATTTACCATAGAACACAAGCACAGTGCCACAACACAATCACCAAAAAAGACAAAGGAAGCTCCCCACCACCATCATGGCACCAGTCAACAGCCAAAGAAAATAGAAGAAACCCCTCGAACCAATCCCTATCCTCTGGATGAAGCTCTCCACAAGGTCATGTACACAAGAAAATGAAACAACGGAAAACCCCACGCATCCCTCAGAGACCATTAAGCCTTGGCCAAATTACAATTAAAAATCAGCACGAGTCATTGCCGTTATAAAGATTGAAACCCATCCTTGTCAGCGCTTGAAAACCTATCAGAAAACCTTGTTGTGGCTCGATATATCCCCCTTATGGTCACCATCCCTCCATAAACCCCCAAATGCAACTAAACCTGACAACAAATATCAGAATAAATCAACCACCAAACACCAATCTGGAAATCGACCTCATCGCCACAAAAAACCATGGCCGAAAAAACCCTCCCTCTCATCATTATACCTCCATAATTCCGCACTGCAATAAAAAATCACAATAAAACTATCATAAGAAGTGATTCCCATCCCTGGGGAGGGATTCCCTAGGCCTACACAGTGCTCCCACCATCCAATCAAACCCCTACGGAACTGCTCTCCTGCATTAAAACATAATGTACAAATTTCATGGAAGAAATAAAACCTTGACCTCAACTTTGGAGAAATGGTGCAAGTCAATAGAAATAAATATAATTAATAAGAAATCACCATTTATATATGTCCCCATCGGGGACATAATAATTAATATAAACTAAAAAATATATCCTCTTAATTATATCCTCTTTTATTTTTATTTAAGTAATACTTATTATTCTCTCTCTATATATAATTTTAAATGAATTCATTGTTAAAATTTTGTCTTCTTTTTGTTCCATTGAGAATACTTATTTGCAAGGTATTACATATGGGATATATTTCTAATGCCCCCATTCAAATAAATCTCAAAAGAGAAAATTCCACTAATCTACTAGTTTCCTAGGTTGGGGTGGAAACATTGGGATTTTGAATAAGGGAGCTAATAAAACCAAAATAGACATTAGATTGACATAAATATATTAAAAGGGGTGAAATAAATATTTATTATAGGAAAATAAGGTGGCACTTGGTCATGGAGACACATTGGTGGTGTGGGACCCACAAAAAGCTAGATTCCTCATTCCACATGGCTTCCTATTCTCACCCATTCGAATCCAAGGTGGAGTCTAATTTTATTGAGGAGTTGGAAGGTCAATATAATTGCCATGACTCAATGAAGGTCGAATTGGAATGGAAGATTAACTCCCATGGAAGAAGAAGAGGCATTTGAGAGAAATTGAGACACTTGGGCTAGATTCCCTAGCTTCTATGGCAACAATGATGAATATGTTATGACACCTATGACACAAATCAGACCTGATTGCTGACATATGACATATATTACATGTCAGGGCTAAAAATAGCCTCCAAGAGGGTGCACAAGGGAGTTAGGGCCGCCAAAGAGTCATCCATTCGAATTGAGTGAAGGAGGAAGCTAGGAATGGAGGGACAGTGGCACAGATTGGAATCTCTTCCCAATTCGAGTTGGCATGAAGCTCATGAATAGAATTAGAGATAAGTAGGTCTTTGGAATTTTATAAAATTCAAGAACAAATAAGGAGAGTAGCTTTTGATCATTTCTCATTTTTCATATTGGAGAGCATAGCTTGTCCATGCTTGTGGAGTGTTTACTCTACTTGCCTTAGTACCAATTTCGAGGGTGAAAGATTCCCATCCTAATTGGAAATTGGAGAGGCCATTCATACCTTCAATTTGGAGCTACAATGGATTCATTCATTGCAGGTTGAATCTACATGGAATCTCGTGACATTCTCTTCTTCAACTTGTTTCCACACCTTTCTCTTCATATTTTGGCTCTTGGAGGAAGGATGCACTTGGTGAGATGACGTTATCTTTGGGGGAGATATTGTGGCTCCGTTTATTTTTATTCTGATATATATACTCTGTATTTAATGCTCATAATACTCTCAGGTCGAAATACCAAGTGGAACTATGTAAAAATACCAAACAATGCATAAATGGTGCCATTTTCCCTACATCTTGTTGTGAGAGATTGAAGTTTCTTTATTTTGACTTTTATCAGTTCATCTCTGTGATTTTTATGATGTATGGAGAATTATTAATGTATTGAATAATTTTCATATACATTTAATAAGACTTTGGAACATAAATCTCAAATTTCATAGAAAGTGGTGAAGTTTACTAGCATTTCCCCCCTATGTGAAGACATGTCCACAAATATTTGATTTATGGGAGTTGCAGGAGTCTTTAGAAAATTATTGATGATTTATTTTGGATCCCATTGAAGTCCTTTAACAGTAACATTCCTCTATTTTTAAATTTGGGAATTTCATATAGGATTTGGAGATTCATCTTTGACCACTACCCTTGGGGGTTTTGAACCTCGATTTGACTAGTAAAGTTCCCTATTTTTTCCCAATTGTAAATGAATGTTGCAGAATTGTTTTGAGAGTTTCCAAGAAGACATTAGATTCATTTTTATGTCATTATACCTTTCAAATACCTTCATGCCCAATTTTGAATCATTTGGAAGCATTTGGAAGCATAACTAGTCTAAGGGTCGAATTGGCCAAAAATTGCAATTTTTCCAATTTATCCAAATCACTTAAAAAGGGACACTACAAGTGGTATCAGAGCATGGTTCTTGCACCTATGAATTAATATCATACATTGAAGAATAATTTTCATGCATGTCCTACTATTATGATGAATCCTATGAGTACAATGCTTATGAGCAATATGAAGAAGATTGTGAATGGTACGAGGAAGAGGTGCCATCATGCAACACTTCTTACAATTTCATAAGGAATGAGGGTTATTCTTATGACTTTGAACTTGATGAATATGAGTTTCTCACACTACCAAATGATAATTCTATGAATGAATTACAAATATTGAGAGTAACATGTAAAACCTTGCCCCAACAATATCAGGCATATATTGATGTGTGTAAGGAAGATAAACAAAAGGCCATTCCGTTTGAAGACTTTGCCGATAGGGTGTTTGAAAATAGGCCAAAAAATGAAGATGTGGAGTTAGTGAAGAAAGGTCTATGCCCTTCTTGCAAAAGACCTTGTAGAGAAAATCATATGTGCGTGAGTGAAAAGAGTAGTGAAATATCTGAAGCTTCAGGGAATGCATGTATTTCCTATTTGAAGAGAGTTTTTGGGTTTTCTTAAAAAATAGGTTCCAAATATATTGATCCTAAGGAAACCAAGGGGAAAAGTGCATCATCTGGATTGAAGGATAAATATGAAGATACATCCCATGAACATGAAGAAGATTCTATTGAAAATATTGAAGATCATTTCGAGACGCATTCTACCTTGGACATGAATCAAAGTGTGACAATCTACTGTAGGATCTAATAGTTGTAACAAGCCTCACACAAAACTCACTCAAGAATTGTAGAGAAGAAGAGAAGAAAGTACTCAATAATCACTCATGAACACAGAAAATGGAGAATAGCAGTATAATCATACATCAGCGGTGAGCTAGCACTGTGAATAATGAATACAATACAATAACTGTCAATAGAATTCGAATTAAGCAAGGAGGTCATTCAAATCATGCTCAAAGTATAGCTTGTTTAACATTGGAGACATCATCCAGTCAGTAGTAACAGTCATAAATGGTCAATAGTCAGTCAAGTGAGTCTAACTGAGTCTAACAGAACCATCTAGTCATGAATCAGGGGATGGAGACTCCAAGGATGAGGCCGTCAGAAGGTCAAGTGGCACTCCAGAACTAGCTAACTGGGAGCTACATGCAGTTAGGATGAGTAATCAGTGGAATAACTGCTCAATAAATGCTCTAACTGACTGTCAGACTCCTGTTAGGTGAGATAAGGTTCTCTAACTTAATGATAACTCTTAGTAGGTGAGAAAATGAGCACATGTCATGTAGGAGAGTCAAATAGGGTACATCAGGTAGGTAGGAGGGCTACTGGGGGCTGAAGATAGGCTCTAGGGAGATGAGAATAGGCTCTGAGAGCTAGGAGGACCACCAAGATGATGATTGGATGCATGCAAATGCATGCATAATGACTGGATGCATGCAAGCATGCAAATCTGAAAAATGATGGTGAGAATATTCCAACACCCACCCTCAAGCTATACAATGAGGTGATAACTGAAAACTGAAAAATAGGACCCTGTGACTGATACCAAAGGTCACTTCATACAACAATCTAAATAATAAATGAGGAAAGAGGGAAAACCCAGTGGAAGAAATCCCTCCCTAAAAATAGACTGAAGGATGCTAATGTAGCATGTCATCACTCACCCAAAGAAGAGATCGAAGGTAAGTGAACCTCTTCACCATGAAGGTCTTGGTGAAGATATCTGCAATCTGCTCTTTCGTCGGAAGGTAGAGCAGTGAGATGATCTGATCATGCACTAATCCCCTGATGTAATGCATGTATATCCCAATGTGTTTGGTTCTTTGTCTCAGTATCGGATCTGTGGAAATCCTGATAGCACTTTGATTGTCACAATAAATGACAAGTGGAGTATTGAATCAAATCCCAAACTCTGATAAGATTTCCCGCAACCAAATGCACTACGTGGCTGCATTTACTGCACCTCTATACTCGGCCTCTGCTGAAGAATGATCTAAAGCAGTCTTCTTTTTGTTTGACCAACATATAGTTCCTAATCCAATCATGAAGACAAAACCAGATGTAGACTTCTGATCTGAGCTATCTCCAACCCAATCAGAGTCAGTATATCCAAATAGGTTCAAAGGACACCCACCTGAATAGTGAAGACCATGAGTCTTGGTACCTTGCACATAGTGCAAGATCCTCTCTGTTTCCTTGCATTGAAGCTCATGAGGCTCCTGCATGTATCTGGAGAGAGCACTAACTGCATAGGATAGATCAGGCCGAGTGTGAGTAAGAAACAATAGGCTACCAATCAACTTTCGATACAAAGTACTTTCTACCAAAGGTGTAGAGGATCCATCCTCAAGGCTGATCCCTGAAAGAAAGGGGAATGCAACTGGTTTGCATTTTCTCATATGGAACCTATCAAGCAGATCTGAAGCATACTTGGATTGAGAAGCTTTGATTCCTGAATCACTCTGAGTGATTTCAAGACCAAGAAATTGCTTTAGCAATCTCAGATCTGACATGGAGAAGGAGTTGTGCAAAGCAGTTTTTATAGATCTAATACATGAAAAATTGCTCCTTGTAATCAACGAATCATCAACATAAAGTACAATGAGAAGTAAGGAGTTACCATCATGTCTCATGTAGACATTTGAATCTAATTTGCATCTCTAGAAATATTGTGAGAGCAAGAAGGAATCCATTTTGGCATACCAAGCTTGGGGAGCTTGCTTAAGCCCATACAAAGACTTCCTCAATCTGTAAACAACTGAAGCATCATCAATATACTCCTCAGGTTGCTTCATCTAGATTTCCTCCTCTAGATATCCATGAAGGAAAGCACTCTTTACATCCATATGATGCACTTCCCAGTGATTGGATGCATCAAGAGAAAGAACAAGATGAATGGAATCCATATTAGCAACAAGGGAAAATGTCTCAGAATAGTCGATCCCATGAACTTGGGAAAAACCTCTTGCAACCAATCTAGCCTTGTACTTATTGGAGACTCCATCTGAATCCATATTAGTTCTATAGATCCACTTGCATTGAACAAGTTTCCTTCCAGGTGGGAGAGAAACAAGCTCCCAAGTCTCATTTCTTTGAAGAGATTAATACTCTTCTTCCATAGCATCTACCCATATCGGATCTTGGGAGGCTTCAAAGTATGTCTTTGGATCAGATCCAATCATAAGAAAACATCTCTCATATAGAAATGGATCTGAGAGAGAGAGTGCAATTCTTGTATCATGAATATCAGATCCATCTTTGACAAGATCAATGGTGGAGACAGGAGTAGTGGTGTCCCATGTATCAATAGGAGATGAAACTTTAGGTGCTAGATCTTTAGGTTCTTGTGGATCTGGATCTAGCATTCGCACTTCTTCAAGAGTCCTCTTTTTCTTAATCTTCTTTGGTGGATCCTTGCCTTTCAAGCAACCTTTGTAGGTTCCATGAGAAAACTTGTAATTTGGAAGACCTTCAACCACATTTTTAGATTGCATGTCTTGCAAATGCTTGTAGTTGAGATGTCCAAATCTCTCATGCCACAATCTGCTTTATTCATTGCCGTGAGTATGGAGAGCAGATGGTTTTGAGAGATGCAAGAAGTGTGAGAACTCATAGAGTTTTGAAGTGTGATTTTCAACTCCCTTTGCAATTATTTTCCCTGCAACCATGTGTTGTACTTCGAATTCATTTGGAAAGAATATCACTCTCTTGGGCTCTCCAATATGAGTCATTTGGTACACTGAAAGTAAATTTGCTGTGAGAGATGGAACATAAAGCACATCAGAAAAGTGGCCACGGTCAAGATTGATTCTTCCAATTCCCTGAGAGGAGACTTCTGAATCATTGCCCAACTTGATGGAAGGTCCAACTGAGCATTCGAAGTTGGAGAAGAGATCCTTGGAGGAATACATATGTATTGATGCTCATGAACCTATGATGAAAGAGGATTCTTTTGATGCACTTGCCATGAGAGCATGGCATCTTTCTTTGTCCTCAGATCTAGAAGGTTCAGTATCAGTATCTTTCTTCCTTGCACATGCAGGTACATGGAGATTGTTCTTCTCAAGTAACTGAGCCATCATATCTATAGTTTTCCTCATACAAGAACTCTCAGGATGAAATCCTCGATGACAATATGTGCACTTGTATCTCTCTTTATGAGATTGCTTTTCTTCTTTGAATTCGAAGCCCCATCTAACTGATATGGAACATCTTTTGGCTTTGTATCATTCACTCTCTTTTCAGAAACCTTTTGCTTGCCTTTTGCATTCGCTCTTTTGGCCTCGGAAGTCGTAAGGGTCGAATCCAACTTTGGTTTGATCATTCTCATGGAGATTAACTTCTCCTCTTCTTGTGTGAGAGATTGGATGAAGTCATCAAGTGTAGGGAACTTCCATTTTGGAATGGACATCTTAGGTGACTGAAATGTGGAGACAAAAACTGAGAAGTTTGGCCCCAATTTGGAGAGAATGGAAAGAATGAGTTGTTTGTATTCTTTCACTATCCCATATCTCTTCAATTGAGAAATCAAGATTTTGAACTTGGTTAAGAAGGAATTTATGGATTCGAAGCTTTCAGCACTCAATGAGATGAGTTCATTCTTTAATTTATGACCTTTCAGATCATCTTTCTGTCCAAAGAGGGATTCGAGCTTTTCCCAAACCTATTTTGTAGATGTTAGATCGATGACATGGAAGTAAAGATCTTTAGAAATTGAGAGAAGAAGTAATCCTACTGCTTCATCAAGCCTATCCAAGTACTTGGATTTCTCTACTACACTGAGTGGTTCGACCATAGTTCCATTTAGTATCCTGGTGAAGCTCTTGGACCTCATGAAGAGGGAAATTTTGGATTTTCATTCGACATAGTTGGAAGAATTGAGTTTTAGATCCATCTGAACAGTGGAGATCAAATTAGAGAGGAATTTGAATGGGTGAATAAACCTGCAAAACAATAAGAGTTTTTGTTGATGGAGATTTGCTACACTTTGAATGAACACTACCTTAGGACACCAAGCACATATGAATAAGTCCTTCACACCTGGCTAGACCTCACTGGATTGCTCTAGTGAATTCAAGGTAATAGCACCAGGATTTGCTGTGGAAGCTCAAAGGCTTCTGGTGCTCAATGAAAGATAGATGCTCAAAGAAATGCTATAACTACTGCAATGGCTACAATTCAAATAGTTGTTGCAAGCACTGATACCATGTGATAATCTATAGTAGGATCTGACAGCTGTAACAAGCCTCACACAAAACTCACTCAAGAAGTGTAGAGAAGAAGATAAGAAGGTACTCAATAATCACTCATGAACACAGAAAATGGAGAATAGAAGTATAAGCATACATCAACTGTGAGCTGGCACTGTGAATAATGAATATAATACAATAACTGTCAATAGAATTTGAATTAACCAAGGAGGTCATTTGAATCATGCTCAAAGTCTAGCTTGGATAACATTGGAGACATCATCCAGTTAGTAGTAACAGTCATAAATGATCAATAGTCAGTCAAGTGAGTCTAACTAAGTCTAAAAGAACCATCTAGGCATGAATCAGGGGATGGAGACTCCAAGGAGGGCACATGAGGCTGTCAGAAGGTCAAGTGGCACTCTAGAGCTAGCTAACTGGGAGCTATAGGTAGTTAGGATGAGCAATCAATGGAAGAACTGCTCAATCAATGCTCTAATTGGCTGTCAGAGTCCTAGTAGGTGATATAAGGCACTTTAACTGAATGATAACTCCTGGTAGGTGATAAAAGGAACACATGTCATGTAGGAGAGTCAAATAGGACACATCAGGTAGGTAGGAGGGCTACTGAGGGCTGAAGACGGGATCTTGGGAGCTGGAAATAGGCTCTAGGTGTTGGGAGGACCACCAAGATGATGATTGAATGCATGCATTTATATGCAAATGCATGCATGATGAATGGATGCATGCAAAATGCATGCAGGCATGCAAATATGAAAAATGATGGTGAGAATATTCCAACACAAAGAGCATCTACTGATGGATGCTAGAACTATGAAGGAGTACCTGCTGATGGGTGCTCACACCTCTATATTGGTGACATAGAGATCACTTTTGAAAGTGTTTCTGCAAGCCAAAGTTCCATTAAGCATGAAAATGAATACCTTGTAGCAGTTGAAGAAGAACCAAGATCAACTTCTCTATCACCACTTGAGCTTCATTAAGTTGGTCCAATCAAGAAGGAAGAAGATGGGGAGGTTAATTTGCAAGAGCCTCTTTTTCTTGAAGGCTCATTAAATATGAATGAAAATAATATCCAATATAGCCTTATCATGCTCCGTGACACTCAAGCATTAGTGTCAAATTCTTGTTGTAAATTTTCTTCATTGAAGGATCCATCCTTCCTTGAAGACATGGAGAAGATTTAAAGAGCAATGTGCAACATCAAAGGTAATTTCGTGTCTTTGATTTTTGATAGAAACAATTTGGTTGAGTTTAATGAATTGTTACATGATGCATACATGAAGAATAATGAGGATATTCATAAACTCAAAATTCAAAATGAGCAACTTCTTGAAAGGTTACAGTATACTTGTTCTTCCTCCTATGTTTCAAATTGTCATATGGTAGATTGCTTGGAGGATTCTCATGACATGGCAAATCATGAGAAATATGGAAATTTGCATGTGCTTGATATGTTTGAATATGAGCTTGATGAGATCCAAGAACTTGATGTGATGGAAGAGGAACTTGAGTTGCCTCTTGGAAATGGTGACACAATTTTCAAAGAAGTGTATGATTCCACTACATTGGAACCAACCTATGAGGAAAATTTTTCCCTTTTGATGGAGGTGCATGACCATACCCTTATGGATCCTATACATGATGAAACTTTTGCATATTCTGATCATTTGGGTGACTTGGTTCATTCTCCTACATCTTACACTTCCCTATTTTGCAGCATTCATCCTAATTAAGCATGGGTGAAAAGTTTATTTTTGATGGTGCCACATGAGGAGTGTGAAACTCCTAACTCTCCTTTTGATGATGACATGGCTAGAGAAACTCATTATTTACATTTGCAGTGGCATCCTTTTTTACCTTATGAGGATACATATCTTCATGGATGCACTTATGATGTTCACTTGAGTCACTTGAAGACTCGTGATTTTCCTTGCTCCTTGATTCATTCAATTGATGCTGGATGAACTTCATTTTAACTACTTGGGTGAAGAGATATATGATTGGAGAAAATATTTATTGGAAACAACATCCCTTGTTATTTCTTGATGATACACATATCCATGGATGTATAAATGGTACTTATGTGAGCCCCTTGAAGGCTCATTGTTTTCTTTGTTCCCTAATTAGTTCAGATTTTAGTGGAGATTCTTCATTCACTTCTTGGATGAAAAAATACATAGTTGATTATTTTTATGCATCCTACATCATTTTGGAGGAGCATTATAGGACATGGGATCCTCACCTATGCCATTGGAGTAGATTTGATTGGTCACTTGATGCTTGTATACACTTGGCAAATGGTGGTCTACTTACTTGGAGAAGGAATACAAGGAAATGGGATCTAGTAATTCTCTTGCCTAATGGTATGGGTTGGAGAGCACTCCTAATTGTTGGAGTGCAATACAAGCAATGGGACCCTGGAATAATTTTTAGTCTCATTGGTTTCAATTTTTTAGGGGAAAAAAAGTTTTGGAAAGAAGAAGGTTCTTCAACATCCATGTTTTAAATTGCTTGAGAAAAAGAAATCTTGGGTGGGGAGGACTGTAATGTCCCCATTCAAATAAATCTCAAAAGAGAAAATTCCGCCAATCTACTAGTTTCCTAAGTTGGGTGGAAACATTGGGATTTTGAATAAGGGAGCTAATAAACCGAAAATGGACATTAGATTTACATAAATATATTAAAAGGGGTTAAATAAATATTTATTATAGGAAAATAAGGTGGCACTTGGTCATGGAGACACATTGGTGGTGTGGGACCCACACAAAGCTAGATTCCTCATGCTACATGGAATCCTATTCTCACCCATTCGAATCCAAGGTGGATTCTAATGTTATTGACGATTTGGAACGTCAATATACTTGGAATTACTCAATGAAGGTCAAATTGGAGTGAAAGAGTAACTCCCATGGAAGAGGAAGAAGCATTTGAGAGAAATTGAGACACTTGGGCTTCTATGACAACAATGGTGAAGATGCTATGACACCTATGACACAAATCAGACCTGATTGATAACATATGACATATATGACATGTCATAGCTAAAAATAGCCTCCAAGATGGCACACAAGGGATTTAGGGAAGCCAAAGAGGCATCCATTTGAATTGAGTGGAGGAGGAGGCTAGGAATGGAGGGACAAGTGGCACACATTGGAATCTCTTCCCAATTCGAGTTGGCATGAAGCTCATGGATGGAATTATAGATAAGGAGGTATTGGAAGTTTATAAAATTCAAGAACAAAGAAGGAGAGTATCTTTCTATCATTTCTCATTTTGCATATTGGAGAGCATAGCTTGTCCATGCTTGTGGAGTGTTTACTCTACTTGCCTTAGTACAAATTTCGAGGGTGAAAGATTCCCATCATAATTGGAAATTGTAGAGGCCATTCAAAAGTTTCATTTGGAGATACAATGGAGTCATTTGTTGTATTTTGAAGCTACAGGGACGCTCGTGACATTCTCTTCTTCAACTTGTTTCCACACCTTTCTCTTCATATTTTGGCTCTTGGAGGAGGGGCGCACTCCGTGACATGTTGTTCTCTTTGGGGGAGCTCTTATGGCCCCATTTATTTTTATTCTGATATATATACTCTATATTTAAAGCTCATAAGACTCTCAGGTCGAAATATGAAGTGGAACTATGTAAAAATACCAAACAATGCATAAATGGTGGCATTTTCCGTAAATCTTGTTGTGAGAGCTTGAAGTTGCTTTATTTTGACTTGTATCAGTTCATATCTATGATTTTTATGATGTATGGAGATTCATTAATGTCTTGAATAAGTTTCATATACATTTCATAATCCTTTTGAACATAAATCTCGAATTTCATATCAAGCAGTGAAGTTTACTAGCATTTCCCCCGTATGTGAAGACATGTCCACAAACCTATGATTTATGGGAGTTGAAGAAGACTTTAGAAACTTATTGATGATGTATTTGGGAGACCATTGAATTCCTTTAATAGTACCATTTCTCTGTTCTGAAATTTGGGAATTTCGTACAGCATTTGGAGATCCATCTTTGACCACTACCCTTGGGGTTTTGAACCTCGATTTGACTAGTAAAGTTCCCTATTGTTCCCTGATTGTAAATGAATGTTGTGGAATTGTTTTGAGAGTGTCCAAGAATCCATTAGCCTCATTTTTATTTAATAATACCTTTCAAATACCTTCATACCCAATTTGGAAGCATTTGGATCCATTTGGAAGTATTGGAGTCATAACTAGTCTAAGGGTCGAATTGGCAAAAAATTGCAATTTTTCCAATTTATCCAAATTACTTAAAAATGGACGCTAAAATATTGTCACATAGTTAATTTACATGGAAACAATATCAAATTAAATATATTTTTTCCAACTAATAATATGATGTCATAAATTTATTTGAAATCTAGCTCATCATAATTATTATAATTTTATTTCCTTGTTTTTAATTAATTCTAACATTGATAAAACTTATCTATTGAACTTAGTAAAAATCAACACTATATTGAACTTAAAATTAGTAATGCATCCATGTTTCGAATCGAGACCTTAATGTTGACTTTGAGATGAATATTAAATTGAATTTATATAATAATTAAAAAAAATTATATTTTCATAATGGGAGAATCCTCCCTAACATTTAACATTAACCACGTCACTAATTAAAGATAGTGTATAAAGTATTTATTCCTAAAAATATATTGGAATCAATTAATGATTGGTTCAAGAGGTCATCGAGACCGTGGGAACTTTAGTAGCATGTAACTTCAACATTGTTTCCATGTGGAGGGGCCAATGAGTCTGAGAGAGCATTGTTGGGTTACAATTCCTTTCTCCTTCGTATTTTAGAGTAACTAGCCATATGCATTGTTGGAATATTTAAATCCTCCTATGTATGTCATTTAATACATTGGTAGCATTAATTAATCATTTTATGATTAATTCCTATGTATCAGACTAGATAATTTCCATTTGAGCCATTGTGTGGACCACAAGGCATCTTCAGGGGGACCACAAGACTTACAGGTGTGGAACACAATATTTCTATACCAATTGGGTTCATTTCTAAATATTTTGGATAAGATTCTGGTGAAAAAGGTGCCCCACTGATTTTTACTGCTTTTTACCTATTTTTTGCCTAAGGGGAAAAGCTAGTCAACTAGGGAAGCTTGATTTTAGGACCACACATCCTCTATGATTTTTATTCCTTCCATTTTTGGGATTTAGCCTTTTTTTAATCACACATCACCTTCATCTCACTAAATCAGAAATTTGTGAGCCTCTGGAGTGACTTGGGAAACACACTTGCCACCTAGAGGGGATTTGCACAGTTTTAGTAAGTCTGATTTTATGATGATCCAAATGGCATCTTTAGCCATTCTAATCTCTGTTGTAATGTTATATAATGACATCCTATTACTTTCCAAAGGTTGTATGATGTATTTTATTCATGAGAGTTAATACAATTTGTATCTATTGTGAGTAATTTTTCGTGTCTTTGATTACTTGTGTGAGATATTTTGTGAGAGTGTGTACTTTCTTGAGAAGATATTGGTGTGAACTAAATTTCACATGGTATCAAAGCTATCAAGATATTCCTTTCTCCTTCTATTGTCATTCAGGATCCAACCAGTTTCAAGGATGGCGTAGTAATTCATCCACATGGCACATTCTATCATCCAGAAGGCGCAACAAACAAGCTTTGGGCACACCCAAATCACTCGAAAATTAACTTCAGAGCTTCCATGGATGAGTCACATTAGATCATCCTCACTCCATTCAATTATTTTTACTGGAATGCGTGGATGGAGATCATACTGAGGAGCAAAGGCCTTTAAAGGGTGACTATGGCAACTGAAGCAGAGCCAACCTTAGCAGTTGAGAAATCAAACTGGCATAATAGAAGAGATGAAGCTTATGGGATGCTATGTCTCATTATATCCAGGGATATTCTATTCCATCTCGATGGTCCTACCTCTCCCAATGAATTTTGGCTAAAGCTTCAAGAATTGTTCGGAAAGACCAATGAATTAAGAGGCCACCAACTCGATAATGAACTAGTTTCATTGAGTCCTCAAAATTCCGATAGCCTCCAAGATTTATTCTCCAAATTCAAATCACTTGTGTTTCAGCTGAAGCAATGTGGTATTAACAAAAAGTATGAGCAATTAGTCTTGGCCATTCTCTCCAAACTTGGCCCCGACTACTCAGTCTTTGTTTCGACCTTCTATTCCACAAGGAAGGAAGTTAAAAATTGGAAGAGCCCGACACTTTCAGAATTCATGGAGTCTTTGACAGAAAAACAAGACAAATCGGTCTTGATGGGAGCCATTAAAAATCCATCCAAATACCACTGTTTGAATGTTGGAGATTCAAAGGGTTCGAAAGGGAAAAATAAGGGCAATTTCAAGAATCCCACTGATCAGAGAAAAGACAAGCAGAAAGTTCATGAAGACTCCTCAAATTTCAAGAGGAATCCAAATAAGCAAAATGAGAGGAAAAAGTGCAATTATAGCAAAAAGGGATTTCATCCTGAAATCTCTTGCATGAAGAAAACCATTGAACGAATGGCTCAACTCTTGGAGAAATCCAACATTCCTCTTCCAGAGAGCGCAAGGAGGAAGGATGGAGGAAAAAATTCAGATGACAACGAGAGAGTACATGCACTAATGGAAATCACATCAAAGCCTACCTCATTCATTATCGATTCTGGATCTTCAAGACACATGGTGTCTACAAGTAATTATTTTACTTCACTTGACTCTTCCAGTGGTCCAAATATTATATTGGGTGACAATTCTGAAACATCTAGCAAAGGAAAAGGTTGCATAGATCTCGAGTTTGGTTCATTCAATAATGTCTTGTATGTTCCTGGACTTGCTGCAAACCTATTGTCATTCTATAAGATGACCCACACAGGTATTCCCACAAAGGTAACCTTTACTCCAAATTATGTTGAGATATCTGAAATGTTAATAGGCCGAATTGTTGCATTAGGAACTGCTGACCATAGCTCTAGAATCTACAAGTTTTCACATTTTGTGCCATTCCCATCACCTTCTTCTCTTTTAACCCATGCCAATGAGTCAAGAAAATGGCATGAAATATTTGACCATTTGAACTATAAATACCTTTCCCAAGTTCATGAGAAAGAAATGGTCATAGGGCTTCCCAATATCAGATTTTCCAAAGGTGCCTGTCAATCTTGCATCCTAGGAAAACACCCTGAGCATAAGTATGGGAGATCCAAAACCAAGCGAACCTCTGCACCATTGGAGCTTATTCACACTGACATATCAATTCCATTCCCTCATGAGTCTTTGAACCATTCCAAATACATCCTCACTTTCGTAGATGACTTTAGCAAGTACTATTGAATTTATTTCATCAAGCTAAAATCTAAAGTTTTTGGTCTGTTCAAGCTATTCAAAGCCTCAATTGAGAATCAGTCTGGTAGAAAAATAAAAATTATCAGATCTGATAATGGTGGTGAATATATAAAATCATATTTTCAGCAATTTTGTGCCTCTTCAGGAATTCAGATGCAACACACAGTTCCATATACACCTCAGCAGAATGGGGTTGTTGAGAGGAAAAACAGGTCTCTTAAGGAGATGGCCAAATGTATGCTTGAGGCAAAGTCATTCTCTCCCAAGCTATGGGATGAGGTAATAAATTGTGCCACATATATTCATAACAGAGTGCCACACAAAGATCTCAAAGGTATCACTCCTTTTGAGGCTTGGACAGGGCACAAACCTGATATCTCTCAGTTCATGATTTTTGGCTCAAAGGCTTGGGCTAGGATTGCACTTGAGAATAGGAGGGCTATCCAGCCCCAAATCCAACCATGTCTTTTGTTGGTTATTCAGAGGAATCCAAAGGGTATAAGTTTATAAACATGAGCACTCAAAAATCTTTCATAGATAGAAGTGTTCAGTTCGAAGAAGAGCCCTCTCAGAATGTTGAAAATGGGGAACCATATTCACCACCACCTGAAGAAGTAAGTGATGCTTCTATTGAAAAATTTTATTCTGATATTTATGATGATGAGTACCATTTTATTGTAGATTCTAATTCACCAACAAATCCTAAATGGGCTTCTAAGACCTTGCAAGTAGCAGGTGAACTAGTGGGCAATCCTTAGGACACAAGGAGGACTATATCACAATTTGAGACTGCTCTCAATGTGAATGACCCCTAACTATATGAGATATGTTATATGATGATGGATTTAGATCCTCAGACATATGAGTAAGCCTCACATGACCCAAGATGCTAGGCTTCCATGGATGAGGAGTTTCAGTCATTGCAAAAGAATGAAACATGGGAGCTAGTCAAGCTCCCCGGAGGCAGAAAATTTGTAAGGTGTAAGTGGATCTACAAAACAAAGTGTGGAACTGATGGTACATAAATGAAATATAAGGATAGGCTGGTAGCAAAGGGATTCTCCCAATTCCAAGGCCTTGACTACAATGAGATTTTTGCACCAGCTGCACAGAAGGATTCGATAAGACTAGTTCTGGCAATTTCTGTATCCAAGCGTTGGGAAGTGCACCACATGGATGTCAAGAGTGCATCCATCCATGGGGATATTGAGGAGGATATTTATATGCAGCATCCAGAAGGGTATACATCTGATCCTACCTATGTGTGTAGGTTGAAGATGTCCTTATATGGGCCTAAGCAAGCCCCTAGGGCTTGGTATGCCAAAATGGACAACTTTCTCTTGTCACAATCTTATGTTTGATGCAAAGATGACCCTAATGTTTATATGAAGTTGATTGATGGTTCAATAATGATTATAGTGTTGGATGTTGATGATTTGCTAATCACAGGTAGCTCTACTGATCAAATAGCGTCATTGAAGACTGCTTTGCATCAAGCTTTTTCCATGAGTGACTTGGGAATTCTTAAGCAGTTTTTGGGGATTGAGATTTCTCAAACAGAGAATGGAACAAAGGTATCTCAGTCCAAATATGCATCTAATCTATTAAAGAAGTTCAAGATGGCTGATTGCAAACCTTCAAAGACTCCATTCCTTTCAGGATTTAGACTTGAAGAAGCAGAATCTACACCCTTGGTTGATAGCACCTTGTATAGACAGCTTGTTGGCAACTTTCTCTACTTGACTCACACTCAACTTGATCTTGCTTATGCTATGAGTGTGGCATCAAGATACATGGAGCAGCCACATGAGCTCCATTGGAGGGATGCAAAAAGAATTTTGTACTATGTGCAAGGAACCAAGACTAATGGGATCCACTATGCTACAGAGTCTATCCTAGATCTTCTTGGCTTCACTGATTTAGATTGGGTTGGTGATAGACTTGACAAAAAATCCACATATGGGTTTGTATTCATGCTTGGAGCTGGTCCTGTTTGCTGGTTAAGCAAGAAACAGAGTGCAATTGCACTATCTTAAGCAGAGGCTGAGTACAGAGGAGCAGTGAATGCTGCTACTCAGTGTGTGTGGTTGCAGGGTATTCTTTCAGAGTTTGAGATTGTCTTCAGTAATCCTACTATCATCTTTTGTGACAATCAGAGTGCTATAAGGGTCTCAAGTGATCCAGTACAGAGACAGAGGACCAATCATATTGAGATACATATGCACTACATTAGCGGTTTAGTGCACGACCAGATCATTGATTTGCAGTATTGCCCAACAGGTGAGCAAACTGCAGACATATTCACCAAAGCTTTTACTGAGAAGACATTCATCTATCTTATATCACTGCTTGGGATGGTTGAACATGTGGTGGAGTGAAGGATTGATCAGCAATCGTTCAATTTTGATATGCCCATTTTTTTAGGGAAGGTTTTTCCCATGAGGTTTTCCTTTTTTCCTTGTTTTGTGGAGCGGCAGTATTGTACAGGGTGACCAAGTCTTGTTACTGGGCCCTTAGTATTTCTATTTTATGATATTTAGAACATAAATTCAGATTTATGGGGGGTGTTGGAATATTTAAATCCTCCTATCTATGTTATTTAATACATTGGTAGCATTAATTAATCATTTTATGATTAATTCCTATGTATTAGACTAGATAATTTCCATTTAAGCCATTGTGTGGACCACAAGTCATCTTTGGGGGGGCCACAAGACTTCCAGGTGTGGACCATAAGCTTCCTAGACCACTTGGGCCCATTTCTCAATATTTTGGATAATATTCTGGTGAAAAAGGTACCCCACTGATTTTTACTACTTTTGACCTACATGTGTAATGTGATGAAAATGAATATGAGGATCAATTCTCATGTGTGATGTGTTTGTATATTCTCTTTTAATATAATTAGTTGAGATCTCTTCTATTAATGAAAATGTTTCTCAATTAACATGGTTCAAGTAGAGTATGGCAAGATAATAATTCTTCTCAATTTCGATTTTAATTAGGTATTGAATGATAACCAATAAAGAGATAGGGTGTTGGGCATGAGGTGGACACTGGAAAGCACATTTCTTTCAATAATGCATTCCAAAATGAAAATTCAACAGATGTAAGTGACATGAAAAATAATGAATGGAATGACACTATGAATGTTGCAATGAAGTATTAGGCAGATGTTCTTCGGTATAAATAAACAAAGAAAAATGTATAATGAACAAAGATGAGAACCCAATAGAGAATTGTGAGATATAGATGACAAAGAGATGCATACAACTTCTTCTCAAAGTCATTTTAAAACTAACAAATCTCTCAAGTCTATCATAAAAACTCAGCATGGACATCAACATGGAAAGAGGGTGCTAACAATATTGTCCCATGCTAGATGGGCTCTTATGTTAGACTAGTGCAAAATGCAAATAGAAAATGCTAACACACTAGTGTCCAATATGTTTGACCATATGGACAAGCTGGGTGTAAAAAGGTTTAATTGCATCATAGCATATTGAAAGCCTAAACATATATGAGTGCTTCAAAATATACTTGACCTAATCAAATAATGTGAAAGGCTTGATTCTTGAGCAAGAAGGAATATAGCTCAAACTCTTTTATCGAAGAAACAACAATAGCATTATCATATCTAAAAAATATAGAAAGAAAGATACAATAAGAAATACTTTTGTGAGAGTATGTTCAACAATATTCATTAGTATTGTTGTCTCTACTACTGAACAATCAAGAATGTCATATCCCAAATGAATAAAATCAATAAGAATAGACTCATAAGGAAGATCAAAGCTAAAATCAAGGAAAATTTTTGTAGGAACAAACTCATCATCAAAAGTGTCTGAAGATCCACTAAAGAAATCAAACACATAGGGAACACTAACTTATAACTCAATGCAAGAATCTAAAGACCCAAAACTACCTATGTTTGACTATCGACAAACTAAAGCATATCATAGATAAATTTCACAGCAAATGGATCCAATCCAAGGAGATGATCTTTGGAAATGACCAAAATATCCCAGGGAATGCAAAAATCTATCATAATCTCACATGTTGAATTCAACTAATAAAAAATGATGGAACATGAATTCAATGAAAAATTATATTTGCATTTGTTGTTATATATAATACAATAAGAGAAGAATATAGAGAGAGAGCTTTCTCAAGCATCATTCATTCTACCTATAAACATAACAAACAATAAGAATACATGATATTGTGAAAAGTTTTGAATAGAATTGAAGAGAAAAGTTATATATATATATATATATATATATCAATTATTATTCATTCTATCTATAAACATAATCAACAATAAGAATACATAATTACTATGAAAATTTTAAAATAAATTGGAAAAAATAATTGTCATTTTATTAAAAATAACTTTTATTAAAAATTTATAATTTTTAATGATATTATGTTTTATGTAATTTTTGATATATGCTTTTGAGAATTCTTGTAACCAATTATATTTTTTTCAACATCTTAAGCGTTATCATAAATACTTATTCAATAAAATACTCAACATCTAAATGATTAAGTTTGCTTTTACTAAATATAAAAACAACACAAATGGATGATATCATTTAACATTATTAAGTTTGTTTTTCTCAAATATAAATTAAATGATTAATATTTTTTGAATAATATAAGTTTTAAATGATTAAATTTCTTTTTAACTAGAATATAAATAACAAAAGATATATAGGTAAAATAGTTAAATAACATATATATTGCAAACTCTTAGTTAAATAAAATGCGAAATATTTAGATCATAACTTCAACCTTAATGTCAATCCTGTAAACGTCGCATGCCAATCTTGTTGATAATTTTATCTTGCAGGCCAATCCTGTAAACTTCGTTAAACGTGGAACAGGGACTATATCCATGCACTTTCCATTGTAATAAAAAAAAATATATATTTAAATCATCATTTAAACTTTGTATGTAAATTTTCAATGCGTTCTAATAAAATAAATATATATTTAAATCATCATTTAAACTTTGTACGTAAATTTTTAATCTTGTAGTTAATTTTATTTTGTAGGTAAATTTTTAATTTTATAGTTTAGAATTTGAGGTGGATTACTATTTATGTTTTTCTTAAATTCAAGGAGGATGGGACAAGTGTAATGAATTAATTTTATTTTTATTTTAGAATTTGGGATGGACTACTATCTATGCTTTTTTGTAGATTAAAGAAGGATGAGACAAGTGTGCTAAATTGATTTTATGTTTGCCCTTCAAAATTGGAAATAAACAATTATAAAACATATATAGTGCAGTCAAGACGCCTTATTTGTTCTGGCGTCTGTTCTGTAACGGAGATGGATTCGTGTGTTATAGTGCAGTCAAGACGCCTTATTTGTTGAAGGTGATGAACCCTCTCTTTCCCGACGAGCATACGACGTTGACACTGCCAGACCACGCCATGCCTCACCTTCGACTGTATACAGGAATCGCCTACGACCGAAAAAACCGCGTGTGCAAACTGGTATTGTGGAGCGCGTCTGATGGTATAATAAGCAGTTATGTTTACAACTTCAAAGAAGGCAGCTGGAAGAAAATACCATCTGGTTTATGACATGACCCATCAGTCTTGGCTAACTTTACCCAACTTAAGAACGCCAAAGTTTTTAGAAGCCACTCTTTTTAGATTAATGGCATAAATTTTAATTTTTGTAAGTAGTTAGATTCATACATGTATTCCTGGGCTCGTGCTAAGCATTATGTTTACAGATTGAATTTTTATGGCCTGGCATCCTGAATACGAATTGGAAAATGGGAAATACATTAATCTTGTGATGGGATTTATACCTCAAAATTGTTTTTATGAATTACTTCCCTTTCCTTTCAAAGATATTAATCCAACTATTTTGTATATTTCATAGTGAGATAAATTTAAATTTAATATTAATTTTGTAAAATAAAGATGTTAGAATTGTTATAATCATATTTATAATTATTAGCACACTCATTTAAGTTCTCTTTATTTATATATTAGTTTTTAATTATGTATACATCAACTACAAATTATTTATATACTAGTTATTATTTTTGATATTGTCCTTTTATAATTAAGACAATTTAAGATAGTAAAACTTACCCATTAATCAACTAAAAATCTCCAATCAAATTAACTCGGCACAACATCGCCAGTAATTTATCAATAGCCGAACATGAAACTCGGCACTCAAACTTGTCCGTCCTAAGAATTTTCAGAAAAGCTTGGATGGAAAATTTGTGCGGATCCGATCGAGATTTGTTATATAGCTGCTAGTGGGTCTCAACTTTAGATTCACCTTACAAAATTAGTTTTCCAAACAATAAATATTTATGACCATTAAAAACCTGACCATGAAAGACCTGGTAACTTTAACAAGTATTTAACAAGTATTTTTTTAAAGCATCTATTTATGAAATTTAATTTTCTAAACAAAAATTATAATAAAAATCATAAAATTTCAAACACTAAATTTATTGATTAAATTAAGCAAATTTTAATTTGCATCAATACCTTTTCTTCTCACTCATAACAAAAAGTGAGAATGTGCTATGTCTGCATTATTCAAAACTCTATTAGAATAATATTAGTGATAATGTGGCATGTGTGCATTATTCAAAATTCCATTAAAATAATAATTTGTAATATAGTATGCATATTGTATGTTTTTGAAAGTAATATGCTTATTTAATAATTTTAATAATTTTTTTAATAATTTATTATTTAATATTTTTGTTTGTTTGTTATGTTTTGTTCACAAAACCTACACTTTAATTAAATGAGCTAGGAGAAATTGCCGTTGTTACTATTTAAATGATGGAAACACATTTTGTAAACATATATTTACTTTTTGAAATATTTCACACCATAATTTTTTAAATATTAAAAAATTAATAATATATTATGTTATTAATAATATATAGGAATGATTGTTACCCTCTCTATGATATTCTTGTTGAGACTTTTTAAGTAGATTATGTAATTGTGGTCATACCTAATTCTCCATTTTAAATTAATTGAATTGTTATTTTTTTTTTTATAAAAAATGCTTAATGAAGAAGTATGCATAGCAACAATATCAACATAATAATTATAATTATCTTTCCACTTTTTAATCATTAATTTGTTTTTAATTAATTCTAACATTAATAAAAACCTATATATTGAACTTAGTAAAAATCAACGAACTTAAAACTTACTAATAAAATAATTCTTGAGATCTAAGTTGACGTTGAGATGAATATTAAATTACATTATTGTATTAATTAAAAATTTTGATACATTCACAATGAGAAAATCCTCTAACATTTAACATTAACTATGTCACTACTTAAAGATGAGGTTTTTAATGTTAAACTATTTATTCCCAACAATCACTTGAAAGCAATTAGTGATTGATACAAGAGGCCAACGGGAACTTGGGCGCTTTAGTAGCATGCAACTCCTACATTGTTTCTATGTAGAGGCCAATGAATTTGAGAGAACATTGGTGGTTGAAAACTCCTTCCTCCTTGGTAATTTTTAAGCGTAACTAGCCATATGCATAATGCAATGAAAATGAATATGACGATCAAGTTTCATGCGAATTTTCTTTTAATATTTAATTAATTGAGATGTTTTTTATTTATGAAAATATTTCTCAATCAATAAGGTTAAGTAAAGTATGGTAAGATAATAATTCTTCTAAATTCTGATTTAAATTATTGAAAGATAATTAAGAAAGAGATAAGGTGTTGGATATTAGGTGGACACTCAAAAGTATGTTTCTTTTAATAATATATTCCAAAATGAGAATTCAATAGATGCAAGTGACAAGAAAGTATGTTTCTTTCAATAATACATTCCAAAATGAAAATTTAATAGATGTAAGTGACAAGAAAAATAATTAATGGAGTGGTAGTATGAAAGTTTTAATGAAGTATCACGAATATGTTTTTAGGTATAAATAAACAAAGACAAATTCATAATGAACAAAAATGAGAGCCCAATAGGGAATGGTGAGATATAGATGAGAAAGAGAGGCATGTAGCTTCTTCTCAAAGTAATCTTAAAAGTAACAAATCTCCCTAGTCTATAATGAACATGGGCATCAACATGGAAAGAGGGTGCTAACAATAATGTCGCATCCTAGGTAGGTTTTTATGTCACACTAGTGCAAAATGAAAATAGAAAATGTTATCACATTAGTATCCAACTGGGTAATTTTTAGGGGTGAAATTTAATGAGTTGGTTATTTTTCAGGCATTTTTTCAAAAAATAAATTTGTTATTTGGTCATTTTTAGTCTCTAATATCGCCTATATTTACATAAAATATGTTTTTTTATCATAATATTCACCAAATTTCACAATTTTCAGTAGTAAATTTTATGTTTCATATTTAATATTCGCCTACCTGTCTATATATATGTTTTTTTTCAATCCAAAAGAATCGCCTAGAATACTACACTTAAGTATACTATTAGAATCCTTAAAAATAACCTTGGTATCCAATAGGTTTGACTTATGGACAAGTTGGGTGGAAAAAGGTTTAAATTCATCATAACATATGGAAGGTGTTATTAGTAGAAATGGTCCATAGCTCATAATCCTGACGAGATTTCAGAAGAGTTGAAAATACTTAATTTAATCCCTCAAGGGCTTGGCATTAAACTTCCTAATTCACAAAGGTGCTCAAAGTAATAGTAGGAAAAGTGACGTGATAACCACAAGCTAGAAATCATGAGTTAAGGTGAAGACGATTGGATTCCGAAAGCTAAAGAGATGTAAGACCAAGGGTGGTGACCTAGGGATAAGGCGGTCAAGAGCTAAAATGAGATTGAGGATATCACCGCAGGATTTAATAGATCAACAAAAGAGGCACCCAACCGATCGTCGAGGTGCAAGGATGTTAAGACAAGTGATCAAGTAGATCAAATTCATGTCCCATAGATTGATGATCGACAATGAAAGTGCATCATAAAGATGTACACGTTTAAAAATGACACAAGGATATATTGGCCCAAAACCACCAAGGATGCATGGGATATTTTTATGGTAATGGCTCCTGAGATCCTTCTCTAAAACCGTCCAACCCCTGAGTATTGGTTGCAATATGCCATACCCAAGGTTCGACTTATGTGAGAAACGAAAGCCCCATAAGCATTGACATCTTTCAATACTCTAGGAGCATAGTAAAGTCTCACTAAAGATGCACATAGGAAATATAGAGCATAACAATTCTACCTCACCCATGCATCATACTAACCCACATAGAATTAATTAACAGATAATTCATACCAATTACTCATGCATACATTGTGCAAAACACATAAGGAAACAAGAACTTCATTTTATTAACTAGAAAAAATATGGTATCACCATACATAAGCACATAACTCAGCTCAAAAAATTAACTTTCTCCATGTTTCATATATTCATGATAAAAAGTTTACATCAATCTTTACATCATCAACGCAAGGTTGTATCATTAATAGAACCATAGAACAGTACATCTTAGAATAACAAAATCCATAGTCGCATTACAAGACAAGAAAATTAGAACCCTACTATAGACTCTAACCGAGTGAGTAGATGAACTCAATTGATGAACAACAACAACAATAACCCTAACACCTTAAAAACAGTGAGCTCTATATAGGCTAAGGTTCCCAAAAACTAGAATTTGTTACTAGTGCGCAGCTATTGTTACTAGACTTTAATTGGCTCGGCCCATAGTAACTGATCAAAATTTGGGCACCAAAAGGCCTCCAAAAATAATAGGTGGCTCATCTTGAGCCATGCAGCTCATAGCACCAACGCTGCTACTGGTGGAAAGCATGTGCACAGTTAAATGATGAAGTTCTAGAATCTTTTCTCAACTGGCTCAAACTCACTGGTAATGTCTCTGAAGCACAGCATATGCTCTATCTAATTCAGCTTCTAGTTGATCTCGTGCACAGATCACCTCTTTGTGTGCTTACTTAAGCCCAATGTAAGACGCTAATTTGCATCTGTCTCTCACCCATCTACACAAACATCTCACTAATATAATCGGATCCATCTAACATCCACTTATGAAATTTAAATTAAAAAATAAAATATAATAAACAAATTTATTGACTAAATTAAGCAAAATTTAATTTGCACCAATACCTTTTATTCTCACACTCAAAAAAAAAGTGGGAATGTGCCATGTCTTATTCAAAACTCCATTAAAATAATACTTTGTAATATAGCATGCATATTGCATGTTTTTGAAAGCAATATATAATTTGGTACTAAAAATTTAACAATTTTTTATACTATTTAATTTGCTTATTTAATCAATTTAACAATTTTTTCTTTAATAACTTTTTATTTAATAATTTTTTTTGTTTAATATGTTTTGTTTATGAAACCCACACCTTAATCGAATGAACTAACATAAATTGACATTATTTAATGATTTGTTGTTTAAATCATAAAAACACATTTTTGTAAACATTTATTTACTTTTTCAAATATTTAACACCATATTTTTTAAATATTAAAAAAATTGATAATATGTCATGATATTTTTCAAATTAGATATCCATGTCTTAAAATTATAAAATGATGTAAATACTATAGTGAAACTATTGTTTTGCATAATATTATATGTCAAATTTAAGTGGACATTTAGATGAAGCTAATATTATGTTTTAATTTTCATTCTTTGTTTAGCTTCGATATGTCCATTAGTTGAAGTTTGGGTGGTTGGAAAGAATGATTGTTACCCTCCCAACCTACCTTACAATTCTTGTAATTGACATGATGCTCTTGTTGAAGTTCTTTTAGTGGATTATCTTCATTCTCCATTTTAAATTAATTGAATTATTAAAATTCTTTTTTTTTTCCATTGAAAATACTTAGTGGAGAAGTGTTACATACAGGATATGTTGTCACATACTTAATTTAAATGACAACAATATCAAATTAAATAATTGTTTTCCAACAAATAAGATGATCTCATAAATTTATTTAAAATCTAGCTTGTCATAATTATTACTATAATTTTCTTTCCACTTAATGTTTTTTAATCATTAATTTGTTTTTAATTAATTCTAACGTTAATAAAACTTATATATTAAACTCGGTAAAAATAAACACTATATTGAACTTAGAACTTACTAATAAAATAATGTTTGAGATCCTAAGGTCGACGTTGAGATGAACATTAAATTAATTTTTTATTAATTAAAATTTTTGATATGTTGACAATGGGAGAATAATCTAACATTTAACACTAACCATATATTGAACTTAGAACTTACTAATAAAATAATGAGATAGTAACGTTGATGTTGAGATGAATATTAAATTAATTTTTTTTATTAATTAAAATTTTTTATATGTTCACAATGGGAGAATACTCTAGCATTTAACACTAACCATGTCACTAGTTAAAGATGAAGTGTTTAAATTTAAACTATTTATTCTCAACAATACCTTGAAAGAAATTAGTGATTGATACAAGAAGCCAACAGGAACTTGGACGCTTTAGTAGCATGTAACTCCTACATTGTTTCCATGTAGAGGCCAATGAATTTGAGAGAACATTGTTGGTTGAGAATTCCTTCCTCCTTGGTATTTTATAGTAACTAGTCATATGCATTATGCAATGAAAATGAATATGAGGATGAATTCTCATGTTTGATGTGTTTGTGGACTCTTTTTTAATATAGTTAAAATTGAGATGTCTTTTATTTATGAAAATATTTCTCAATCAACAAGGTTCAAATAGAGTATGGTAAGATAATAATTCTTCTAAATTTCGATTTTAATTATTGAAAGATAACCAAGAAAGAGATAAGGTGTCGGGCATAACGTGGACACTCAAAAGCACGTTTCTTTCAATAATTCATTTCAAACTGAAAATTCAATAGATACAAGTGACAAAAAGAATAATGAATGCAATGGCACTGTGAAAGTTGTAATGAAGTATTAGGAATATGTTCTTAGGTATAAATAAACAAAAACAAATTCATAATGAACAAAAATGAGAGCCCAATAGGGAATGGTGAGATATAGATGAGAAAAAAAGGTATGCAACTTCCTTTCAAAGTCATCTTAAAAGTAACAAATCTCCCAAGTCTATTATGAATATGGAAAGAGGGTGCTAACAATAATGTCCCATGCTAGGTGGGCTCTTATGTCAAACTAGTGAAACATGCAAATAGAAAATGCTATCACATTAGTATCCAATAGGTTTGACTTATGGACAAGTTGGATGGGAAAAGGTTTAAATGCATCATAACATATGGAAAGTGTTATCATTGGAAATGATCCATAGCTCATAAGCGCTGAGGAACTTTCAAAAGAGCTGAAAATACTTAATTTAATCCCTCAAGGGATTGACATAAAACTTCATAAGTCACAAAGGCGCTCAAAGTATTTGGAGGAAAAGTGATGCAATGGGCACACCATATAAATCACGAGTAAAGAAGAAATTGATTGGTTTCCCAACGCAAAGAGATGTAATACCAAGGGCGATGACCTGGGGCTAAGGCGAAAGGACATATCAGGTGAGGATCTAATAGATCAACAACGAAGGGACCCAACACATCGTCGAGGTGCAAGGATGTTAAGAAAAGTGATCAAAGTTAGGCCTCGTAGATCAACGATCGACAATGAAAGTGCATCAGAAAGATGTACACATTTAAAAATGCCACAAGGGACTGTTGGCCCAAATTGACAGGGACACGTGGAATATTCTTATTGATAATGGCTCCTCAGAGCCTTATCCAAAACCGCCCTACTCTCAATTGTTGGATGTAATCTCAATGAGATGTTTGTTTCTGACCCATCGTCACAAACATCTCATTGATAAACTCGGATCCATCTAACATACACTAATGAAACTTAAATTTAAAAAAAATATATAATAAACAAATTTATTGACTAAATTAAGCAAATTTTAATTTACACCATACATTTTCTTCTAACACTCATAAAAAAGTGGGAGTGTAACATCTCATTGATAAACTCGAATCCATCTAACATCCAATTATGAATCTTAAATTTTTAAAAAATATAATAAACAAATTTATTGACTAAATTAAGCAAATTTTAATTTACACCAAACCTTTTCTTCTAACACTCATAAAAAAGGTGGGAATGTTGCGTTTCTGCATTATTCAAAACTCCGTTAAAATAATATTTTATAATATAGCATGCATATTGCATGTTTTTGAAAGTAATATATAATTTGGTACTAAAAATTCAACAATTTTTTATACTATTTAATTTGCTTATTTAATAATTTTAACAATTTTTTCTTTAATAACTTATTATTTAATAATTTGTTTTTTTGTTTGATATGTCTTGTTTATGAAATCCACCCGGTAATCGAATGATATAGCATAAATTGACCGCATTTAATGATTGGTTGTGTAAATGATGGAAACACATTTTTGTAAACATTTGTTTACTTTTCAAATATTTAACACCATATTTTTTAAATATTACAAAAATTGATAATATATGATGTTATTTTTCAAATTAGATATCTATGTCTTAAAATCATAGAATGATGTAAATTTTATTAAAGTGAAAGGATAGTTTTGCTTAATATTATATGTCAAATTTAAGTGAACATTTAGGTGAAGCTAATATTATGGTTTAATCTTAATTCTTTGTTTCTTGTAACTGACATGATGCTCTTGTTGAGACTCTTTGAGTAGATTATGTAATTGTGGTTATACCTTGATTCTCCATTTAAATTAATTGATTTGTTAAAATTATTATTTTTTCCACTGAAAATACTTAATGGGTAAATGTTACATATGGAATTTGTTATCACGAGAGTAGATTATGTAATTGTGGTCATACTTTGATTCTCCATTTAAATTAATTGATTTGTTAAAATTATTAATTTTTCAATTGAAAATACTTAGTGGGGAAATGTTACATATGGGATATGTTATCATGTACTTAATTTACATGGCAACAGTATCAAATTAAATAATTATTTTTTGAGCAAATAACATGATCCCATAAATTTATTTGAAATCTAGCTCGTCATAATTATTATAATTTTCTTTCCACTTAAAATGTTTTAATCATTAATTTGTTTTTAATTAATTCTAACATTAAAAAAACTTATATATTAAACTTAGTAAAACTCAACACTATATTGAACTTAAAACTTACTACTAAAATAATGCTTGAGATCGTAATGTTGACGTTGAGATGAATATTAAATTAAATTTTTTTATTAATTAAATTTTTTTATTAATTAAATTTGTTTATATGTTCACAATGGGAGAATCCTCTAACATTTAACATTAACCATGTCACTAGTTAAATATTATGTGTTTAATGTTAAATTATTTATTCCCAACAATACCTTGAAATCAATTAATGATTGATACAAGAGGCCAACAGGAACTTGGGCGCTTCATTAGCATGTAACTTGTACATTGTTTCCATGTAGAGTCCAATGAATTTGAGAAAACATTTTTGGTTGACAATTCCTTCCTCCTTGGTATTTTAGAGTAACTAGCCATATGCATAATTCAATGAAAATGAATATGAGGATGAAGTCTCATGTGTATGGGTTTGTGGATTCTCTTTTAATATAATCAATTGAGACATCTTTTATTTATGAAAATATTTCTCAATCAACAAGGTTTAAGTAGAGTATTGTAAGATAATAATTCTTCGAAATTCTGATTTTAATTATTGAAAGATAACCAAGAAAGAGATAAGGACTTGGGCATGAGGTGGACACACAAAAGCATGTTTCTTTCAATAATACATTCCGAAAGGAAAATTCAATAGATGCAAGTGAAAAGAAAAATAATGAATGGAATGGCACAATGAAAGTTGTAATGAAGTATTAGGAATATGTTCTTAGCTATAAATAAACAAAGACAAATTCATAATGAACAAAAATGAGAGCCCAATAGGGAATGTTTAGATATAGATGTGAAAGAGGGACATGAAACTTCTTCTTAAGGTCATTTTAAAACTAACAAATCTCCCAATTCTATGATGAACATGGGAATCAACATGGAAAGAGGGTGCTAACAATAATGTCCCATGATAGGCGGGTTCTTATGTCAAACTAGTACAAGATGCAAACAAAAAATGCTAACACATTAGTATCCAATAGGCTTGACTTATGTACAAGTTGGGTGCAAAAAGGTTTAAATGCATCATAATGCATGGATAGTGTTATCACTGGAAATGATCCATAGCTCATAAGCCCAGAGGAGCTTTCAAAAGAGTTGAAAATATTTAATTTAATCCCTCAAGGGATTGAAATAACACTTCATAAGTCACAAAGGCGATCAAAGTAATAGGAGGAAAAGTGACACAATGACCACAAGCTAGAAATCAAGATTTTAAGAGGAAAGCAACTGGCTTCCCAGAGAAAAAGACATGTAAGACCAAGGGCGGTGACCTAGGGCTAAGGTAGTCAGAAGCTAAAAAGTGATCGATCATATCATGGGAGGATCTAATAGATAAATAATTGAGGGACCCAACACTTCGTCGAGGTGCAAGAATGTTAAGAAAAGTGATCAACTAGATCAATATCAGGCCCTGTAGATCAATGATTGGCAATGAAAGTGCATCAGAAAGATGTACACGTTTAAAATTTCCATAGATATATGTTGGCCCAAAACCACCATGGATGCGCGGGCTATTATTATTGGTAAAGGCTCCTCAAATCCTTCTCCAAAACTGCCCTACCCACGAGTGTTGGTTGTAGTTTGTCAGACCCAAGGTTCGACTTATGTGACCAACAAAAACCCCATAAGCATTGGCATCTTTTGATACTCTGGGAGTAGAGTAAAGTCTCACTCAAGAAGCACACATGAAGTATAAAGACTTGAATCAAGGTCACATAGGGAGGACTGGATTCTTTTTTCTCAACATATTAGCAATTCTACCTCACCCATGCATCATATTAACCCACATAGAAGTAATTAACAGATAATTCATACCAATTACTCATCCATACATAATGTAAAACACCTAAGGAAAAAATAAATTCATTCTATTAACTAGAAAAAATATGGTATCACCATACATAAGCACATAACTCAGCTCAACAACTTAATTTTCTCCATGTTTCATATCTTTGTGATATAAAAATTACATCAAGATTTACATCATCAACAGAAGGTTGTATCATTAATAGAACCGTACAAAAATACATCTTAGAATAACAAAATCCATAGTCGCATTACAAGAGAAAGAACTAGAACCAGGTACAATATATTCTAATCGACTGACTGAATGAACTCAACGGAACAAAAACAACAACAACAATAACTCGAACACTTTACAAAAGCGATCCTTATATAGGTTAAGGTTCCCAAAAACTAGGATTTGTTACTAGTGCGTAGCTACTAACTATTTTCTATTAGGCACAACTAATTCTAACTTTAACTAGCTCGACCCATAGTAACTTATCAAAACATGGGCACCAATAGGCCCCCAACACTAATATGTGGCTCGTATTGAGCCACACAAGTCACCGATGAAGTCCTAGAATCTTTTCTCATCTGGCTCAAACTCACTACTAATGTTTCTAAGCCATGCAGTTAATGGGTCGACCTCTTCCTTCTTACTCTTCCCAATTTTCAGTTTTGCTTGCTCTGCCATGGGAATAAATTCAGTAGCCTTTTCATGGAGTTTGGATAGGATGTCAAAGTGTTTTTGTGCTTGTTAATCGACCTCAGTGACAATTGTCACAATGTTATGCTATTATGCTTAGTTGAGTGTAATCTTCTTAGTCAATGCATATATCTCTGACATCGCCTATTTCTTCTCAAAAAGTGATAGTTGTGACATGTTTTGTTTCTTCAAGCTATCTAATGCGTCCTAGCTTTAGATGCAATGGTCCACTTGCTGCAATTCAAGTACATCCTGCAAATGGTTCAATATATTGAAACTGTATTCTACAACCCCTTCTAGGGTCAAAAATCCCTTCTTGGTCTTATCTAGGGATTTCGCTATGTCTGCAATATTCTATGCAAGATCCATCTCCTCCAAGGATGGTTTCATCATGATTAGCACCCATAGTTTGTTTGTTTCCAGTTGTAGCGTAGACAATGTGTCAATTATTTGAGTTATCTTCTCCATGGAGCTGTGTTGAGTGATAGGAATCCATCTAGATAGGGGATAGAAGCACCGCGTATGCTCTATCTAATTCATCTTCCAGTTGATCTCGTGCACGAACAACCTCTTTGTGTGCCTTCTTAATCCCAATGTAAGAGTGGCTAAGTTGAGCGTGTCTCTCACCCATCTTCGTAAACATCTCACTGATATAGTAATATATATATTGGGTTGGTACCAAATGAAAATTCAGCTCATTGTAGTGAAATCGGCCTATTTCTAAATTTACCTTGGGGTGGACCATTGTGATGGCCAAAGGATTCAATCTCAGCTTCTAGTGGAAAGACCCTCATATTGCTTCTAAAGTTCTTGCTCACAGCTTGTGTCGATATATTTTCGGACATCTGTACCATTGTTGTTCCTGGTGCAATATGCAACACCATTAATAGCTCATTGAGTTTCTCTCTATTATCCTACTAGAGAAGGTCTGCCACATCAGGTTTGGATTGCAGTTGTTGAACAATCTTAGGGATCATGCTAACGCTGGTTTTCACGTGTTTTGTACATGGAGGAATTTAATTCCCTTCAATCTAGTGTTCCTACCCAAGTTTATCTTGTTCCTACTTGGTCACTTGTTCGGGTGGAATCTCTAGTAGGTCCTCAAATTGTTAAAATATATTTTGGCGAACATGCCCCAGTGGTATAGTTCCCAGAAACAATCCTAACGGTGGTGTTTCCTCAACATTTTCCTCCTCCTTTGGATCATGCTCATGTGGTGCAGATGGAGATGCTATTTTCCTCTTCTATGTGTCCTAAACCTATTGTGATTGCTGAGTTTCTTGCTTCTACTTCTCCATTAGGCATGGTGTCTTCTTGGGTGGATTGGAACTATTGGCTTCCCCCCTATAAAATGTCTTCTATATGTTAGTCTCCTCCATAATTTCTATGTTCGAATCAAACAGAAACTATAAGTGCATCGGCCACTACATGACTATATCCTTCACATCATTGGTGGTAATGCAAAACGACAACACATATTCGACCTTCTGCTTTGTGCGTGGAAGAATCAGGACATTGTGTGAATCCACTTCAAAGATAACCTTGTCATTGAACCTGCCCACAATGTGTTGTGGGACATTGAATGATTTAGCATTCATATTGAGCATTTTGGTGTACCACATCTAGAATGTGGTCTCAACATCAACCTAATACTCCCTATTTCGCTGTCGATGGAAAATCAGGAACTTTGTCGTGAGAAAATTATCTAGATTTGGATGGTCATAGGTGTGGTGTGGTGTAGGTTCCCAAACCACCATTGCAATTATAATCAAGAACCAACTGTAGTGGAATTCATGTCCACAATTGTACACATCTAGGTAGCCTTGAAAGAGCTCCAAACGTAGATATGGTTCCCATGCAAATCTCTTCCCCATGCAAACTGTTATGTTGCTGCCAAAAATCCCATTAGGAATTCATCCTTGTGGCATCTTAATAATTTGCATGCCAGAATCTCCATTGCAAATCTAAACCAGTGCTTTGATATTGTTGAGATTATGCACCCTACTCCTCCTCGATGAGTCTTATATTTATTGTATATCTTGTTCATCGAGGCATGGGCCATAATTTCCATTTGATCCTCTATTCTACACAGAAGTTGGGAAGCCAACCAGATCATTGTTGCCATGATATCATACTTATTATCTAGCCATAGCTAGCCTCCTTGTATGTGTCACGGGAGGAACAGAGTGTAGAAGATAATGCAATCCCATCTGCCGAAGTGTGGGACGTCCATTAGGGCCATTATCCCTAACTGATGGAGCAGGCATGCCCAGGATTGCGGTTCCACACTCTTTATGCCATCAACATTGGTATTCACCTCCATGTACTAGGTCGGCACCAACTCAGGGAATTGTGTCTCATCCAAGATGTTAAAATCTCGATACCTCGGGAATGGAACCTGTCCCAGTAGACATTCTTTCATTGTCACCTCTGTTGGGAGTTGCATCTATAGCTTTGAGTATTCATTAGTGGCCCTTAGCTTTGTGCGACCTTTCTTTGCTATAGGGGTAATGGAAATCTCTATGTTCTTACACTGTCAATGAACTAGTACTTTTCACAACGCATCTCTCTTGGCACAATTTTACAGTACACTGCTTACTTCGCGCTATACTTAGCAAACTGGTGCGTCGGGATTCCCTCTTAACATTTCTTGTAGCCGGCTTTGCTAAAGAGACTTCACATACCTGCTTAAATACTTTCCCTCCCTCACATATCCCTTTTTAACTATTGGATGGGATGGAAGTTGTACATGAATCCTCCTTATCTCGGTTTGCCCCTCACCATGAATGCTATACAAGATGACAAATTTAGCACATGCGCTCTCTACCTATGTGCACCGCCTCCTACGTTCATGCGGGATACCTCCCTTTTTTTGTAGGTTGTCTAACTTTCCTTGACAGTGAATCTTCTATGTTTTTTATGTTGTTACCCTTTTGAGCAGCCGTTGAATGAAATACCTTCTCTTTATGATAGCGTCCTTTGTCAATATTTCTGAATTAGGAAAAGACGATCGCAACTAACACAAACTCTGACTAATAGGTGGGGTACGGCTAGCCGAATGATGATTTATGGATGGGTGAATGATGATTTGATGACTAGATAATGAGTGATGGTGACCCTTCATTAATGATTAGTGGATGATTAAGTTACAGTTGATGGAGTGGCGAATTGATGAGTCAATATGCACTTTGAGTCTATGTTGAAAGCTTTTCTAATGAATGGAATACTGGTAGATCTTTACTTGATGAATCACATTTAATGTGGACACTAACCAATCTCTTTACATGTGACGCTTGACACTTGACCTTTTTCACTTAATCTCCAATTGGAAAAAATGTAATTATCCCTATAAACTTTTGAGTGGCAGAAATTATGGAAAAAGAATTCTTCTCTCAAATATATATATATATATAGTATTGCACCTCACTTACAAATTTTATTTCCCCTATAATCCATAGTAGATTTTAAGGTTACTCCCATTAATGAGCCCTTCATTGGTTCTCCTACTACAATAGCATGTTTTTCTATGCCTACTTCTTTGATAAACAAGATTATGAATGGGCCCAACCATATCATGCACAAATTCCTTGGATTCTTTAAAAATGTGTTGTCATACATCAACACTAGGGCACTAGTTTTTGGGGTCTTACTCTTGATATACATCTCATGCCAGGCTTTCTATCACTTCTTCTCAATGACCTGATTGAACCCTACAATGAATCAATCTTCTTCGAGTGCCATTAGGTCTTCCAATATGTGCACTAGTGACTCATTAGTTGTCATATTTGTGGCTAGAGCTATGTACAAACTAAGTACAACAAACTCCGGTGGCATGACTTCTTCCTTCCCATATACCAATCTAAAAGGGTTCTACTTCATGGGCCTCTTGAATGTTGTTCTATGTCCCCATAACATTGCTAGAATATTCTAGTCCCAATCATCACGCTGGATGTTATAGACCTTAGTAAGCTCTTATTTTGGAATATTATAGAATGCTTCCATTTTACCATTGGACTATGGATGATATGGTGTACATTTTTTTATGGTGTATCATGTAGTCTTATGCTAGCACATGGATGGTTGATTTTAGGAATTGAGTTCCCTAATTTCTCATTAGTAACTTCAGGTAACCAAATCTAGTGATGATATGCTCGAATATGAACCACACCATTGCCTCTATAGTACAATCCTTCACAAGAACAACATCTGACCATCTTGTCAAGTAATCTATCATAGTGAGGATGTATATAAACTATTTTTGCATGATTGTGGGTTGATCGAACCCACAAAATCAATATCCCATTTCTCAAATGGCTCATGCATAGTAACAGGAAAGGGAGGCATCTCATCCTTGTGCAATGGCTTTCCCACTCACTAGAAAACATCACACTATTTGTAGTACCTCTTAGATTATTTGAATAGCGAAGGCCACCATATACCTACACGTAGTACCTTATGGGTAGTACCCTTCCCTGCATAATGTACTATGTCGATGCCTTCAAGTGATTCCCAAAGAATAAGCGACCTTTCATGTTCTAGCACACATATGAGTAATATTCCATCAGCTCCCATCTTGTAGAGTTTCCCTGCAATCAACTAGAAATATGCATTGCGTGTCACCAATTGTCTACACTATGCAACTGTGTATTCGGTGAGTGCACGACTAGAGGCTAAAAGTGTTGCTACCTCATTAAACTAGTCTAGTATAGCCTCCACATGAGACAATTGTACATATGTAATATCATCATCCATACTACCTCCTTCCTCACTTGATTCGAGTATTGATAGGAGATCAGGACCAAAATTTTGCTTTCCTATCTTAACAAAAACTTTGAATTTGAACTCTTGAAATAGGAGCATCCATCGATAGATGTCCCCCCCTAAAAATGGCTTGTTGACTAGGTACCTTAATGCGGAATGATCTATGAAAAACTTAAATAAACTCCCTAATAAGTAGTGTCAATACTTCTATAATGCATATACCATCTCCAAGCCTTCTTTCTCGGTCGTGGTATAACTATTCACTGTTATAGATAATTTCCTGCTTGCAAAGGAAACATGATGATCAAAGTCCCCTTCCCCTGCCTAGGATAATACTACTCCCAACATGACTAATGACACATCTCCGTGCACATGGAATATGTGCATCCAATATAGAAAGACGTTAATTCGTGTGGACACCAATTTCTCCTTCAAATTATCAAGTGCCCACTGACACTCCAACGTCCATTCATACTTAACTTCTTTTCTCAAAAACTCCTCCAAAGGCACTGTTATGCTGGCATAATTTTTTATAAACTTTCTATAGTAACCAATATGTCCCAATGTTGCACAGAAGCCTCTCACATGTGTTAAGGCCGGTAGATTGACTATGACTACAATATTAGCAGGTTCCACTAACAAACATTCCTTGCACATAACATGCCCTAGTAGTATACCAAATGGGGTACAAAAAATACACTTCTTTAGGTTCAATGAAATCTGCATATGTCTACAACAATCTAGCATGTGGCGCAAGGCCTGCATGTGATATTTCAATAAACTAAACACTGTCCAGTCATATAGATAGACTTCCAAATATTTATGTATGAACTCTTTAAATTATTCTACTACGATCTTGGAGAACACATCTGGTGCATTTTTTAGTCCAAATGACTTGACATTATAGGAGAAAGATCCCCACTTGCTTGCAAAAATGGTTTTCATGTGATTATCCTCAGCTATACGCACCTGATGGTGACTAGGGAATCCATTACTGAACAAATAGGGTTCTTGACCTCATATGTTCATTAGAACTTTATTCATGAAAGGAATAGGGAATGGGTCATTTATGCATGTGGATTTTAATTCACAAATATTTAAATAGATGTGCATTTATCTAGTCATCTTATCTTGTACCACCATTGGACTAATCCCCTTTGATTCCTCCAATAGGAAGATAATCCATGCATCCAACATGCGGTCTATATCTTTGCACACTTTTCCCTTGTATTGGGGGTTCTATCTATATGGACTTTTCTTTAATGGATTCCCCCCCTCCTTTAGCTGAATTTTCATTTCTCCAAGTGCTCTTGCAATCCCCTTCATCTCTAAAAATTTGTGTGGAAAAATATCCCCATACTTTTTCAACATGTCAATTATCTGGGTGATTGTCTCCTGGTCCTAGTAGTCTCCTATTATGGCTATATTGGGATCCTCCTCAGCTCCAATGTTATGTTTCTTTGTTTTAAGGGGATCTCCGAATTCTGGCACAATGTTGGAAGATGGTTCATCCCTCACCGTGCGTTCCCCCATAGTTTCTTTAATCTATATGTTGTGCGGATCCTCCTCTTCACCAGGATTTTAACTATCAAATTTCCAATAGTATATAGGTTTTTTCATCCTTTCCAAGTCCTGATGATAAGTGTATATAATCCTCTGTGTCAAATATTGTTGTGGTATTTCTCCAAAGATAACCCGCTTGATCCTATGGAGAACTTTGGCCATGTTCGGATCTATAGTACTACACTAGAATGTGGAAGTAAATTCGAGAGACACTTTCTCCCAATCTTTTGTTTGCATTAGTATCTCTTGTTGAACATACCAACTTTTGAGTATGGCATCCATTATATGGTAGAATCTATGTACCCATTGACTCCATGGTACACTCTTCATCTCCCATCTTTTCTGATAGAATTCAAGGTGTTTAATGTAATTTTCCATTCCCTTGAATTTTTTCAAAATCTCCATGTCTAATATAACATCCTGAAACCTCTTCTTACGGAATGTATGCATGCCCCCTAGATGTTTAGATCCTACCTTTTCATTTTCCACCATCGCACAAGCGTTCCTCAGGTGACAACATCCATTACTTCTACTCATCAATCATTCAAAACTTGGTCTTTCATTCTTTCAAGGAAAGCATCGACTCTTTATATCCCATTGAAGACCATTGTATCGTGCAATTGTGACCCAATCCAACCCATTGACCTTGTAATCCATGTATGTATACTCATGGATACTTCATATAGTTAGTTCTACAACTGGTCAATCACATATTGTGAATATGTTTCAAATGAGTGGACATTGCACCAAAATATCTCCCCATCTGTCATGGGGTTTATATAGTCCTCCTTTTTATCCATCACATTGTATATGTTATATATTTACACACTTTCAATGTCGTCCTAAACTGGTTTTGTATATATATATCCTTTTGTGGCATCCAACAGAGCTACCACACGTAGTTCCCTATATATTTATCCTTTCTTTAAAAAATTAGAAAATAAAGAGGAAGGTCTCTATGGAAGTTCCAATAAAAGCATCAACTTGAAATACAAAGAGAAAATTATCATTTTGTATAGATATGTTTTAATGTTACAATGCTCTTTGAATTACTAGTAATTATTACATAATACTATCAAATACAAATATTTACTTTTTCTATTTCATTGAATTAAACATTTTTCTATTTTTCTTATTTAGTGGAGATCAATCCACACTAAGTATCCCAAATACACCTCCCATGAGCCATTCTATGTCAAAATTAAACCTCTCATTACAAAATGTCTATAACAAAATTACATATAGATATCTCTTGCAAAAATTCTATATCAAAATTACATCTCATTTAAATAAGATTAGATATTAACTAAAATTAAGTATAATAAGATGCATCATGATATGCAATTCTTACTATTAGTGCTTCACATCTATCCCAACAGATACTCTGGATTTTCTCATTAGGGGTGCATCTTTTCTTAGATGTTTCATTTGAAGTCTTCAATGTTTTGTTTGGCCGCCAAGAACCACCTTCTTGTTGCTAAATGTTTTCATCCAGACATGCATGGCGTATGTTAAACATTTGATAAATCCACTCAATCCGTATTAACTGAACCACCATCTAATCTAGTATGTCTACCACTTCTGGTTGACATGTTCCCTTCACTAGAAGCTTTAAACATGCTTTAAACTTTTGTTCCTATGCTCAAAAACTTGGTAAGAATATTTCCAAGCTCACTATAGTTTTGGCAAGTTAGGAGGTTAGAAAGGTTTGTATTGTAGAAAATACTATGAAACTCATATCTAATGTGGGTGTAAGCAAGGCACTCTAAGAGAAAGTGATTTTCATCCTCAATGCTCATAGACTCACAAAGATGGAAAACCCTTTCCGCCCACAGAATTTTGGGAATAGACCAATGCCTTGTTTTGCTATGAAGCTCATGGGAGTTCATTCAAATCTTGGCTATATTAATTTTCTTCTTTGAATTAGTTACTATCGAGAGATATTTATGATCTTCCAAATTAGGGTTAATGACCTCCTTATAGTATCTTAGTTTTCTCTTAACCGCTAAATTTTCCTCGCACCACAATTTCTCTTTACACTTAAAGGTAATAATATTTTTGACATTACTGATATTCTGTAAAGTGTTATTTTCATCAATTCCCCAATGGTCTAACCAAGCCATCGTATCTTTACACGAACTCCGCTTGAGGCGTAGTTGGTTTTGACTTGAATTTAAAGCAATTTTAGGAAGTCTCTCGTTTCCCATGTTATTTATCGCGTGCTTGTACATCAGGTACCTATTCATAGCCCTCCTTTTGATGGGGAAAAGAACCACTTCTATGAGGAGAATATGATAAGGCCTATTGATTTTAATTTTTAGGATATAAGTTATAAAACGCTTATGGATTTGCTCAATATTTCTCCAAGATTCTCTAGATTTCCAACCGAAATATATGGCTCAGAAAAGGTTGAAAATATAGAATATTTAGACTACACCTTTAAAAGGTAAAAGGATGTGTACGTCATCTTAAAAAGGTGTATTTTAAGAGATTTATGAAAGGTTAACTTAAGGAAAAAATTTAGGAAAGTTTACCAATTTTTTTTATTAAAGAAATCTTTTATAAGGTTAACATGGCCTCAAGGAGCCAAAGTTATGTTTAGATTTTCACACACACACACACACACACACACATATATTGGTATTGGTCACTTAAGATGAATATCTGATTGCATTCCTAAGATATTTGGGAATAAGTAGCTCGTGGATATATAGAACTAGCTAATAAAGAAACCAAGTAAGGCATGACAAATTCCCAGAAAAAGAACACATATTAAATGATGCAAAGTCATTTAATCTCATCCAAAATTATTTGTATCGCACCATAATTCCCAAGATATATGTCATGAACTTTGCAAGAATATCCGAGTATATCTTGGAATCCAACTATTTGGGCATCACCATGCTAAAGAGTGTAAAACTGCAAATTTTAAGAAAGGACTTTGAAAGCTTAAATATGAAATGGTTGAGTCAATAGATCGGTATATGACTTAGGTCATGGCCATCATAAATCAATTAAATATGTATGGTGAATATATAACAAATCAGAAGGTAGTTGAAAACATTCTTAGAACCTTACCTATAAAGTTTGAGGTGGTGGTATAAGCTATTGGTAGATGAGTTGATGGGATATATTCTATCCCATGAATCTAGAATAAATAGGAATGGTGATTCTTTTATGGAGAATGATTTCAAAACACATCCCTATTTCAAGAGGAATAGGTAGAGGCAGATGTAGATCAAGATCAAGAGGCAGGAACAAAGGTAATAGTAGCAGTAATCAAAGAGATGGTAAGGAAGATTTAGAACCAGAAATGGGGAGAAACAACAGAGGCTCACAAAAAATTAGAGATATGATAAATCTAAGATAAGCATTTGAAAATGCTCAACCGTGGGAATGCTGAGTTTTTTCTTTAGGATGGAAATATCCTTATCCTTTTCCTTTAACATGGATTGAACCAGATTCGCATCATTGGGATATTGTACCAATTTGATAATCTGCTGCTCTAGGTCATCTATCTTCAACTGTTTTTCTTTATTCAATGAATTCTCGTTCTTTAATTGTTTCTCCAACCTTTGGATTGCAGCCTGTAGCTTGTTAGTAATCATAGTGTACTTCATTATATCTCTATATACTCCTTCACCTATTTTTCCGTGAAGCTCCATGATATCTTTTGAAGGAAATGCATCTCAACTAACCATGACCTGAGTGGTCTTGAAATTTGAATGTATTTTCTTTCCTTTGAAAACAAGTGGTTCCAAAATTTCCATCTTCAAGGTTCTTTGCCTCAAATCTAATGTAGAAAACATTTTGGACTGGTGTCCTGTCTCGAGATCTTTCTTTGGGAACAAGGTCTTTTGGAGATCAATATTTTCATCTTTGATTTGAGAGTATAAGCCAAATAATTTGGCTTTAACTGGCGATGTTGTGACCAAAGAACCCTCTGGAGACAATGTCTCATGCTTTTGAGGCCACGTTGTAGATGGAAAGTTTTCCAATATGATAGGTTCCAAAGATGTGGGAATTGGTTTAATTCGTAGTGTTGATATGGATACATTTTTGGATCTGGACCTCTTTGATTTTGACTCGACACTCCCTGATTTATCCTTGTCGATGTCGGATTACTCGATTCAGGCATTCTCCTTTTTCCCAAAGTATCTACTTTATGCTGCGTAGGGATTACTCATGATACAATGTTCTGGCTTAGATCCAACAGTAATTTAGCCTACTCCCAACTATCTAAGTTGGCAATTTTATCTAAAATTGGGTGCGCCTCATGGGAGTAACCATTGCTCTAGCAGACTATCTTTTCTAAGAGATGATTCCTTTGGGATCATACTTGCATGTAAAAATCACAGGGAAGCTATAGGCGGCTAACATTTCTTTGACCACCTTCTTAGAACATATGCTTCTCACTTTAGAAGGTTCAGGTTCATTGGGGACTTTGAAATTCATGTTGTTGTTACCCTTCATGAAATGTATGTCGTCATAGTTGAACCTTTGGCAGATGTATTCCAAGGAAAAGAAACTAGGATTCCTGAATATAGGTAACTTGTATGGAGCAAGCTTCGCTCCATATACTTGGATCTCATTGTGGGTCTCAAAGCAAAACCAATCCCCAACTGAGTCATTAGGATTTAGCTGGAGTAATGTTTTGCATTTTGGAAAGGTTATCGGAGGAGGAGTGTCCAATAACAATGTATAGATTTTAGTCACGACAGTATCCACAAACAGAGAGAAACCTTCATGAAGCGGAGCAGGAGAAATTGACTTCTGGAGTTCCTCTCGACTGAAGAAATCCTTATTTTGATAGATGATCATATAAACTAGAAAGAAATTGTATCTGAATAGATTTATGGAGGAAAAACTCTTGAACTGCGAATAAATGGACTGAGCAAGGAAATATGGCAAGTCCAACTTAACAGGTGCTTCTTGCTGAGATAAATTTATAATAAAGAGAAAACCTAAAGCAATATCATCAATTACAAAGTCATGATCATACCCAAGGACCTGATAGATCATGGATAAAACTGGTCTGGCATGCTCTGAGAATACTTCCAGACTAAACATTGACTGAGTAGTGGGAAGATCGATTTTTGGGGGAATTATCATGTGGATGAATGCTTCCCTACTCTCTAACAATAATTATCGAATCTTCCCTGCGATGACTTCTTCATCGAACTGAAAGCTGGTAGTGTCTTCCTTGGTGTCCGTTAATTCCGTGATGAGTTTTCTATTGATTGGGAAGACAACTAATCCCGACTGAGAAATGACCGCCTTCCTCTCTGGAGAATATCTTTCTGCACACCACTGCACCAGTTTTGGGAAGGGTCTGGCCTGTGGTAAAATCATATTCTCCAATCCGTAGCTCCATAGGTTGAAGAAATATTTTCCGCTTTTGGCCTGATCTTTGGCTTCTTTGGACAATTGATGCAGATTGGAGAATGAAGATAAAGGGTCATGAATATAAAAATGCTCATCTCCCAAGTGTTCTTCTTGGTTGAGTGTAGAGGTTGCAGAGGGAGATGTCTTAGGGTTAGAGACAGAAATCATGGTGACACTGGTGAGACAAAAGAAAGGAGGATGGATGCTCAACTTTGGTTTCTAAGACATTGGTACGATGACTGATAGTAGAGGATCTCGAGGCAACAGGAAGCAAGTGCCCAGTAAACACTTATGAATCATACTTATAGAGGAAATTCGAAAATGGGGGCATTTAATGAGTAGTATACATGGCACTCAAGGATTGTTTCTTTGTGCTAGGGGTGTGGGTATTTGAAATGAGCAAGGACCATTTCTATCGAAGTGTCGACGGTCATATCCGTTAGATAAAGCTTAGGTGAGCCTGTTAAGGGAGGAAGGTGACAAACTTCGAGATCGGTTTTAGGGCTCACAATAAGTGGTTTGGGAAACCACTTTTCTGGCCCTAAATGAGCGTGAGGTTGCCACGTGGCCAAGATGGTTTTCATTTAGGGTTGCACCCGTCTCTTTAAACGTTGAGCTGTTAATGGGGCCTGAAAGAAGGACAACCATGGATTACTTCTCGTATCCTCTCGATATTTGTACATGGCTTGTAGTGAATTTATGAACTAGGGCCCTCTTTCCCTTATAGATAGTTGTAAAAGGGGCTTGACTATCTTATCTGCTGGCGTCTATGAGAGAGAATTTAGGGATCACAATAAATGGTTTGGAGAGACCAATTTTTGGGCACTGAATGATCCTAAGATCGCCACATGGCCAAAGCAGTTTCTATTCAGGGTCACACCTGATGCATTAAAGATCGTGCACTTTAATCCCCTGAACCAAGTCTCCAAAATTGATCGATACTTGATTGCACTATTTGTAGATGTCAACTTGATTCGTCGATCATCAATCATACAGATCTCTGGCCGACAAATCTTAGAATCCCTCTTCCCAAGGAATTTTTCTTTGATCTTCAAACTGACAAAACTGGCATCGCATGTGATCAACTGTGTTGTTCACTGCCAGTTGTGCTGAAAATGTTAGTACTAACAAGGGCCATGGAAAGTATGGTCGTAGTGAGTGCAACAATAAGGTGATCCTTGGGTGTCAAAAGGATCCTTTGGCCCACTAGCTGTCATGGATGGTTCATGACCAATAAGGCCTGAAGGACCTACACCTGATGGTTCTCAGAGATTCTCTGATGTGTCATTCCTAAATGATGCCATGAATGTACTTTGTTGTAATACAATATGAATAAGTTGTGATATGGCAGTGGTAGTATCGGCTAGGTGATCTAGTAAATGAGATGTATATGGAGAAGGGTTAGGAATATATGTAGGTGGAGGTGTCCCTCTCATTGGTTTATTCCTAGAGGTGTATGAGTAAGCTGTGATATGGCAATGGAAGTCTCGGCTAGGTGATCTAGTAAATGAGGTGTCTATGGAGGGGGGTTAGGAATACCCCTAGGTGCAGGTGTCCCTCCAATTGGGTTATGCTTGGTGGTGGGTCGATCCTGGGATGATCCAAGACCAACCCCCAGAAGCTCACTAATGTGCAAGTAGTTTACATGTATACCCAACACGAACGCTACATATAGTTTCCGAAGAAAATAAAGTGGAACCTCCCTATTATTGCAAGGTGGAACCTCCCTATATTTTTGTCTCAATGGCTCATATGTGCACCAATCCATGAAAAGGTTCCTTTTGCATGGATCAGGGGGTAGGTTAGTCCTGGGGTCAATGAAATAAATAACTAGATTTCGTTTTGAGATATTCAAGTCTTTGATTTGGTCTCTACTGAGACCAGTGGAATACTATGCTCTCATCCTATCCCTATACTTGGTTATGATCACCAATTGACTATGAGCATTGTCAACTAAGGAAATTATTTTGTCGAGGGATGTGACTAAGGAGAGTCTCGACGATTCCCTAGTAGTTCTAATCTCTTGAACCAAGGTTCTTAACTGGTGTAAATGTTGGTTTATTCGGGCTTCTGTGGTTGGGTTCTCCTCGAGGCAAATGTTTGCTTCGGGGTTTTGTCTGGATGGGTTATCCTCTAGTTTGTTTGTTTGGGGGTTTGGCTCTTGGTTTTATACCATTGTGATGGAGAAGAGATGAACTACAATTAAAAAAATGAATTTGTTTCAATATTGGTTGAAATTTTTTGAAATTTGTATAATGTAAATTCTTTTAAAAACATTGAAAAAACAAACAAAAATTGTAAATTGTGGATCAAAATACTACCTAGATGATGATGGTGGTGGATTTGATGTGAGCACACAGTTATAGAGCGTTTTCGGACAATCAGACACCAACGAAATCGTGTAAGATGGGTTAGAAATGGGCCTCGGGCCAATTTTAATATATAGAGCAGTGTGTGTGCACTCTTAAAGTGCATGCACATTAAAAGCGCGCGTGATACTAATGCACACACTCTTTTAAGAGCTATGTGGATGCCTAATTGGCGGTTTGGGATTTTACCAAACCATAAAGTGCACATTACCTTAAGGGCGCGCACACGCTTTTTTTTTAAGCGCTCACACCCTCCCATTGCAACAGATTTGGGTATGAGCTTCGTGAGAGTGCAAGTTTACATATATATATATATGAATATTTTATTTCTTTCCTAGGATGTTTGGGAATATGTAGCAACCAAGCAAGCTATGACAAATGCCCAGAAAATGAACACATAATAAATAGTGCAAAGTCATTGCATATCATCCAAAATGCTTTGGATCACACCATATTTCCCAATATACAAGTTTTGAAGTTTGTAAGAATATCCTAGGATACCTTGGAATCCAACTATTTGGGCATCACCATGCTAAAGAGTGTAAAACTACAAAATTTAAGAAGGGATTTTGAAAGTTTAAATGTGAAATAGTTGAGTCAATAGATTAGTATATGACTCAGGTCATGGCCATCATAAATCAATTAAAGATGTATGGTGAAGATATAACAAATTAGAAGGTAGTTGAAAACGTTCTTAGAACCTTACCTAGAAAGTTTGAGGTGGTGATAGAATCTATTGAAGAAGCTAAATACTTGAGCCAACTATTGGTAGAGTTGATGGGATATCTTCTATCCCATGAATCTAGAATTACTAGAAATGATGAGAGTGTGTGCAACCTACTGAGGGTCTCTTTTGACACGTTAGAGGAAATAGAAAACTGAAAAAATAGTCATCCATCATCTTGCATGGATATTTTGAGACACATATAGAATGAATCTTGAGATATGTAAAAAATATGAAACGTGGAAAATTGAATAATGTTTCCGAATATATAATTTTTTTCTATTGAAAATGTTCTTAACTATCTAAAGTTTGATCTTTATCAACAGACACTTTTTAATTTTTTGGACAAATTATAAGGTATATGTTTTTTTGGGTGCAACCTTTGAGTGCTTAAATGATGGAATCAAGTTACAAAAACTAGTAGACATATAGAGAAAATCTAGTACTAGTGCACCGCTATTTTTCAAAAAAAATAAAAAAATATCTAAGTGATCAAACCTCGAAAACAATACACCAAGTGTGGGCGCAGCCTTTGAAGGTTTTAATGCAATTATTTCGAAACGGTTTTTTTATAGTATGTAGAGGTCTGTGTCCTTTAGTGCACCATACAATATTTTTTCAAAATGGTTGAGAAACAGAAGAGTTATGGACGAAACACTAACAATGTGTTTTTTTAGTTGAGTCATGACGCAAGAAAAATAAGAAAAAGAATAGAATATATATATATATATATATATATATATATATATATATATATATATATATATATATATATATAGAGAGAGAGAGAGAGAGAGAGAGAGAGAGAGATTCTATTTAAAAATTACATATTTGGAATCTGAAGAAAAAATGCTATATGTGTTTAAAATTTCATAAAAAATGATGGTGTGCAGCATACTGTAACCAATGGTTAAACACAGGCATATTGAGAAAAATGGTGAGATGTCTAATTAGTTATGGTTTACCAAATTCAATACCACAGGTTTGGTTGACCCAGAGCTAAGTTCGAAGTAGACACATAGGAAGAGTGATGATACTTGGAATGCTGACAAGGCTTGGTCTCAGTGCTAAGAAGTGCGAGCATGTTTCTTTTAAATTTAAAATTTCCTTTCCCACCTATCTTGGTGTCAAGAAAACCAAAACGTGCACGCGTTTTAGCTCCACAAAATGCATGTGTGTTTTTGCTCTACAAAATGCGCACGCATTTTGTAGAGCTAAAACATGCACGCATTTTGGTAAAAATAAAATTTAACTTAGGGGTAAGGGGGAGGAGGGGGTTTGGGTGGGGTATGGGCTTAGGGAGAATTAGGGTAGTTAGAGGGAAGAAGGTGTATGGGGTTGGGGTAGAGAGAGAGATGAGATAGAGAGTGGTAGGGGGAGGGCGATTAGGAGAGATAAAGAGTGAGATGGGTAGGGGTAGGTGGAGTAGGAGAGATAGAGAGAGAGAGGGGGGGTAGGGTTATGGGAAGTAGGAGAGATAAAGAGTGGGGCAGAGGATCTGGTTATGCGTAGGGAGAGTAGGAGGCGGGTTAGGGAGAGAGAGGTGTGGGTTAGGGATAATGAGAGAGAGGTGAGGGTGTTGGGGGAGAGAGAAAGGGGTGGGGGATGGTGTAGGTGGAGGAGTAAGGGAGAGAAAGAATGAGAGATGGGGTTAGTAAGGGTTAGGGGGAAGAAGGAGGAGAGATATAGAGATGAGGGTGGAGGTTAAATGTAGGGGGGAGAAGTAGGGGGGTGAGAGAGTTAGAGAGGGAGTTGGTAAGGGTTATGGAGATGAGAGAGTGAGAGTGAGAGAGAGAGAGAGAGGAGAGGGGTTAGTTGTATGAGAGAGAGAGAGGGGGGGAGGGGGGAGGCTGTTAGGGGATTGGGGGTGAGAGAGATGGGTAGGGGATAAAAGTAGGTGGAGGAGTAGAGAGAGAGAGAGCCCAGGGGTGGAGGGTGTGGGTGATTAGGGGTAGGGGGAGGAGGGGGGTTGGAGAGAGAAAGAGATAGAGATCATGGTGGGTGGAGGTGGAGAGGGTGGGAGTGGGGTTGGGGGAGCGATAGGGGTTTAGGGAGTATTAGGGATGTTAGAGAGAAGGGAGGTGTGTGTGTGTGTGTATAGAGAGAGAGAGGGAGAGAGAGGCATGGTGTGGTAAGTGGTATAGGGAGAAATATTAGGAGTGATAAAGAGAGAGGGATTTAGAGAGAGAGAGAGGGAGAGGGAGAGAGAGAGATGTGGGAGTTAGGGGTAGGTGGAGAAGTAGAGGGGTGTGTGTGTGTGTGAGAGAGAGAGAGAGAGAGATTTGAGGGTTAAGTGGGGAGGGTGTCGGGGATTAGGGGTAGGGGAGAGGAGGGGGGTTGAGGGAGAGATAGATATTTCGGTCGGGAGCTGGGTGGGTATGGATCTAGGGAGGATTAGGGATGTCAAAGAGAAAGAGGGGGTATAGGGTGGGGGTATAGAGAGAGATATGTGTGGTTATAAGTGGTAGCGGGAGGGGGATTAGGGGGGAGACACACACACACACACACAGAGGCATAGGGGGTGGTTATGGGTAGGGATAGTAGGAGGGGATTTAGGGGGAGAGATCGAGGGGTTAGGGGTAGTGAGAATGTTAGAGAGAGAGTGAAATTTTAGGGGGATGGGGGAGAGAGAGTGGTGGGGGTTAAGTGTAGGTGGAGGAGTAGCCAGGAGAGAGAGAGGGGGAGAGGAGGTTAGTAAGGGTTAACAGGAAGAGGTGTGAGAGAGAAGGAGAGCAGTGAGAGAAGGGGTTACCAAGAGTTAGGGGCAAGAGAGAGAGAGAGAGAGGAGGAGGTGGTGGTGTGGGATATAGGTAGTGAGAGGAGTAGGGGGTAAGAGTGGGAGAGAGCAGGGGAGTGTTAGGGGATTCGGGGATATCTAGAGAGGGTTAGGAGTTATGGCTAGGTAGAGAGAGAGAGAGAGAGAGGGAGAGAGATCAAGGAGGATAAGTGTGGGACTTGGCTTGGTGATGATAACAAATGAGAGCATTAAAAATTTATTTTAATGGCTAGGTATATAGAGTGAACATCTTTCATGAAGAAAGTGAATATGACTTGGTGTGTTTGACTCGGCTTGGTGATGATTTAACGTGAAAAATATTTGGATGGATAGGTATATAGAATGACACTAAATAATAGTAAGGGTTAGGGGGAATGGGGGAAATAGTGAGAGAGAGGAGTAGGGGAGAGAGAGGAGGGGGGTTTGTGGAGGAGTAGGGATATTAGAGAGAAAGGGGGGTATAAGTGAGGAGTGTGGGTGTTGGGGTTAGAGAGAGAGAGTGTCACGAACCCAAAATTTCATAAAAATTTAAAACTTTTCTAAGTGCCTAAAATGCCACTTAAATATATGCGGAACCATAAAGTGTGGGTTTACTTTCTTTAAATATTGCTTACAAATAATTATAACTCTTCGAATACATAACTCTTCTAAATTCAACACATGGTTTTCTTCCTTTGAACCAATTAACTCTTCATATGTGTGCACCAGATACAACCTTAAAAACCATATACCAAGAAACCATAGACAACTATATTTAAGCCCCATATTTCTTTTAATCAATTCATTCAGTTATTCGTCAAATTAATAAAATGCACGTCAAGATGTTAATTCATTTTCAAGAAGCATGTACATCTTTTATCAGTTAATTGTACCAATACAACAACCTAAATGGTAACAACATAATCATAATCATAAGGAAAACATATTAGCAATATACATCATAAAAACAACCAACTTTCTAACTGAATCGTATACTTCAAAGTAATCGTAAACATTTCAAGAAAGAAGCAAGTATTCATACATAAAGACACATTGAGGAACATCATAGGAGACAAAATATAACGTGGTTCACCCGTACACGGGCTAGTCCACAAAGGTGTGTGTGCATCTTTATTATTCTTTAAAGGAAATCAAGGATTACAATCCAGCAACATTGTTGCGATAAAATCTCCTTCTAAAATCTCGAAGCCTTTCATCACAAGGCTGCAATTTATAATCACAATTTCTTGAGAGTTTTCCACACTAAAACCTCTCTTAAAAGTTTATGTGTAACATCATAAACTTTGAAGTAGCTTATATCTTCCTGATACTTGACGCTTGACAAATACAAGATTTCAGAAGGGCTTTCTTTGTAGTTATAATAGGCTTTAAACCTAATCTCCATAAATTAAAACAAAAGAAAAACTTGGAAACTATGTATTTTCTGATCTCAAAAAGCTTGGAACTGATGTATTTTCTGAGATCTTTATGAAAAGATAAAAGAACCCGCCGAGATATCAAATTTAAACCGTAGTCTCTGTTCTACATCGACTTTCAATTCAAACGCAGTGTGCTTGCAAGTGACATTTTAACGATGAAAGGAAACACAAAGATATGTGTGATCTCTTTTAAATAAAAAGCACGTATCAATTAAAAATGGGATTCTATTTTAACACAATCGGCATCTAAAATAGTTCTGGTCAAAATAGACATGACCCGAGCTTTGGTTTGCTCCACAGAACTGACCATCCATCTTCGCGGAGTCCACGCAAGCATCATATATAAGGACTAGAGATCATACAGGGATATATTCCCATGGGTTGTATTAGTTTTGGAAATGGCATAACTGGCTATCCCTATAGACATAGTTTAACATTCCTCAGGATTTCAGATTTAGCCATTTACTAGTTAAAAGGGATTTTACATTCACGGGTAGAAGTATTTACCCGTCCCTGTGCATAGAGAAGAAATACTGACACTGTCAATAGCATTCAACTGGCCAAAACCTGTCAGCAGATAGTGTTCACAAACATAAAACAACATCTCAAAGAATGCGTTCGATGTGGATCATATAGAGATCCCAACCTGTGAAGAGATAACTGGGAGGTAAGGCTCCAGCCACTCAGACAGAGGTTTACATTTTCTACCGTGGCTAATGTAGATGAAATTCAATAATGAAATAAAGATAGATTTGTATTTGAGGTTTCTACATATATTATAACAATAATACCACGAAAGGAAAAGGAATCATTCTATGACTATTCCTTCTCAAAATCTTACGATGACAGAAACTTCACTCCAACTATACATATATATATATATACTCATAGTTACTCTGATATAAATCATAGATCCAAATAGAAACTGCATCAAGTTTTGTTGAAAACTTTAATTTTTATCTATAATTAGATAACTAAACATCGATTTAATAAATATATATAACCCAGCAATCAGACCAATGATTTGTAGGATTTATAACGTCGATGGAGCAAAAACGTTTGCTATTAACTCAGGATTGAAAAATTGTTTTGGTTTAATAACGCCGATTGGAGAAGTATCCAATCTAAATCCCAAATACAGAGGATCGACCCATCGGGAGCCGTCCTCTCCCCTCCGTTGTGGCAACAAGAAAATGCATGGAATCGAAGTATTAATAACCATTATCAATATATTATAAGTAAATGGAATCATACCTGAAAATTCACTCGATCGCTCTTGGTTTACAAAGATCTACCTTTCAGAACTCATATATCTCTTCTGCCAGAATACGCAGAGTTATACCATCAAAACGCATAGCTATTCTCTGCTGACATACACAGAGATTTCCAAGCATCAACCCAAGTTGGACCCGTAGCATACATTTGGAACAAAATAGAGATCACATGTATATATGTAGGTATATATATTCTCAGGAAAATCACGCCGATTGAGCTCCCTCCAACTATTCTCTCCCTTCTCAAGCAAACAAAGAGTTTGGCTGAAGTGATATTAATTTCCAACCCTTCTCTGACTCTCTCGCATAGACCACAGTCTCTAATCTACTCCTCTCCTCCCTAAGGTCGACCAAAATCTATTCAATTCGTGGTATGATGCTCCAACAGAGTTCTCTACGATTTTTTTTCGAGCCACCCTTCGTCTAATAGACAGTCCTCAATTCTTCCCCCATACATCGTTACATCTCAGGCGTTTTTATCAGTGGTGTATCTACCGTTCAACCGAAGGATCAATACAGAGCTATGCAAATCCGAAGGCTGGCTTTTCTCTTCTTTTCCCCTTGACGCCTCCTCCCAGCTCCCTTCGCTGTCATTAACATTCTGCCGAAATAGATCATATAGACCGCACGGTTGCAGAGATGCTATGTGATTAGTATCTAAACCCAGTCAAACAAGTTGATCTCTCTATTGCAGAGATGCGGTGTGGTTGGTATCCAATTCTATCGACAAGTAGATCGCACTCTCCTTTTTACGTCCTCGACTTCAACCTTCCCGGTTTTTTTTTTTTTTTTAAATTTTTATATCCCTCCAAACTATGAGTGCTTTCTTTTTAATGGTGAAAATCTGTACTATCTGTGAATAGATTTTAGCTATAACAGATAAATGCCAAGTGGAAAAATCCCCGTGGAAATTTTTCCCACGTTCTTCTTTTAAGAGGTTCCATATCTCTTCGAGTTCGGCGTGGTTGAACGGTTGCATCATTAGTTAGTGGGAAGATGGCAGTTTCAACACTCAACGTCCAAGGCGTTAAGGGGACAATTACCCTAAGAAATCTCATCATCTAAGCCACCTGTATAAGTTACGCCTTCTTCTTTAAATAAGACTAACCTGTAATTAATCCACCACTAGAGTTCGCCACTCCAACTAGCACCACGATCTCCACTATTCGCCTAAATTAGGGACACAATCGGACAATGGTTTTGAATAGGAGTCTCTAGCTGTTGGTTGAAGCAAAACTTTTGCCAAGTGACAATTCTAATGGATACATAAGGAAAACAGGGTTTGTGGCATTTAAACCTCACAGTCAAGGTGGTCTAGAATGAGCTTCCACCTCTTCCACTAAGTAGACATCTTGAATAAGCCTTTCGACCTCATCCTTATGCATTAGATTCTTAGGTATAAATATATATATTATATGGAACAATATATAAAGAATCATATATATATATATTGGTAAGAAAAGAAAAAAAAATACCTTTATTAAAGTTTATCAATTACATACCTTTTATAAATGCATTTATATAATAATATTTCATCAAAGTGATGTTACTTGAATCACTATTCTTTCTGTATAAACATTCTTTTGAATAGAATAAGTAGTTTTGAAATAGCTTTCACCCACATAAAGTGTTTGTATAGCTAACTTCTTTCTTCATTACTATGTAACTCGTGCATAGTATTTAATTTGTTTAAATAGGTTATAGGTGACTTCTAAGCCAAAATTTTATCATTTAAAGTCCTTTTACTCATAACAATTTTCCCTTATAAAAAAAAGGATAGTTGTTTCTTTCACCAAAGTAAATATATATATATATATAATTTCCACTTGGTTTGAACTTCTTAGTAATCATGCATTCAAATTATATATATATATATATATATAATAATATTCTTTGATGTTCTCTATATGTGTCCAAAAGGATATCTAAGATAATTTCTTTAATTCCAATAGGTTGTTAGGGTTCAAGTATGTATTTTATATTACTTTTATTTATGTTCATTCTCTTATCATGTCATGTCAATAATAATAAAGACGGAAGTAGTACTTTTATTTGTATTTATTTGAGAACTCTTTATTAGAGGTGATTGTAATTCTCGAGCATTCTCGTTTATAGCAGGTTTAGATTAACTTAGGCCATAATACCTTAGCTAGATATTTAAGGTGAATAATAATCCTACTAGGATGAACTTATATCCCCTACTCTTCATATTTCAACATGATAAATCTTGATATGGTCAACCAACACATGGCTCCCTAGTCTTTATCTTTTCTTATAGGTGGCTTTTGTTACTTATCGTTTAGTCGTATTACCATCCTTTAATCTTCTAGGCTTGAATTAAGACTTTGAAACATAACACTAGTTCGAGGTCCACTGGTGGGGCCTTGGCCTTTAGCTGCTCACCAGGGCCGCTTACACAATCATAATTACTTTTACAAAAATAATAACAATAGGGGTCAAAATTGAGGGATGTTACACACTCCACCCCTTAAGAATATCACCGTCCTTGGTGTTCGACAGTTTGTCTTTTGCACCCGTTCACTGTCTTTGGCTTACTTTTGTTCCTATGCTTTGGTTGTCTTCACATTTTTGTGATTTCCGCAAGCTCTTTTTACTTATAACCTGTACATTGTACAACTCGTACAAGATTTTTCAGTATTTCTCAGTATAACATAAGTATCCAAAATTTCAAAACATTAAATGTTCATCATTCTTCCTCATCTTTTGAGGAAATAATTTCGCTTATTCTAGCATTCATAGAAATACTTTTGATAGTCTAGATACAAGACAAATCATTATCATCATTAAACAATTCTTTCAACAAACCTTGTGATCATCAAACCTCTTTATACTTCCGCAATCATGGAGACTTGCATATGTATTTCTGCAATCATGAAGACTTGCCATACAAAACCCTTTATGTATTTCCGCAATCGTGGAGACTTGCCATATGAAACACGAGTCTTCTATAACTCAGCCGGAAAACCTCTGCATACAGCAGAAATATGACAGTCTTACTCTGCAACTCATTACATAGCTTCCCCTCATCAAATCTTCTTGTGGGCTCGGTTCTAACACCACATGGAAAAAGTTTAGTCTCTTCAGAGAACCTCTTGTGTGCTCCGTTCTAACAACACAAGGAAAAATTGTGAGCCCTTCCTCTGCTCAATTCGATGGATATAAAGTTTGCCTAGGACTTTTGGGTCAGTATAACATTCAACGAGCTACCCACCTGCTCTGTTCCACTTCCATGGGGAACATGACCACAATTTAGGGAAGTTGCACCCTGCAACAGCTAGTAAGTGAGTGCAAGATGCAGCCTCTACTTGAGTTCAGGAAATAGTATTTTCCCCTCAAACCTTCTCATTTGAGTCTGAGAATTTTACTTAGTAACAATCATTTAGTATTTCTTGCATTCCACATGCGACATAATACCAACAAAATATTAATGAATATATCTCATTCTATGCATTTTGATGATTACACATCATCAATCATAAGTCTTACCACCAATCATGATCCATAAAGCCCTGTAAAAATAAAAATGTAAAGTAAATTATTACTTACTCTTGAGCGATTTAACTCAACTTATCTATGTAAATGGTTGTATAATCCATGTTCCTCTTGGATTATAACATTGGTCGTGATCCAAAATCTCCTCTTGAAGTGTTAGTATAAGGAAAAATTTTCTTTGCTTCAAAAGTTCAACAACTGAACTCATTTGTTCCATATATTTGTACGCATGCTCATTGGATTAACTTGTGCATCCTCTTCAATTCATCTTGATGCAAACTCTTCAAGATCCTTATTGTGAATTCGAGGTCAAGTCTACTAACAAACAAACATGTTAGTTTCATAATTAAAACAATTAGTTGCATATAGCTTCAATTCAAATTGAAGATTTACCATCTAATGATTCTTTTCTTGTAATCAAACTCCTACTATTTAACAAAACCTTTTTAATTTGATGCACATCAATCTTTATAACAACCCTAGAAGAAATACTTAGAATCATAATGCTTTTAAATAAAATCATTTTAAGCTCCTAGGAAGACTGCGTGCAATTCCATACAGTGATACACTTTTAAGCTTATACTTATAATTCTAATGACAATAGGGAATTCTGAAATAAAATACAAATGCTGTTAAGTAATAACATTCGAACCTTTAACAAAATGACAATACTTATCAATATTGTATTCAAGTAATCTCTGAACTTCACTTTCTAATCCCTCATATTCTGTGTGACATGCTTAGTTCTATACATGACACATTTTATTGAAACACATTATGATCTATAGGAGTATAAACTATCCTAAATGATGACCATATTATGCATTCTACTGTAATGAAATGCCTTTATTTACAATATCTCGATATTTATAATCTAGCCTATATTTTGGGATATCCTACCACTTCATATGGATGTATAAAAATAACTTCACATTGATATAAAGTAACTTCACATATACATAAATGTAACTTCACATATATATAAGAATATATATACTGCACTTTTAGTTAAGGTCAAAGTATTATCATTAACATCCAACATCAAAACAATTCTTATTAACAAGGGTCAGCCAAATCTCATTAACAAGGGTCAGCCAAATCTTATCAAATTGAAGACACACAATATATCAAATTAGATTTGCACATCAACTTCTTTGCTTTAATAACTGAAATACTCATCTTTACTCCTTTGGGAAACATTGAAGTTTGAACTTTTGAATGACATTGCCCCTCGTCCATTCCAGTTCCATGCATCCAAAACGAAACAAAATAATCGATTAGTAAACTTAACAATCTTCATACTTATTTATTGCATGTTGAGCTCATTAGGCCCAAGTGTTGTAACCTAATGCTCTGATACCATATGTCACGAACCGAAAATTTCATAAAAATTTAAAACTTTTCTAAGTGCATAAAATGCCACTTAAATATATGCGGAACCATAAAGTGTAGGTTTACTTTCTTTAAATATTGCTTACAAATAATTATAACTCTTCGAATACATAACTCTTCTAAATTCAACACATGGTTTTCTTCCTTTGAACCAATTAACTCTTCATATGTGTGCACCAGATACAACCTTAAAAACCATATACCAAGAAACCATAGACAACTATATTTAAGCCCCATATTTCTTTTAATCAATTCATTCAGTTATTCATCAAATTAATAAAATGCACGTCAAGATGTTAATTCATTTTCAAGAAGCATGTACATCTTTTATCAGTTAATTGTACCAATACAACAACTTAAATGGTAACAACATAATCATAATCATAAGGAAAACATATTAGCAATATACATCATAAAAACAACCAACTTTCTAACTGAATCGTATACTTCAAAGTAATCATAAACATTTTAAGAAAGAAGCAAGTACTCATACATAAAGACACATTGAGGAACATCATAGGAGACAAAATATAACGTGGTTCACCCGTACACGGGCTAGTCCACAAAGGTGTGTGTGCATCTTTTATTATTCTTTAAAGGAAATCAGGGATTACAATCCAGCAACATTGTTGCGATAAAATCTCCTTCTAAAATCTCGAAGCCTTTCATCACAAGGATGCAATTTATAATCACAATTTCTTGAGAGTTTTCCACACTAAAACCTCTCTTAAAAGTTTATGTGTAACATCATAAACTTTGAAGTAGCTTATATCTTCCTGATACTTGACGCTTGACAAATACAAGATTTCAGAAGGGCTTTCTTTGTAGTTATAATAGGATTTAAACCTAATCTCCATAAATTAAAACAAAAGAAAAACTTGGAAACTATGTATTTTCTGATCTCAGAAAGCTTGGAACTGATGTATTTTCTGAGATCTTTATGAAAAGATAAAAGAACCTGCCGAGATATCAAATTTAAACCATAGTCTCTGTTCTACATCGACTTTCAATTCAAACGCAGTGTGCTTGCAAGTGACATTTTAACGATGAAAGGAAACACAAAGATATGTGTGATCTCTTTTAAATAAAAAGCACCTATCAATTAAAAATGGGATTCTATTTTAACACAATCGGCATCTAAAACAGTTCTGGTCAAAATAGAAATGACCCGAGCTTTGGTTTGATCCACAGAACTGACCATCCATCTTCGCGGAGTCCACGCAAGCATCATATATAAGGACTAGAGATCATACAGGGATATATTCCCATGGGTTGTATTAGTTTTGGAAATGGCATAACTGGCTATCCCTATAGACATAGTTTAACATTCCTTAGGATTTCAGATTTAGCCATTTACTAGTTAAAAGGGATTTTACATTCACGGGCAAAAGTATTTACCCGTCCCTATGCATAGAGAAGAAATATTGACACTGTCAACAACATTCAACTGGCCAAAACCTGTCGGCAGATAGTGTTCACAAACATAAAACAACATCTCAAAGAATGCGTTCGATGTGGATCATATAGGGATCCCAACCTGTGAAGAGATAACCAGGAGGTAAGGCTCCAGCCACTCAGACAGAGGTTTACATTTTCTACTGTGGCTAATGTAGATGAAATTCAATAATGAAATAAAGATAGATTTGTATTTGAGGTTTCTACATATATTATAACAATAATACCACGAAGGGAAAACGAACCAGTCTATGACTATTCCTTCTCAAAATCTTACGATGACAAAAACTTCACTCCAACTATACATATATATATATATACTCATAGTTACTCTGATATAAATCATAGATCCAATAGAAACTGCATCAAGTTTTGTTGAAAACTTTAATTTTTATCTATAATTAGATAACTAAACATCGATTTAATAAATATATATAACCCAACAATCAGACCAATGATTTGTAGGACTTATAACGTCGATGGAGCAAAAACGTTTGCTATTAACTCAGGATTGAAAAATTGTTTTGGTTTAATAACGCCGATTGGAGAAGTATCCAATCTAAATCCCAAATACAGAGGATCGACCCATCAGGAGCCGTCCTCTCCCCTCCGTTGTGGCAACAAGAAAATGCATGGAATCGAAGTATTAATAACCATTATCAATATATTATAAGTAAATGGAATCATACCTAAAAATTCACTCAATCGCTCTTGGTTTACAGAGATCTACCTTTCAGAACTCAGATATCTCTTCTTCCAGAATACGCAGAGTTATACCATCAAAACGCATAGCTATTCTCTGCTGACATACACAGAGATTTCCAAGCATCAACCCGAGTTGGACCCGTAGCATACATTTGGAACAAAATAGAGATCGCATGTATATATGTAGGTATATATATTCTCAGGAAAATCATGCTGATTGAGCTCCCTCCAGCTATTCTCTCTGTTCTCAAGCAAACAAAGAGTTTGGCTGAAGCAATATTAATTTCGAACCCTTCTTTGACTCTCTCGCATAGACCACAGTCTCTAATCTACTCCTCTCCTCCCTAAGGTCGACCAAAATCTATTCAATTCGTGGTATGATGCTCCAACAGAGTTCTCTACGATTTTTTTTCGAGCCACCCTTCGTCTAATAGACAGTCCTCAATTCTTCCCCCATACATCGTTACATCTCAGGCATTTTTATCAGTGGTGTATCTACCGTTCAACCGAAGGATCAATACAAAGCTATGCAAATCCGAAGGCTGGCTTTTCTCTTCTTTTCCCCTTGACGCCTCCTCCCAGCTCCCTTCGCTGTCATTAACATTCTGTCGAAATAGATCATATAGACAGCACGGTTGCAGAGATGCTATGTGATTAGTATCTAAACCCAGTCAAACAAGTTGATCTCTCTGTTGCAGAGATGCGGTGTGGTTGGTATCCAATTCTATGGACAAGTAGATCGCCCTCTCCTTTTTACGTCCTCGACTTCAACCTTCCCGGTTTTTATTTTTATTTTTTATTTTTATATCCCTCCAAACTATGAGTGCTTTCTTTTTAATGGTGAAAATCTCTACTATCTGTGAATAGATTTTAGCTATAACAGATAAATGCCAAGTGGAAAAATCCCGTGAAAATTTTTCCCACGTTCTTCTTTTAAGAGGTTCCATATCTCTTCGAGTTCGGCGTGGTTGAACGGTTGCATCATTAGTTAGTGGGAAGATGGCGGTTTCAACACTCAACGTCCAAGGCGTTAAGGGGACAATTACCCTAAGAAATCTCATCATCTAAGCCACCTGTATAAGTTACTCCTTCTTCTTTAAATAAGACTAACCTGTAATTAATCCACCACTAGAGTTCGCCACTCCAACTAGCACCACGATCTCCACTATTCGCCTAAATTAGGGACACAATCGGACAATGGTTTTGAATAGGAGTCTCTAGCTGTTGGTTGAAGCAAAACTTTTGCCAAGTGACAATTCTAACGGATACATAAGGAAAATAGGGTTGGTGGCATTTAAACCGCATAGTCAAGGTGGTCTAGAATGAGCTTCCACCTCTTCCACTAAGTAGACAACTTGAATAAGCCTTTCGACCTCATCCTTATGCATCGGATTCTTAGGTATAAATATATATATTATATGGAACAATATATAAAGAATCATATATATATATATGGGTAAGAAAAGAAAAAAAAATACCTTTATTAAAGTTTATCAATTACATACTTTTTATAAATGCATTTATATAATAATATTTCATTAAAGTGATGTTACTCGAATCACTATTCTTTCTGTATAAACATTCTTTTGAATAGAATAAATAGTTTTGAAATAACTTTCACCCACATAAAGTGTTTTTATAGCTAACTTCTTTCTTCATTACTATGTAACTCGTGCATAGTATTTAATTTGTTTAAATAGGTTATAGGTGACTTCTAAGCCAAAATTTTATCATTTAAAGTCCTTTTACTCATAACAATTTTCCCTTATAAAAAAAAGGATAGTTGTTTCTTTCACCAAAGTAAATATATATATATACTTTCCACTTGGTTTGAACTTCTTAGTAATCATGGATTCAAATTTTATATATATATATATATATATATATATATATAATAATAATACTCTTTGATATTCTCTATATGTGTCCAAAAGGATATCTAAGATAATTTCTTTAATTCCAATAGGTTGTTGGGGTTCAAGTATGTATTTTATATTACTTCTACTTATGTTCATTCTCTTATCATGTCATGTCAATAATGATAAAGACGGAAGTAGTACTTTTATTTGTATTTATTTGAGGACTCTTTATTAGAGGTGATTGTAATTCTCGAGCATTCTCGTTTATAGCAGGATTAGATTAACTTAGGCCTTAGTACCTTAGCTAGATATTTAAGGTGAATAATAATCCTACTAGGATGAACTTATATCCCCTACTCTTCATATTTCAACATGATAAGTCTTGATATGGTCAACCAACACATGTCTCCCTAGTTTTTATCTTTTCTTATAGGTGGCTTTTGTTACTTATCGTTTAGTCGTATTACCATCCTTTAATCTTCTAGGCTTGAATTAAGACTTTGAAACATAACACTAGTTCGAGGTCCACTGGTGGGGCCTTGGCCTTGAGCTGCTCACCAGGGCCGCTTACACAATCTTAATTACTTTTACAAAAATAATAACAATAGGGGTCAAAATTGAGGGATGTTACAGAGAGAGAGAGAGATCAAGGATATTAGGGGTTTGGGGAAGAGTAGGGATATTAGATAGAAAGGGGGGTATAGGTGAGGAGAGTGGGTGTTCAGGTTAGAGGGAGAGAGAGAGAGAGAGAGAGAGGTAAATGGAGAGACATTTACGGGTGGTAAAGGGTTATAGGTTGAGGGAGAGGGGGGTTTTAAGGGGTTAGAGGTAGCAGTAGAGGGTCGTATTAGGAGATTAGGGTTAAGTTGAGTAGGGGAGAAAGAGAGTGAGAGAAGGGCTTAGTAATGTTTAGAGAGAGAGAGAGAGAGAGAGGGTTTAGTAGTAGGGGAGGCATAGGGATGTGTGTGTGTGTGTGTGAGAGAGAGAGATCCAATGGGTTGGTGGTGTGTTAGGGGGTTGAGGGAGAGAGAAAAGGGTAGGGGTTAGGTGTAGGTGGAACAGTAGAAGAGTGCGAGAGAGTGAGAAAGGGGGTTAGTACTATTTTGGTGGGGAGATGCGAAATGAGAGAGAGAGAGAGAGAGAGAGAGAGGGGGGTTTGGGGAGGAATAAAGTGATTAGAGAGAAAGGGGGGCATAAGTAAGGAGTGCGGATGTTGGGGTTAGAGAGAGAGAGAGAGAGATACATTGTGGGGTGGTAAGGGGTTAGAGGTAGAGAGAGAGGGGGGTATTTAATGGGTTAGAGGTAGAGATATAGGTGGGTGTTAGGAAACTGGGGGTAAGTGGAGTAGGGGATAAAGAGAGTAAGAGAATGGGTTAGTAAGGGATAGAGAGAGAGCAAGAGTAGGGAGGGGGTGTTAGGGGCTTGGGGGGAGAGACAAGGGAAGGTGGAGGGTGTGGGTGATGTGATCAGGGGTAGGGTTTTTAGGGAGTTAGATAGGGGGTGTTAGGGGTTGGGGTGGTGTGTTACGAGGTTGGGCAGTGTTAGTGAGTTGGAGAGTGCCATGTGGGTGATTAGCAGTAGCGGGTGTTAAGGATTTTGAGAGAGGGTGTTAAGGGGTTAGGTAGGGGGTGTTAGGGAGTTGGAGAGGGGGTGTTAGGGGGTTGCGGAGAGTTTTTAAGGGCTGCATTTATGGAATAATTTTTTTTTACAAAACGCGTACACGTTTTTTTCTCCTAGCCTTCATGGCATCCCAATTGGATGCCTCGGGATTTCCCATTCCTATGTTTAATAAGCGCGTATGCATTGTTGAATTATACAATAGGAACATGTTTTGAAAAACATCATTTGCATCTAAAAGGTACCCCATCTTTGTGCGAGGACCCATGATTCTTCTATGGAGAATGATTTCAAAACATGTCTCTATTTCAAGAGGAAGAGGTAGAGGCAGAGATAGACCAAGATCAAGAGGCAGGGACATAGGAAATAGTATCAGTGATCAAAGGGATGGTAAGGAATATTTAAAACCTGAAATGGGGAGCAACAACAAAAGTTCACAAAAAATTAGAGATATGATAAATATAAGATTAAGTGTTTTTATTGTAATAAGCTAGGACAATATGCTAGTGAATTTAGGAAGAAACAAGATGGCCTTACCAAACAGAATGAAAAATATTATAATACCTCTGAGAACACTGAATATATCTTATTCCTAAATTCCCATGCTACCCAAGAAATCCCAAATTATGTTTGGCTTTTAGATAGTGGTTGTAGAAATCATACGACATGAAACCAAAGTTTGATTACAAATCTATATGTGTCAGTTAAAATTTAAGTCAAACTAGGAACACATACTTTTTTTAATGTTGTAGGAAAATGTTTGGTAAACATCCACAAAAAAACAAGTCCAACCAAAATATGATAGACCCCCAAGTAAGAAGTTAATCACCAAGATTCAAAAGACCAAGAACAGAAATAAAGTGTATCCTCTTATCATGAATTGTGGCAAACATGACACCTCATTAGCCCAAAAGGAAACATGTTTGGATGATTTATAGTTATGGCACTTTAGATTCGATCATCTAATTTTTGTTGGTGTAAAAAATGATGGTGAAGGGTTTTCCTCTAATTCAATATATATCTAGTACATGTGAATGTTGTATCCTAGCAAAGCATCATAGGGACAATTTCCCTAAAGCGGTTTCCTATAGAGCAGATGAACCCCTAGAATTGGCTCATACTGATTTGTTTGGCCTAGTGCAGACCTAGACAATTGGTGGAATTAATTACTTTCTAACCTCCATAGATGATTACAACAAAAAAACTTGGGTCTATTTTCTTGGCAATAAATCTAAAACCTTTGAAAAGTTCAAGGAATTCGAAGCTTTGGTTCAGAATCAAAGGGGCCATCATATTAAAGCATTAAGATGAGATAGAGGAGGTGAATATGACACAAGTAATTTTCATGGTTTCTATAAGCAACATGGTATCAAAAGACAATTTATAGTAAGGTATACACCTCATCAGAATGGTGTAGAATAAATAAAGAACATAATCATTTCGAACATGGCAAGAAGTATGTTGAAGAGAAAAAACTTGTCTAATTAATTTTGGGTAGAAGAAATAGCTTGCTCAATCTATGTTTTGAATAGATCTCCCACTAGAAACGTGAAGAAAAAATTGCCATAAGCATGGATAGGTATGAGTTGTAGTATAACACATCTCATAGTATTTGGTTGTGTGGCATATGCTCAAATGGATAAGAATTGAGGAAGAAATTAGATGACATTTGTGAGAAATGCATATTCATTGGGTACGAATAGTCTAAGGCATACAAGTTGTATTTAACCTAGTGACCAAGAAAGTGATAATCAATAGAGATGTAGAGTTTAAATAAGAAGAGGCATGGGATGGGATGGGAGTATAAAAAAGTCTATAACAGTTGGAGAAACAATACCTCAAGCTAAATATGAAGTAGACGAGGAGTAGGTTGAACAAGGTGGACAACAAAGTTCACAAACACAGTCACTATAAGTGAGAGGTAATCGAACAAGAACTCCAACAAGAACTACTAGAACTTATGTTTAAGGTGAGTCATTAAGTCATCATGTTACTCCACTCCTAGTCCTCGGTCGAGTAATGTTTTTTACCCAAATACTAGAAAGATGAGAAGTTTGCAAGATATCTATCAAGAATTACTAGATATTCATTCAAATTTTGCACTGTACACATACTAACCTACATTCTTTGAAGAAGCAATAAAGTAAGAACATTAGGCAAAGCAATGGATGAAGAAATAGATTCCATAGAGAGAAGTGATACATGTGATCTAGTGGATTTGCCTAAAGATAAAGATTTTAGCGGTGTGAAATGGGTTCATAAATCCAAATTTATTGAAAAGAGTGAATTTTAAAAGTTTAAAACAAGATTGGTAGAAAAAGGGTTTGCACAACAACTTGGAATCAATTTTGAAGAAACATTTGCACTAGTGGCCAAATTGGACATGATAAGGAAAATATTAGCATTAGATGCTAAAAAAAAATTGAAAGGTATACCAAATGGATGTGGCATCCACATTCCTAAATGACATTCTAGAAGAAGAACTATATTTGCAATAGCCACCAAGATATGAGATAAAAGGATATGAAGATAAGGTATAGGTTGAACAAAGCTTTCTACAGGCTTAATCAATCTCCAAGAGCTTGGTGAAAAAAGATAGATTCTTATTTGATAAAAAATGGATTTAGTAGAAGCATCAGCGATCCCACTCTATGATTTATGAAACATAATATTGAGATGAAAATTTTGGGCTTATTAAGTATTTCCTTGGCATAGATGTGAATAAGCCAGATTCTGGAATGTTTATATATGTCAAAAAAAATATGCACTTGATGTGTTGAAAATATTTAGAATTATGAATTGCAAGGAAACACCCATACCGATAGAAATATGAACAAAAATTAGCAAATAAGATATAGGCTAAAATGTAGATCCTACATTGTTTAAGAGATTAGTTGGTAGTCTCATGTACCTCCCTGCCACTAGACCAGACAGTGATGGTATCTTTTTATGTGTTAGATGCAATATAACATAAAAATGGACATCTTTCAACTTACATGGAAATTTTGATATACCTACATAATGAATTTTCCTTTTAATAAAAAATATGAAATCGAGGAAATTGAATCACCTTTACAAATGATATAAATTTTATTTATTGAAAGTATTCATAAATAACTCGATTTTGATTTTTTCTAACATTGACATTTTATTTTTTTGGAAAATGATAAGGAATATGTGCATGGTGTTGCATCCTTTAAGTTCCTAAATGATGTAACCAATATACAAAAATTGATAAACATCATGTAGATAACAAGTAGTACTAGTTAGAGGCTATTTTTTCAAAAGAAAATTAGTACTTTTAATTATCTAAGTGAGCAAACCTTGAAAGTATTGAAATTACTATGCCAAGTGTTGGCACAACTTTTGAAGTTCTCAATGTAATGATGATGGATTGGATTTTTTATAGCGTGTACAGGTCAATGTCTAGTAGTGCAATATATAATTTTTTATGAAATGGTCGAGAAATGAAAAAGTAATGGCAGAAATGTGAGCATTTTTCTAGAAATGTAGTTGCATCTAAAAGTTCCACCAACTTCATGCACTTACCCTTATGTATGTTGTTAGCCTTATTTCTAGGTTTATGGGGACATATAAAGAAATGGATTGCCAAGTTGGCAATAAATTATTAAGATACATTGTAGGAATAACATGATATGGTATACTATACTCAAGGAATGAAAATATTTTTTTGAATGGGTATACTAACAGTGACTTTGGAGGTATCCCTTATGATCAAAATATTACTTTAGATCATGTGTTTCATCTTTGATTAGGAGTCATGGGAAGTAGAGTATATAGCAGCAAAAGTAGCATCTTGCCAAGAATTTTGGTTCGAGTATTATTGATGATCTTCAATATGAACAAGAAGGTTCAACTCTAGTTTATTGTGAAAACAATTTGACCATAGACATGGCCAAGAACCATGTTTTTCACTAGAAAAGAAAGCATATAGATACCATGTATAAATTTCATTATGGAACTTGTAAACATGGGTGAAATTTATTTGGAATTTTGTAAGTCAGAAAACCAATTACTTGATGTATTCACCAAGCCATTAGCAAGAGATGTTTTTGAAATACATAGACAAAATCTAGGTGTTGTAGATGTTGAACTATTCAATAATATTAATTAAGGGGGGGCGTTGACAAGTGTAATTATTCCCACTTTTCTAGGTAGTTGTTCTAGGTAGTTGAAGTTAGTGGGATAGTTTTTGTTTATGATTTATAAGCTTGACATAGTAAAAATTGTGACAATGTTGCATCTAAACAATTTTTGGAAGCTAGATATTCCTAGAGAAGCTTTCTCCTATGTATTTATCAATTTATGAAGTAATGCAAGATGTGTGTTGTTGGGTGTGTGAGCAATAAAGAATTTGAATGGCGATTCTAACAATCATATTTTTTTTTAAGCTGCCTCCGCTCGGCTCTGTCCACACTCGGCTCAGCCCCTTCTCCAGCCACGCTTTGAAAATCCGCCGCTCATAGCCTGTTCTGAAACCAACATTAGCCGTGTAAATCGCGCCAAGAACAAGAACTTGAACTTCTTGATGTGGCGGTGGACGATGACGCAGAAACAGCAGCAGCAACAGATGAAGAAAGAAGAGAACCGATTTGGAGCAGATCGGATGCATCCGCGTGAAGGTTTCTGGCAGTTTTTTCCCAACAGACTGATGGTGAGCTCTTGCGCGGCGACCCGTGGTTTTTTTGAGCCCCATGGGCTCTTTCGCGGCGGCGGCGGCGACCTGCAGAATCGAGGCGGCGACTGGGTGGTTTCTCGGCAGCTTTCTCTCATGGGTGGTTGTCCGTCTGGTCGGTGTGGCCCTGGCAGCCCCGTGTGGCAAAGGCTGGCGGGTACCTTCACGGCGACGGCTCCCTCTTGCGCGTTTCAGGTCGGCGGCTCCCCCAATCTGCTGTGTGTGACCCTAGCGGCCCTGTGCTAGCAGGGTTTTCAACGCGTTTCTTGGGAAGATCTTTCAGCTGATTTTTCTCTCGGCTTCTCTCTCTTTTTAGCTCATTTATGAGCAGTTCTGTTCTGGCACTATTTGGGCAGTATGTTTACTCACAGCATATGCCCTTTCATACTCTTGAGATTATGGTCTCTTTTTGGAAAACAGGAGGATCGGGGATCCAACTGTTTTTTTATTTTGGTTCTTATGCCATATATTGATATGTAGGGTTTATATTGTAACTATTGGCCATATATTGGTTTTTGAAGACACTCTTTGGGCTGCAAAACTGAAATTTTTTGCTACTAATGTAATGTCCTGCAATGGATGAACGCATGCTATACGCATATATAGAATGTAATTTTTCACCTCTGATGAATAAAATTACGCTTTTTTTCTTGGAAAAAAAAAAAACAATCATATTTTGTTTTAATGCTTGAGAAAAATCCATTTTCAAATTCTTGTTTTCCTCTTTGATTCGACCTATTTGTATTTGTAAAGCTTCAATTTCAGAAATGATAAAATGAAAAAGGAATTCATATTTTCTATATACAGCACCGAAATGGGGTATATTGAATTACAGAATAAGCTATTCACTGCAAGCTAGATTCCTCTATATTGATTGTCCTCTCATTGAGATTTGTGATCTATTAATACAAAGGGATATGACAGATGTGCTTTTTAGAGTAATAATTCATTTGGCAAGATGGAATGCTATAAAACAAGAAGAAGAAGTCAATACTTGATTTAGAAATAGGATAAGTTAATACAAAGAAGTTAGATGCATCTAGACATTTAAAGGGTCTACATAATTTGATATGATGTTTTAGAATTTGAAAACATGGGTGTTGCTAGTTTATAGAGTGAGTAGAGAAAATATTCACATTACTAGTAACAAGTTGTTGAGCTTCAAAATTGGCATCATATCTACTTGTTTTTAAGGACACACACACACCTTGTCTTTTGTTCGTAAATATCTTATTAACAAGTTATATGTGACTTGTTATTCATGCTTAGTTGTAATAACGTGTTGTCTATGTATATAGTACACTTGTCCTATCTTCCTTTAATCTAGGAAAATCATAGATGGTAGTCCATCCCAAATTCTAAGATATAAACACCTATCGGTGTAATTAGAAATACTCTAATTGTTTCTTAAAAAATTATATTCAAGTTCTACTAGTTATTCTTATTTAAACAAAATTAGTGTTTAAGAGCTAATTACTCTGATAGGCCTTTCTACGTCAATAGGAATTTATCTCTTAGAATTTGGGCATGGACTACCATCTATGTGACAGGTGTACTATCCAAATTGATTTTATGGATGTAGTTCGAAATTTCAAATAAACAATTATAAAAAGAGAAAAAAAAAGTGGTAGGTGATGCATGGATAATGATAGGAATAATGTGGGTGATAACATGTAGCTAGGTATGCATAAATGGGAGCTAACAATTATAATAAATATAAATATAAAAAATAACTCATAGCATAGATGCATGAATAATTTGGGTGGTTCATGGTAGATAATTGGAAGAAGCTCTGTGATAACATGTAGCTAGACATGAATAATTGGTAGCTGATCTAAAATTAATTTCATAGCATCAATATCCATGAAAGAGCCCATCTTTTACAATCAACTTTGACCATGGAACTTGTGAGTATGTTTCTTGGCACATATGCATCTTGTTGAAAAAGAACAAGTGAATCTAAAGGTGAAATATCTTAAACAACAGAAACTTTGACCCAATTGATTGTGCTGTAATTTTGCTGGTTGCTAAAACTTCCATTCTCTTTTTGTAAAAAAAAAAAAAATACCAACCACAAAACATTGCAAAATACCCCTTTTACATCATTTTAAAAGATGCCCATTAAACATTGCAAAATACCCTTTTTACATCCTTTTTAAAAGATGCCACTTGCAAAATACCCCTTTTACATCATTTTAAAAGATGCCCATTAAACATTGCAAAATACCCCTTTTACATCCTTTTTAAAAGATGCTCCTTTCTAAATAGAATACATATATGTGAATCTTGACAATGTATTATACATTTTAAAGCTCCAGCTTGAAAGCTCTTGTACGAACTGTATATGGCATTTTCTATTGAAAGTTCAAATCACAAATAAGAATCCCTAACCAAAACACAAATAGGAATCTCCAACAGAGCTGTTAATATGAATCATGGCATAGCCTTCATGGCTTTGTACTTAACATCATAATATAGGAATAGTTCTGCTTTGCTTCTTATTACATGTATCCAAGCTATACGCAAAATAAAAAACAGCCAACCTGCAAATATCCTTGAAGACTGTTGCCCTATATTTCTATCGGCGGTGGCGGCGAATACTTGGGCCTGACATTAGGTTTATGACTGCTTCCCACAGGAGATCTCGGCACAAGTGGTGGACGCCTAGCGGTTCTTATTGTTCTCTCCCTTGATCTTTCTTCTGCAACTAAATAATTCATATCAAAAATCATTATGAAAGATTTATTAGAAAGATATTGTGAGATTGCTTGAAAAAACTAATTTGATTTTGTGAGCTGGAATACAATCATACCTGTAGAGGAAGAATAAGAATAAGCGGCAAGCGTTCGAGCTTCTGTTGTCACAGTGAAACCCAAGGAAAAGAGAACAAATAGAGCGAAGCAGAGAACTAAGGCGATTACAATGCTACGCCCCATCATTAACTTTGCCCAGAGTATTTCTAAGCCTTCTCTAGTGTTACAGCAGCTGCCGCTGCTAATCACTTAATAAGTCCAGATCGTATCAATTGGCACAAAAGAAGAGACAACTACAACCCATTTCTATTTAAAATAAAATTAACACGTTGCAGGTATGGTGGCGATTTTTGACTTTGAAATTATTTAGTGAGCAGGAAGAACGCGTTGCAGGTATTTCTATTTGAAATCAACGCGGAAATTAACGCGTTGCAGGCATTTAATTTGACTTTGAAATTATTTAGTGTGCACGAAGACACGTGGAATGTACGCCTCATCAATTCGGTGATATCATTTAATACGGATTCACCTAAAATTGGACGTTGTACATAACGTTTTTTTCCACTTCAGAACGTATATGACGGTCGTAGTAAATTCAAAATGTTAGAAAATAACAGGAATGAGAATAAAATTAGTATTTATTTGAACGTATATATGACGGTCGTAGTAAATTCAAAATGTGAAATTTCTGGGATATCTCTCTAACAATTTCTGCTTGTTTGAAAGTCATTAAATTTAGTATTTATTTTAAATCCTTCTTTACCCAGCATTAAAGGGATCAAAATGTTTTATGTATAAATTTTCTACTAAGGTATAAATATTTAAGATAATAAATTTTTCACTTCAAAAAATTGGATCCTTCTCCATATTAATAAATCTTAATTTAAAATAAATCCATACTAATTATAATAACTTTCAAACCTGCAGAGATTATTAAAATCATATCTCAAAAATTCCATCAAGACTATTCATTTGATATTGATTATTGATTTATTTCTCCTCTCATATGTAGGATTGATCAAACGAAATGACATTGTTAAAAAAAATTCTAACCGTTATAAAAATTGTCCATTAGTTTTAGTTGACTAGAAAGGTTTTCACGAAATTGGAAGCCTGATACGGAATAGATTAAAAATCTAATGAAGCCAATTTCTGTGATATAATTTACTACGTACCATACTTAGATTTGATATTAACAATTTATAAGTGATTGCAATAAGCCAACTTCCTTGATATAATTTAATACGAACTATATTTATGTTTGATATATTAGGAATTGATAATTAATTGCGTTAAGCCTTTGCCGATGAAATTTTAAAAGTAGTATAATATTAGGAATTGACTTTTTTATGCCGAAAGCGGCAGCAGAACCGAGTCTTGCAAAACCATCAGAGATAAAAAAATACGGATTACACGTGGATTTATAACAGGAATTGATTTTTCCACCGAAAGCGAAAGCGGCAGCCCTATACGAAGAACTCTTGGAAAACAATCTGTCGGTAGTCGTCTTTCACGTGCTCTATATTGGAATTTCAAATACATTTCACTTAATTGTAATGTTTAATAAAGTTTACTAGTCTATTTATTTTAAGTTTTTCACTTTATTGTATTGGTTTATTGTAGTGGAGTGTCTATTTATTCTAAGTTTTTCATTTTAATCTAGGTTTTAGTCGGAATTTTGTAATTTTTTTTTCGTAAAATTCAAATTTCTATGTATTTAAATTGTATTTTTAAATCCATAAATAAATTCAACACCTTCAAATATTCCATAACATTTAAATTATGCAATTTTTATAACTAATATATGTAATTCTAGTATTTTTTAAAAATTTCTAACCAAAATATGAAAAATATTAAAAGAAAAATATGTTAAAAAAAAATTAAAAACATAGAAAAGTTAAACTACAGCATAAATATTAGATCCCATTCTACGTTGTTAACTTAAGAGAATAGATTTATATTTGATAAGTAAAGAATTGGTAATTGATTGCATTAAGCGGACTTCGGTGCGTTGAGAAACTAACCTCTGTCTCCATGCCGAAGCACAATACTGATTACAGTCTCCTTTGGAAGCAAATGTCTACAACTTTCCAAGCTCTCAATGTGCCTTTGAACTTTGGTTTTGCAATCCTTTCTTCAACCTCGAAATTACAAGAACTAATAGCAAATCTCAATCTTAAAAAAGAAAAATATATCATAGCAAATAAGAACAAGCAAACGCACAGGCACAATCTAATTTAGAACAAAGCATCTATATATATAGAAATGCAATCAAACGCTAACAAATTTGGGCATGAATATTCTGTTAGTATTATTTCCTTCAACGTTCTATACAAAAATAGAGCTAACTCAACCAGCTACACACACATAGTACATTATTATTTTCAATTCAACGTTCTATACAAAAATAGAGCTAACTCAACCAGCTACACACACATAGTAAATTATTATTTTCAATAAAAATACAATGGAGGTTTTTCCCCAAAATACACGGCGTCTAGAGCATTCCCTTGATGTCGGTGGGATGATGGCGTCAGCATTCCCTTGATGTCGGTGGGATGATGGCTTCATCGAGAAGTCTCTGATCATTTAATTCGGTGGTTAAGTTCTTAGCTACCAACCAGAATTGGTGAATGAGTTGGCACTATGGGTGAGATGGCTTTCAATGGATTCAACGGTTCATGTTTGCCTTATTTAGTTTCACCTACCAATATTCTCTCACTTGAAATCAAATGGAGGCTCTGGTTTGTTGTTCATCTAAAGATTGTGCATTAGGTTATGCCCATGCCTGCTAGGCTTCTACAAAGCTCTTGCTTGTCTCTTGGCAAAGTTTTAGTCAACATATCAATAGGATTCTCCTCGACAGGATGAATATTTTCCAGATGTAGATGCCCTTCTTCCAATACTTGGCTGATCTAATGGTACTTCAGATCAATGTGCTTGGTCCTTGAGCAAAATGTTGGGTTTCTCGACAAGTGAATGGCACTTTGACTCTCACAATGCAGCACATACTTGTCTTGCTTAGTTCCCAACTCTCATAGAAATCGGTGCATCCATAACATCTCTTTGCAAGCTTATGTTGCAGCTATGTATTCTTCCTCAGTTGTGGAGAGAGATACAACCTTTTGTAGCCTAGATAACCAAGATACTGTTGCACCTGCGAATGTATACAAATAACCACTAGTGGAATTTCTAGTGTCCACATCTCCATCCATATCTGCATTTGTAAATCCTTCAAGCACAATATCATTATTGCCAAAACATAAACATTAATTACTAGTATCCTTGAGATACCTTAAGATGCACTATACTGCTTGCCAATGTTGTTTTCCAGGATTGGCAAGGAATCTGCTCACTACTCCCACTAAATGTGCAATGTCTAGTCATGTACATACCATGGCATACATTAAGCTTCCAACTACTGAAGCATAGGGAATTTTACTCATTTCCTCCTTCTCCTTGTCATTGCAAGGGCACAAATGAGCACTCAATTTGAAGTGGGAAGCAAGTGGTGTTCCAACTAGCTTGGCATCCTTCATGTTGAACTTGTTAAGCACATTCTCAATATATTTTTCTTGTGACAGCCATAACTTTTTATTGTTTCTGTCATGTATGATCTTCATTCCCAATATTTGTTGTGCTTGGACCAAATCCTTCATTGCAAATTGAACACCCAAGTCCTTCTTCAACCTGTTAATCATGCTCTTTTCATGCCCAACAATTAGCATGTCATCCACATATAGCAATAAAATAATGAAATTTTCTTGGTCATACATCTTAATGTAAACACAATGATCAGCCTCTATCCTTCTAAAACCATACTCCAACATGAATGAATCAAACCTCTTATATCATTAGCGAGGTGCTTGTTTCATCCCATAGAGGCTCTTCTTCAACCTACAAACCAAGTTTTCTTTACCTTTTATTTTAAATCCTTCCGATTGGTCCATATAGATCTCTTCCACCAATTCTCCATGAAGGAAGGTTGTCTTCACATCTAAGTGTTCACACTCCAAGTCTAAAGTAGCAATAAGACCAAGAATAACTTTAATGGATGACATTTTTACAACATGTGAAAAAATTTCGTTGATGTCAATACCTTCTTTTTGGGAAAATCCTTTTACCACCAACCTTTCCTTGTACCTTTCCTTCTTCCCTTCACCCTCATGCTTGATCCTGTATACCCATTTGGTTTGAAGAGCTTTTCTTCCTTTCAGAAGCTTTACTAGCTCCCATGTTTTGTTCTCCAACAGTGAATCCATTTCATCCTGCATGGCTGTCTTCCAATCTTTGCTATGCTCATCATCACAAGCCTCTTGAAAACAATTAGGTCCACCTTCATCATTTAATAAAACATAATTTGAGGGCGGATACCATTGTGATGGCTTATGAGGCCCAATGGACCTGCGAACTAGCTATGGTGGTATATTTTCCGATTGGATCTCTTGCAAGGATTGTTGCAAGACTTCTTCTTCCTATCCATCATTTTCTACTAGTTGTCCATCATTTTCAGCTTGTTTTCCACTATTTTCTACCTGGTGTCCATTATTTCCTTGCAATGGTGCCATGTTTTCTTTTTGTTCTCGGTTAACATTTTTCTTTGGTGGCATGTTTTCTTGTTGTTCTACAAATCCGCCAACATTTTTCTTAACTTCCATATCAACTCTGGGCCTCTTCAACATTTCTAACTCATTAAATATAACATCCTTGCTTTTAATAACTTTGCATTTAATTGAATCCCATAAGCGGTAACTAAAATCACCATCCACATATCCCAAGAAAATACATTTAATTGATTAATTGTCTAACTTATTTCTATGCTCTTTGGGAATATGCAAAAATGCTTCACATCCAAAAAAAATTAAGGTGAGAATAGTTTTCCTTCTTGTTAGTCCAAACTTCTGCAGGAATGCCACCATCCAAGGTTGTAGTAGGTGATCGGTTGATGAGGTCCAACATGATTTCCTCACTGCTTCTGCCCAAAAATGCTTCTCCAAAACGAAATTTGACAACATGCTCCTCAACTTTTCCATGATGGTGCGATTCATCATTTTAACAATATTATTATGTTGAGGAGTACCAAGGACAATGTTCTCATCCTTTATGCCAAACCTATTGCAATAATCCTTTTGCAATAATCGTTGAAAGCATTGGAGCAATATTCTCCACCATTATCTATCGTCAAGCACTAGACTAGTTTGTTAGTATAAAATATCACTAGCGTATCAATTAAACAATTTTTTAAAGACCATTCTGCAGTTATTTATGTTATTCTTGCTCTTGTCGTTTTTTAAAGACCATTCCAGGATATTAGCTATCCATGTATTTCATTCCGGGATATTAGCAATCCATGTATTGCAATCGATGAAGAGGGATCCACACAATTTTAAAAGGGAACACGCTACTTGTGAAGTGGGATCCACACAATTTTAAAAACGAATAAGTTGCTTGAGTTTCTGTTGTTATTTGCTTTAAATTTTTTATTTCCATCTAACACAGGCTTCATCAAAGGCCACTACTAGTGCAAACATCTATAGGTTACATCAAGATTAATATCGATAAAGGGTAAATTTTTGCAATACATTTCATTCATTAACTCTATAATCAGAATTATCATTGTATTTGTAATACATTTCATTCCTTAACTCTATAATCAGAATTATCACTGCATATCCAATATTCAGTGACAATTATGTAGGGTTTTGTTTTGATAATAATTCATAAGCTTGATCCTTATTTTAATCTGCAAAGCCCCAATTGTTTATGTTATTAATTATGTAGTTTATTTATGTACAAGTCTACTTGAAACAAAACTTCTAAATTTTTTTTACTATTATTCATAAATCAATCAAAATATTCCATTTGAATTAATATGTATTTAATTCTATTTAGAAATTTGAGAAAAACAAAATATGATTATTATTTCATGGATATGAACTTTTCATTACTAAAGATATACTTGCCATTTTTTATCAACTACTTTTAAAATGTGGTTGTGCTAATGACTTACCACAATTACTAAAGATTATAAAAAAATACTAGCTAAACACAATTACCCAAGATTAAAAAGAAAAGAAGATAAAATTTGTTGAACTAACAGGAGCAATAAAATATGAACCTTAGCCATAGGACTTAGCTATTGTTTTTCTTTTTACAAACAATGAATAATGGTTATCACATTTGGACTCAGACCAATGTTTATCATCAAAATGTGAAAAAAAATGAAAATCATCTATGTTATAAAATTGTGAGTTATTAAACGTGTAATATATTTTATCAATCAACTTTGAGATATTAACATTTTATATATCTAACTCTTGGATATGTAACCAGTGTCCATCTTCACCATCAATATCTTAAAAAGTATGAAGGAATAAAAAACATTTAAATTCATACCACTCGGCACTTCAGGAATACACTGAATCTAATCTAGATACAAATCCAACCAAATTCACCAAAGGTAATTGTAGGGGTTTTGTATATGGGATTTCCTACGAAGATCAAAAGCCATATTTACGATAAGCAGTAAAACGGGTGATAGACGGAGTTGTGTATTATAACCTCAAAACACATAAAATCATTTTTTATTGAATATTCGCCAGGTAAAGAAATTAGAAAAGAATAGTTTTACCATGCCGTATAGGGATGGTCGCATAATGCAAGGTTTCCCTCTGCAAGATCCCGCAACATAAAACATACCTTTGAGATTATCCTTTTACCATCGCTCATCGATAAAATTGTTCTCATGGCACCCTTTATTTCATGCAACCTCCAAATGTTGTAAGACATTAGCAATTGAAGCAAATCGTCCTTCAAACGATTAATGATCTAAATTACATTAGGACAATAGATTTTACCAAAGAAATGATCTAATATGAAATGTGCATTTTCTTCTACGGTATTGGATCCATGTGCTTGACCCTCTGAATCGGCGGATAAATGAGATTTGTGGTTTTAAGCGATTTTGTATCTGGTTTCTATTTCATTGAAGACAAACAGACACTAAACATGCATTCCAGCTACAATATCGAGAGAATCCCACCTATGATTCATGAGGTCTACGTTAATGAAATAAATTTGGATGATGGAACTTGAATGGCTTAGAATTATAAGTCAAACATGCGCGGATTAAAACTTGCAAGGAGAATAAGTCCTAAGATCTTTTTCATTCATTGAAGAAGAATATTTGGGATTTCTTTAATCTTTCCTTTCATAAGTAAAAAAAATGAAAATTATGAAACCCTAACACAATGTTAGAATAAATACAGTTTAATCAAAGGGTTCTTAAATAGAAAACAGTATTGAATTATTGAGGTGGTTCTTGTAGTTGTAATGGTTGAACCCTGTAATGCCCACCTTGATACATTTGATTGACTAGACTATTGAGGGCACTGATATTGAGGTGACCCGGTTAAATGAACTTGAAACATGTGTTATGCTTTAATTTTATTGAATGGAAATTGCTAATTGAAAAATGAATGATGAATATGCTCGACTAACTGAGAAATTATAATGATGTTATATCAAACTAAAAGAAAGAATGATTTTTATTCCATAGATGTGAATGAATGATATTGACTTAAACATAATTCGTTAGTGATAAAATGCATAATGATATGATTTATATGGTGTAGCACTACTAATGTGTGCTTTGAGTGTGTGAAGTAGCAGGTAAAAAGAATTATCGCCTGACTTTCAATACAATAAAAGGGGTTATAAGAATGGGAAATATACATAGTGGGGTACCCACATGAAGCTGGTACCCAAAATAACCGCAACAACAGCGCGTGAGCGGAAAAAATAAAAGGACACGCATGCACCTCCAAAGGCGTGCACGCGTCTCTGTTTCAGTAATGCCGAACGTCCACGTGGACAAAAGAGGCATGCACACGTCTTTGACGCGTACGCACAAATTGGCATGCATGTGTTAGTGGTGCGTGCGCGCCTCTGTTTTTTTATAAAAAAAAACAGAGCTAACGGGTTTGTCATTTTTGACAGACCTGTGAGCCGAATTTCCAACCCGCGAGCACACTCTCAACCCCACGAACGCGTCCTCATGCACCCAAGTCGTCCTCAACACCAAGCAATCGCCCCTACACCACGGTGCCATCTATTTCTCCAGGTAGGTGCTCCTCAAAGCACAAATTTGTGTTTATTTTTAGTTTTTTTTGTTTTCCATTTGAATTTTAATTTTTAAAAAAATTTACTTGATCCATTAAAAAACCAAGGAAATTTAATTGCAAGCCATCTACACACGTAACAAGATGTCAGACACACCTGAACCATCCAATGAAACGAATGAAACCCGACCTCTAGAAGACAATATGGGAACTGACAATGAACCCAATGAAAACCCCGAAGATCAATTACACCAAGACTTAAATCAATTGAGGGCACTAAGTAATGAATTGAATAGTACCAAGGAACCCTCTCGAGTTTCCTTGGCTTCATCACTTCAAAACATTATTGAATCAATCAATAGTGGACATAGTGAGATAACAAACTTGAGCCAATACAGGGCTTGAATGAGGGAACACTACTCCACTGGGTTGTCCAAAGAGCAGATAAAAGACCTCAACATCACCAAAGCCCAATTGTATAGCAACTTCATAGTTCCCTCGACGGGACAGCCTCCAGTTATGACGAGGGCTCAGGTTTGCATGGAATGGTGCATTTACTAGCCATGGAGATATTACTGGAGAAAGAGGTGGTTCATGGTGTTTGACAGGCCCTCATGCAACAATATGGAGGTCCCACAGTATTTCCTTCGAAAATTGTGGGCTGAGTTTGAGCTAGGGTACCATATCAACTATTTGGACATCAATGAGTTTCAGGGTGTCGATCTTGGCTCTGCCCAAGATCAACCTCAGGTGCACCGCAACCCACTTAGAGGACCTCCTGCACCCAGGAGAGAGCCAAACCCCCCTCCTCAGCCACCCAGGTTTGGTAGCGGTCTTGATGAGATTCATGACTCCATCAGACGTGCCACACATGACTTGCTTAGACATACCAAATTTGTGGCCATGTCTTCCCAGAGCTGGGAGGACATCAATGAGACACAGACAATTGCACAGTCTATTGGTGGTGGCTGAGACATGCCAGGTACAGGTGGAACCCAGGCAGGGCCTTCTAGTTTTGCTGGAACAACGGCACATCATTGTTCTCACTGTGGTCATTCTTTCCATGGTGATACCCAGCATCATGCCACAGGGAGCTTCATGGATCAGGTTTGCTATTTTTTATTTAATGTTCAAGTATTTGTTGTATTTTATTTGATATCGTATTGTTTGATATATTTAACTTTGAATTACACATTGTTGACTTTATTTGTTTTAATGTTCAGTTATTCGATGTTGGGTCTCCATCTCCCAGGTGGGAGGATGTTGATTCCTTTGACCTTGATGGAGCCATGGCAGCAACAGAGGAGATTGCGGCACCATACACACAGGTAGCTTCTTTACTTTGAATAATTAGATCCAGTTATGAGTAATTTGTGTTCAGTAATTACAAATTAATTAGCACTGAGTAATTACCATATTATCATCGTATTTTATAGTTGTGTTTATAATATTGTCTAATTTATTTGAGAGCTATAAATTCGTATAATCCCACCCCCCAAAAAAATGAAACCTTATAAAACATCAAAACCTAACAAAACTATAAACATTTGTGTTAGACACAATGTTCACTAAGAGGGGGGGGTGAATCAGTGAGCCTATACTTTACTTAATTTCAACTTCAATCACCAACTCTTATATCATCATTTCACATTCGCATCATATTCATCAATGAACTAACTATCAACTAATAAAACACATCAACACATAATACGAGACTATATATAGTTTTTGTAATCTTTTGTATTTGGTTCAATGGCTACAATCGTGAGGCAATTTAGCACCAACTGATACAATGAGCACCAACTCATCATCTAGGACCCAGCCTAGTTTTTCTTAGATCCTACTAAGAAAATGGATACAAGACCCTGCTTGTATTTACAATTACATATTTGTCACATATCATACATATCACAGTCATGTCATTATTCACATCATCTCATTCATCAATCTGTTGCCAACACCTTGTCTTTAATCATCATTCTGTCCCTGTTTCATCATGTCCAGCATCTTATCAAACATATCGATATTCTATCTACATGCACATCTTTAACCTGTCATCAAACTATCATTAACCATAGGCAAATTATCATTCTGTTGTCAAGATATCAAACATATCCACATTTATATCACTTTCTGCTCATCATCACTCTGTCATAATTTTAACCAACATATACACAAATACATCATTCTCTCCTTTCACCATACTGCTGCCCAAAATATCATAGTCTCTTCATACTGTCTACATCATCATGTCTTTCTGTTGTACATGCACATCATATCACAGGATATTTAATCGACCTGTCTATGTAATTTTCATTTTATTTTTATTTTTAATTGCTGAGCCGACTTTGTCCTTTGAATGGACACATAATAGTTCACATACAATGTTTTATTTGCATGCTTGTTTTGGTTTGACTTCACACAACCACATCAAAGGCCACATTAGAAACTTAGGGCTTCCTCATTTTTTTTGTGGGCTTCTACATCATCATGTTTAAATACTTCAACATCAAAGGTTTCGTCAAGCAATTATTAGGGCAAGGGCTCCATCACACCCACAATAATATTCCACAAACAATTCCAAGAACCCCAAGGCAACAATACATTATGTCTTCATCACCATACATCAAGGATTCCACATATGGACATCTTCAAGCTTCAAGGGCTTCAACATCCATCGTAAGTGCCATTAGATAAGGGTTGATTCAATTTGTATGTGGGTTTCAATGTGGGTTATACCATCAAGAGTCAATCATTTAGTATTTAATCAACATGCTTTCAATGGACATCAAGCCCATCATCAAATGGTAGCATGGACCATCACCATGGGTTCCATTGCCCCATCAAACCACAAATGACCACAGAATGGGTCATTTGGCTCATTAGGTGTTCCAATGGCTCCAATGCCCACCTCCATGGTTCTTCATGCCATGTGTGTTCTTCAAGCCATCCACATCATCATCTTCTTTGCCATTCCTCAAGAATTTGTCATTAATGTTGTCACCACCATCACCATCACTGTCATCGTCTTCATAGTGGCCAAAAGAGAATCATAGTGGCCAAGCTTCTAGAAATTCAAGAACCTGATGTTTCTCATGTCCTTATTACCCTAGTTTATTATCATGGGATTTTCAATTTATTATAATACTTGAGACTGAAAGTAATCATACTACTACTCCTAGAACATGCTATTAGGAAAGACATATAAACAACGTAAAACAACTTATCACATGTATTGTCACTAAATTTTTTGAAAATGATGTAAGGCCCATAAGGAAGAGCGATAATCTTACAAATATGGTCTATGGGGCCTTGTTATTATCTTGATTCAAATTCAACTTGGTAAAAGATTTGGCATCAAGAATACTTATTTAACTCATTTCACTCAAGATTTCTTTGATTTCAATCAAGTGATATCATTCTGACAAGATAGCTATTCAATCAAGAACACATAATTACTCATTCAATGCAAAAGAACATGGCACATTCAAGCTTGTAAGTAAGTTAATCATGAAAAAGATTCCTCTTTCTTCCTTTTTCTAATGATCAACACTCTAAAGTGTATTAAATAACATGCACACTAACTTAACTGCTATTTAGCACCTCTTTGCAAATTTAAACAATGAGATGCCACCTTCTATCCTTTCAGAATATTGAATATCATCTAACTTGAATATAAATTTATTGCAGTCATGTTTTTTAAGTACCATCGTTGTCATTCTCATTTTCATTGTGTTTAATATTGTTAATATTGTTTTTATAAATTCAGTCTAAAAATTGTAGTGTTTGCACAGGTGTCCGCGGGCTCTAGTGACCAGCCACCGCCACCGGGGACCAGTAGTTCTCCCTGTGCACAGGTATCATGTGTATTAAAGCATAAATTTAATTTCAAATACGATGACTTGTCTGTGTATATTTATATTTTTGTATATTAAACTATGAGGTTATAAATGTGTATGCAGGTGCGAGCACCTCGGCCTGCCAGTGCCATTATTCCTCCCTCCCCAACCTTTAGGCCACCCTATATGCCAGTTGTATCCCCTGGCATATATGCCCCATTCCCCAACCCCTTCCATATAGCCCCCCCCCTCCTATATAGCACCACAATTCCATCCAGCTCCCCCTTACACATCATATCCAGCTCCACCTCCGTATCAGTTTCCCATGTTCCCACCCTCCCCCATCCAACCACGACACACCACCCATCCACAGTCACCCATCCCTCTACCACAACATAGACCTCGCCCCCCCCACGCCCCACATTCCCCCACCACACTCGCTTCCCCTTCCAGGGTGCGCCCATCCATACTACAGCCAGTTGGGGTTTATAGCCCTAGACGTACATCTCCACTTCGCCCACCCCAGTCCATGCCTCCTCCTGCCACCCCCCCTTCTTCCACTGTTCCCCCCAATGGTGTAGCCACCGTTTATGTGGCTACATCCTCCCCTTTACCTTCCACCCTAGCATCGGAGCAGGCTATCCATCCGCTAGCCCCGAAGACCAGCCGATTTTGTTCACGGTGAGATTAACTAGTTTACCAAAATCTCGTTCAATTTTAATGGAAATTACTATATGCATCTAGTTTCAGCATTAATCTGATTGTTCTAAATGTTGCAGGGTGGCATTGCCGAGAGACTTGGATCACGGAGAAGGGAGACCCCCTCATGACTTACAATCTTGCATGCAGTGAGTTATCCAAGATTTGAAAACTTTTTTTTTTTGAAATTATGTTTTATACTTGTATAATTGCCAGGAAAAGTTGACATATTATTGTTGTCGTTTCAAGGCTCAAGGGGACGTGCTCAAAGATGCCGGAAGGACCCAGCTTCCTCTAGCACGAAGAAGAGGAAGATTGATTTTGGAGATGCACCTGAGAGCTCCGAGGGTGGGCAGGAGCATTGAGAGACCCTCCTATGTACAGTAGCCACGATGTGGCATTTTTGGCACGAGTTGCCATATTTTGTACAAGGCACCATGGGCCATATTTTGTATAGGGCACAAGTTGCCTCTTTTTGTATGGGGCACGAGTTGTCATTATATAGACGCTGGGAATGATGTTCCATTTTCCCAAAAAGTGTACATGATTGGATCATTTTTGCATATTAATAGATTGATCTGCACTTGCGTATATGAGTTGTTCTTTGATTACATTTTTGCATACATGATTTTTCCTTCGATTCACAACTCTCATCTATGGATCATAGTGTTAATTGCATGTTATTTGAATGGTTATTATTTCTCAAATTTGTCTTAAGCAATTACACACAACATATCCTAAATGTTTATGGTTTATTGAATGAATGTTTACAATCATCTAATCATTTACATTCTAGAAGTTACCAAACCTGCGCAAGTGGTTTACTGATTTTATTTCCAGCACATCTTTTTATATTTATATGCTCATGGATCATATGGAAAAATATTTAATTAATTAATTTTGTGAAGATAAGATTTCAGCCATCTTTATTGAAGTGATTCAAATCACTACAACCTACATGGACCCTTAATAGATTGGGTGACACCCTCTTGCAAATATTTTACTCTCTCCAAGAGGGTCTCATTCAATAATCACTCGTAAACTAATAACTATAACCTTGGCATTATTAGATAATATCATTTGTGGATGATTTTGGGAAATAAGCCAACATGTTTTAATGTGAATTTTGATTCTACAACATTATGGTTCATTGTTGATTTAAGTTTTGTGAATATCTTTATTTATCCATGAATGATCTTTCATTTTACACACGAGCAAATATTTATTTCTGAAAGGTGTCTATTGGATTAATTCACTTGCAACTTTCTGAATTAAGCACTCACATGGGACTTTAACTTAATGGAAAACACATATTAATCTTCAAACAAGTTTGAAATCCTAAGACCTTTTCTCCAACCTTGATCTAGAAGCCTCCCTTGGCCTTTAAAGTAGGCCTAAAACTCGGAAAAATCTTTGCTGAGGTGACAGTGGCAATCATCTTCGGAAGTCGCACTTGTAGCATTAGAGGATTAGGACTTTGCCACTGTGTGAAAACAAGATGTAACAGGATACACTAGCATTTAAGGATGAGAGAGATAGGGAGCGCATGCATGCGCCATCCTCCATTAATTTCCAGTTTAGATGTTTTTCCTAAATTAGCAGTTCAGTTCTAATTCTGCATTTTTTGTTTTATTTAATTTTGCATGCACAGTGAGAGAGTGCAATTCCCTAGGCACTCATACGTGAGGATTACAATCTAAGTTAAGGGGGGAAGATCTCTAGGAGGATACATGCTTGCATGCCTCAGATAATCCTAGTACAGGTGCACTTAGTTGGCCCATTTATCCATGCAAACAAGGCACTCTAGAGTTAGAGTCTTACACTCTTAGGATACCCAAACCCTAGCACTAAACCATTTCTTCATCCTCACCATCACCATCAATGTCTTCATCGTCACCACCATCTTCATCTCTAACTCTAACCCTAATTCAATTTTCTTCTATAACTCTATCCCTAACCCTCACCCAAACCCTAGCACTAAACCATCCTCTTCATCCTCACCATCACCATCACCATCACCGTCACTGTCACCATCATCATCATGTCTTCATCATCATCATTAACTCTAACTCTAACCCTAATTCAATTTCCTTCTATAACTCTAGCCCTAACCCTCACCCAAACCCTAGAACTAAACAATCTTCTTCATCCTCACCATCACCATCACCATCACCATCACCGTCAACATCTTCATCATCACCACCATCTTCATCATCATCATTAACTCTAACTCTAACCATAATTCAATTTCCTTCTATAACTCTAGCCCTAACCCTCACCCAAACCCTAGCACTAAGCCATCTTCTTCATCCTCACCATCACCATCACCGTCACCATCACCATCATCATTAACTCTAACTCTAGCCCTAACCCTCACCCAAACCCTAGCACTAAACCATCTTCTTCACCATCACCATCACCATCACTGTCACCATCACCGTCACCATCATCATCATGTCTTCATCATCATCATTAACTCTAAGTCTAGCCCTAACCCTCACCCAAACCCTAGCACTAAACCATCTTCTGCATCCTCACCATCACCATCACCATCACCGTCAATGTCTTCATCATTACCACCATCTTCATCATCGTCATTAACTCTAACTCTAGCCTTAATTCAATTTCCTTCTATAACTCTAGCCCTAACCCTCACCCAAACCCTAGCACTAAGCCATCTTCTTCGTCCTCACCATCACCATCACCATCACCGTCACCGTCACCATCATCATCATGTCTTCATCATCATCATTAACTCTAACTCTATCCCTAACCCTCACATAAACCCTAGCACTAAACCATCTTCTGCATCCTCACCATCACCATCACCATCACCGTCAATGTCTTCATCATCACCACCATCTTCATCATCATCATTAACTCTAATTTTAACCCTAATTCAATTTCCTTCTATAAATCTAGCCCTAACCCTCATCCAAACCCTAGCACCAAGCCATCTTCTTCATCCTCACCATCACCATCACCATCACCGTCACCGTCATCATCATGTCTTCATCATCATCATTAACTCTAACTCTAGCTCTAACCCTCACCCAAACCCTAGCACTAAACCATCTTCTTCATCCTCACCATCACCATCAACCTCTTCATCATCACCACCATCTTCATCATCATCATTAACTCTAACTCTAAACCTAATTCAATTTCCTTCTATAACTCTAGCCCTATCCCTCACCCAAACCCTAGCACTAAGCCATCTTCTTCATCCTCACCATCACCATCACCATCACTGTCACCGTCACCATCATGATCATGTGTGACTCCTTTGACAAAAGATAAATTCTAGTGTGGATGGCAACATTTGATACACTAGCTAGATCAATGTTGTTGGAAGAACTTACATATTTCAACAAAGGAGCATTTCGCAAGTGACTTGAAAATCCCTTCCAATTTTCAGCAATAAAACAAAGAAGTTCAACGTATAGATTTTCAGACAAGCTTGTCAACCAATCAGACAACCGAATACATGGAGATAACCAGGCCCAAAAAATTCAAGCTATTATAAAACTCTTGTTTATCAAGATAAGGATGGACTATGTGTGCATTACGAGGAATATGAAAGGGAAGGTACCTATAGATTTTCGATGATAGAGGTGAATTACCACTTACTAGAGCACGAAATGCTGAACAAAGGGCTAATGGAACACAGCGAAGGATTCCCTGGTTCCACTTCTTATTGAAAATGATACTTTCTCTTGACGAAACCAATAAAAAATATGCCTGTATTATAAATGGAAATCCTAGAATGGCCATCACTGAGCAAAACCCTAGCTCTAGAGATGGCTCATTGGTACCACTTCTGGGTCTTCGAGGGATGTTGTGGGGGGTCTCCTAGCTGCAACCCGCCATCCCGGACACACCGGAATCGGCAGATTCGCGAACTGAGCCATGGTTCGGGTGCTACAGGCATTCTAATCGGGCTCCCTGGGGCCATTCAGGGACACTTGGAGGATTTTCCTTGGGGCCACGGAACCCATACCGACGAGAGAACTTGGATTCTGTCGCCTCCCACAGGTCCACGTGGCCATTGTGGACCTGTCCACGGTGTCCATGCATGCCCGGGGGCCTCTGGATGAGAAATGCACCCCTTGAGCGAATCTAGATGGCCCTCACTGAGCAAAACCCTAGCTCCGGAGATGGCTCGTTGGCACCACTTCCGGGTCTTCGGGGGATGCTATGGGGGGTCCCCTAATTGAAACCCGTCGTCCCGGACCCACCGGAATCAACAGATTCATGAACCAAGCCATGGTTCGAGTGCTACGAGCATTCTAGCCGGGCACCCCGAAGCCGTTCAGGGACACTTGGAGGATTTGCCCCGGGGCCACGGAACCCAAACCGATGAGAGGACTTGGATTTTGTCACCTCCCACAGGTCCACATGGCCATTGTGGACCTATCCACGGTGGCCACGCATGCCCGGGGGCCTTCGGACGAGAAATGCACCCCTTGAGCGAATATGGATGGCCCTCACTAAGCAAAACCCTAACTCCGAAGAAGGCTCATTGGCACTACTTCCAGGTCTTTGAGGGACGCTGTGGGGGGTCCCCTAGCTAAAACCTGCCATCCCGGACCCTTTGGAATCGACGGATTCATGAACTGAGCCATGGTTCGGGTGCCACAGGCATTCTAGTCGGGCACCCCAGGATCGTTCAGGGACACCTGGAGGATTTGCATCGAGGCCATGGAACCCAACCCGGTGAGAGGACTTGGATTCCGTCGCCTCGTACAGGTCCACATGGCCATTTTGGACCTGTCCACAGTGGCCACGCATGCCCAGGGGCATCCAGACAAGAAATGACCCCCTTGAGCAAATTTGGATGGCCCTCACATTGGGGTCAACTTTGGAAAATCGTTCAGCAGGCACTTATGGCTAGCGTTCCTAGCTGGAACCTACCTAGACACACCTACATGACTCCTCGAAACCCGGTTTTGCTGCACAGTTGGACTTATATGCCCCCGACAGGTATCCAGTAGGTGTCCCTGAAGGCCTTTTGGATGTAAGACGGAACGAGCCATAGAATGCCGACCGCGGCTCCAATCGATGAACTGTCGACTCTGTTGGATTCAGGACACCGGGATAGTGCTAGTGGCACCCCTCTCCTCTGGTCCCGTGGTCCCAGTGCCATCTTGTATGTCCATATTGGAAACTAGGGTTTTTCTCAGTGAGGGAGTGTGCAATATTTGCACATGGGGGTCAACTCTGCAATGGTGATGGTGACGGTGACAGTGACAGTGATGGTGATGGCGATGGCAATGATGAAGAATATGGATTAGTGCTAAGGTTTCGGTGAGGATTGGGGCTAGAGTTATAGAAGGAAATTGAATTAGGGTTAGATTTAGATTTAGTGATGATGATGAAGATTGTGGCGATGATGAAGATGGTGGCGATGGTGGTGATGGTGATGGTGATGATGAAGAAGATGATGATGATGGAGATGTTGATGAGGAGCCTAGAGATGATGTTGGTGATGATGATGACAAGTCCCTCTAAGTGGTTATCTATAGGAATAAATCATCAATCTCCAACCATAAATTAGCATGTTTTAAAATATATTAGTGGAAACCCTAGGTTGATGACACGATGCTTGGATAAGGGAAAAAACCCAAAATCTAGCTAGATTTGGGTGAGCATTGAGCATGGGGAACCAAATCTATGAAAAATGTTGGGGATATAAGAGTTTTTTGGGTTATAAGGCACGGGGAACCAAAACCCTAAACCAACATAATCATCATAATATAAGAGCTTTTTTGGGTTGGGGATATACCTCAAGGTACCCAAAGCATGAAAAAGGTTTGGGTGGACACAAAACTAAAGATCGATAAGGAATTTCACAGTTCCCCAATGCTTTTCTCAAGTATAGATCTCAAAAATACCACCCTTGAAACTTTATGATAACTCCCTACCCCAAGTGGAATACCCTTCTATCCATACATGGATTCCTAGAAGGTTTCATCTACCAAGTTAAATTTTCAAGACCATTGTAATAGATTATGTACTTCAAAAAATTTCCTAAAACCTAGGTAATTCTAATCTTGAGAACCTATCAAAACCGCTATCCTCAAATGATACAAACAAAAATAGATATATTTAAGAAAATACTAACTCAATTTACTCAAATTTGATCCAAATCACATCACCATTTTATTCAACATAAAAGAGAAGCATGGAATAGTTTAATACATATAGGAAAAATAAAAAACATAGGCAAAGACATGTATGTATGTATGTATCAAAAAAAAATGCATGTACCAACGAAATAACATAAAACTACACATACCTCGATGTAAAACATAACATTCTTTGATGCAATTCTTTCTCTTATGTAAAGTTGACTGGCCTCATTCAATAAATCCATCTGGATCCTCTCTGTTGCTAATTGTCTCCATCAATCTCTCATGCTCTGAATGAGGCAGGTAGTAGCGTACCTTGGTTGAGCTCTTGCTTGACATTCATTGTCCGAAGATGGATGTTTGTGCTAACGATCAAGTTTGTAAAGTGATACACCACTGAACTTGGTCTGTAATCCATGAATACATGCCCACTAGTCTTTCTTGACTTCCCATCTAGTGTAAGATATTCCCCCTTAACCACCATCAAGCCAATAAGAAATTCAATTCTTTCATCGTCGATTAATGATCCGTAGAGGGTTTGCTTACCTTGGATGCACTGTGCCAACCAATAATCCACACCCCATTCATTGTCTTTCGGTGCAACAACTGTGTATATGTGTCCTGGTTGTACAAGATCTGAGATATGGTCATAGTCTGTAGAAATCGCTGACTGGCCCTCCTCTAACTGGGTTGTTTCAACAACTGCACATTGGTCTACTGCAAGTGACACACAATCCCATTCATCAACCCAGTCCATGCATTCGCATTCATCCCATTCACCGTTGCTACAAGGGTTGCAAAAGCATGAAAGCTTTCACGTCCATATTTCAAATAAGTGGTTGTGTGAGCTTCAAACTGAATGAAATCCATGTGTTCCTTGTACTGTGTTATAACTATAGGAACTCGATCGATCTATGTCAACCACTAGCCAAAAATTTCTCGCCACATCTCCTGCCACCGATGATGTTTGTTGATCTCTTGCTTGTTCTGACATTGTTGCAGAGCACCATTGAACTGTGGACCATGCATCTCGGATATGAGGTTCCTTGTCAAACCTCATCTCTTCCCTTCGTAGTGCAGTCTTGATGCATGTACCGGCCCCATCATGCTCTCCTTTGCCGTGCCCAGTCTCAAAATAGTTCCAGATATGCGGCACATTATAAGTCTTATGCAAATTACTCATCCATTGGAATACTCGGGCATTTTTGAACTGGCCCGCACAACCATCCGACCATATCCAATGTTGATCCATTTGTATATCTCTCTCCTTCAACTGATCATAGAAAATTCGAAAACAATGTTGCACATAGTGCAAATCATGGGTTCTATAATCACTTATGTAACAGTTTGTCTCCTTCAGTATTATCCTCTTGTCATTACTGCTCTCTGGCCCATGCCTATACATAATATGTACAATGATGCTGACTTGGTCTGAATGGTAGTATTGACTCTGTATTTCATTTTGTGGCTGAAGGGTGTAATTTTCTGCAAAATCCACAATTGACACTATGGTTCCAACGGGAAATGTGTCCTTGCATTTTCTATACTGCTCATCTTGCCATCGCGCTACATGCACATGTTGAACATACTGCTCAGTTTTCTCGTAGGATTCCATCAAGAAGTCACATACCGATAACTGTTACCATGGAAACAAGGGAAATATTACAATGTGACCTTTGGAAAAATGTATATGCCATAAATTGAACATATAATATGAAAAATATGCAATATTCATTTGTACCTGTGACTTTACCAATGCAATCTTTTTACTTTCTCTGACACTGTCTAATTGATAGGTCACGTACTTGAAGCTCTGCATCTCCACACCCATCATTCCAAATTCGGTGTCCTTGCTTTCATGAATGCAACGGTTCAAAAGAGAAAACCCACTGCACATAGCACATGTCCCATATAGATAGGATTTTTCATAATACTTTTGTCCTTTAGGCCTTGGACACATGATGTTGTGGATAAAGTCTCTTGATGCATTTGGTGGTAGTATGGATTCATTGCATCCCTCAACAATGTTAGTATGCAAATCACAAAATATATGTTTATATGTGTCATAATAATATTCATATTCTACGTGGTATCTACAATAACAAGTGTTCCGATCAATGCATATACGAACGTACCATGGTTTGCATTTCTCAAAGGACCTTTGGCCCAGGTTCAATTGTGTGTGCTTGTTCCTGAATCTCTCATAGAGTTCAGTCAGTTTTAGCATGTCTCTTTGGTTTGATGAAGGTCTAGTATGATCATGCCAAAACTTTTGTACTAACTCCTTAAAATCATCAATTAGCTTCCTATCTGCATGAAGCAACCTACCAACAAAAGCCCAACAATTGTTTCCACCCGGAGTGTCAATATTTCCTCTTATAACAAAGTACTTTTTAATAGTTTTTCTATTTAATTTGAGTATGTGAGAAGTGTGTGATAGCAGGCGACGTTGCCTTGTGGACTTGCTTACAACCGATTTCGCTAAAACACGACGAGCCGCACAAATATATTTTGTACGAGACTTCTTCCCAATCGCACTAAATGCAGATTGGAGATTTCTAACAATATGACTGCTGGCCTTTGAAATTTTAACCATCTTTATGCCCAAAATTCTCCTAACAACAGCTAAAGAACATGACTTTAACAAACATAGCAATAATTGACATTTACCTGCATCACCTTTGGATTCAAAATATTCTTTGACAATTTTGTTGCATTCGATAGTGCGTTTTGGAAACTTGCCTTCAAGCCCCGACATAGCACTCTCATCCACATGAATACGTCTAGGAGTTCTTCTTCTTGTAGTGGACGGTCGAGTTAGGGAGGGTGGAAATGATACAAGAATACCCGAGCTTGTTTGTTGTGGTGCTTGGTTCATAGATTGGGCCATAATGGGAGTGT